>JAODJW010000040.1:36628812-36644115 GCA_026777045.1 Hyperopisus bebe | reverse complement strand
TTCATTTCTATGGGAAAATCCCTAATCCCAACAATGATAACCTTAACCACCATTATACTTGCTAATTCGAGCATCCGAATCATGAAAGGCAGAGAAAATTAAAAAGACAAGAGAGATGGAGTGGAGGAAAGGAGGGAGTAGCAGAAGAGAGAGAGCGAGTAGGAGTAGGGCTTTGAGTGAAAGAGCGAGGGTAAGAGAGAGGTCACGAGAGAAAGAGAGACAGAAAGGGCTGGAGAGTTGCTATGAGAGCCTGAATCTCTACGGGTTCGTATTTCCTGTTTCCAGCCATAGAGAAACAGGCCCAGAAATGTGCTCTGTATGGTATGAAGTGAGGTACTGAGGTGATGATTGCAGTGAAGCCCTAAGGTGATGATCGTAGTGAAGCACTGAAGTGATGATCGGAGTGAGGCGCTGTGGTGATGGTCGGAGTGAGGCGCTGTGGTGATGCTCGGAGTGAGGCACTGACGTGATGATCGGAGTGAGGTGCTCTGGTGATCAGAGTGAAGCACTGAAGTGATGATCGGAGTGAGGCACTGAGGTGATCAGCACACTGATATCAGGTTTTCTGTGTGTATGCTGATAAGCATCCTGCACAGAAGGTGAATGTCATATGTAACCCAGTCCTGTTCGACTATTTGTCTTGGTCAACTGGTTGAATAGAAAGAGAGAGAGACAGATGAGTTGACAGACGGGTGAAACCTGTGATGTACAACCTAGAGAGTGTGATGCTGTGGGCGTGAGTCACGTTTCCTGGATAAACACGAGGCCCGGACAGGTTGTGCTGTGGTATGTGTGGGCGGGAGGAGGGGGGTCAGGGCCTCTCACAGTATGAGTGGAGACATTTGGAGGGCAGTACCAGAGCTGGGGTACAGAGTGCAAACTCAGAGAGCAGGTAGAGTGACCTCAGTTTCTGGTGTCACATCCAAACCTAGTTTCCGCACCCTGCCGTTTCCCTCGTGGCTCATTTGGATCGAGCAAAACCTCAGCTGTTATCTGTCCATCTACCAGGCTGACGCTGCCACCAGCTTCCTCCGTGCTGCCCGATCCGGGAACCTGGACAAGGCCTTGGACCTGATCAAGAACGGAATAGACATCAACACAGCTAATCAGGTGAGAGCTCCAATTTGATCACCCACCTTCCATTTTTATTGGCCAAAGGTAGATCTAACTTCTCAAGGATAAAGTCATTTTCTTCTTTCAAAAAACAGTGCAATGGTTTTGTACGCACGCACATATATATATATACACGTGCAAAACCATTGCACTGTTTTATCTGTCATTCAAACTGTGTACATATGTTTCAGTCACTAAAATCTCATCCTTTCTGTGTAAACCCCCCCCTTGATTTTACAGTGCAGTTTGTGGTAAAACCTGCAATCAGAGTGTGTTCAGCCGAGCTGAATCAGATTAAAATGCGCTGGTCACTTGAATCCCTCCACAGAGCTGCATTTCTGCTACCATCTTAAATTACACCGCGTTGCATCATAGTACAAATGCACCTCTGAGGGTAGGGAAGCATGCCTGCCTCGGAGCAAAGGATTACTGGACAGCAGAGTACACGGGGAAGGGCACCTCAGTCTCCTGCCTCTCCCTGACTGCCTGCAGCCCCTGCTCTGGAGTCCTGGGGGACCACAGTCCACATGAAACAGTGTGCGGCAAGTTACAATTTAGAGCTGAGCCTCCAGCTCACAGGTTGTTAAAACCGAAATGTTTTATTTGATTATTAAACCACTGGTCTGACTGAAAATAGTGAAAAGGTGATGTAGAGATTAAGGACCCAGAGAACTCAGATTTTCTGATTAATGTTGCTGATTAAGTTCAAGACCCAACCCCAGCTGTTGTATCTTTGAGCAATGATATTCATCTATGTTCCAGGGGCATATCAAGTACAATTGTGGCCAATAGTTTTGAGAATGACACAAATATTGGTTTTCACAAAGTTTGCTGCTTCAGTGTTTGTAGATCTTTTTCTCAGATGTTTCTATGGTATAGTGAAGTGTAATTACATGCAATTTATAAGTGTCAAAGGCTTTTATTGACAGTTACGTTAAGTTTATACAAACAGTCAATATTTGCAGTGCTGGCCCTTCTTTTTCAAGACCTCTGCAATTCACCCTGCCATGCTGTCAATCAATTGCTGGGCCAAATCCTGACTGACTTATTCTTGCCTAATCAATGCTTGGAGTTTGTCAGAATTTGTGGGTTTTTGTTTGTCCACCCGCCTCTTGAGGATTGACCACAAGTTCTCAATGGGATTAAGGTCTGGGGAGTTTCCTGGCCATGGACCCAAATTGTCAATGTTTTGTTCCATGAGCCACTTAGTTATCACTTTCGCCTTGTGGCACGGTGCTCCATCACGCTGGAAAAGGCATTGTTCACCACCACACTGTTCTTGGATGGTTGGGAGAAGTTGCTCTCTGGGGATATTTTGGTACAATTATTTAGTCATTCTTATGCAAAATTGTGAGTGAGCTCACTCCCTTGGCTGAGAAACAACCCCACAGATGAATAGTCTCAAGATGCTTCACTGTTGGCATGACACAGGACTGATGGTAACGCTCACCTTTTTGTCTCCGAACAATCTTTTTTCCGGATGCCCCAAACAATCGGAAAGGGGATTCATCAGAGAAAATGACTTTACCCCAGTCCTGAGAAGTCCAATCCCTGTACCTTTTACAGAATATCAGTCTGTCCCTAACGTTTTTCTTGGAGAGAAGTGGCTTCTTTGCTGCCCTTCTTGACACCAGGTCACACTCCAAAAATCTTCGCCTCACTGTGCGTGCAGATACATCGTGCATTCCATTTGCCCTCGGAACTCGGATTCCAAGTCGGATTCCGAGTTTCGGAGCCGGAAGCAATGACATGCGCGTTCCCGGTTCTCGGAGATCCGAGAAATATCTCAGACATCACAGAGGATCCCAAGTTCAGAATCCAAGATGGCTGTGCCCTTTATCAACAGAAGGGAAAGTTGTAGTTTTATCATGTTTAAGCACTACTTCTCATTTGTGGCTCATTAAATCGGTCGCACACACTATACTGTCCAACTTATCTGTGGACGTGCTGCTACGGAGTTTTATACGTGAAGCACCGCGCGTAATGTGTTATCAAGTGATATTGCTAACAATGGCTACCAATTAACCAGGCTAGAATTGGATTTCATGATTAGTCGGATTATTTGTCGGATTTAAGACAGTTCGGGCTAACTGTAAGTGAACGAAGATAAAGGCCATTTAAACTGAGGTACCTTAAATCTGACAAGTTGTCCGGCTAAGCAAAAAATTTTGCTTTTTCATATGGGTCCATGGTATTGCTACTTCTGTGGCAAATGGAATGTATTTTAACGGATGTGACGTAATATCAGAATCCGAAAATCGGATCCTGAGGCAAATGGAATGCACGAACACTCACACCTCCCTGCTGCCATTCCTGAGCAAGTTCTGCACTGGTGGTGCTCCGATCCCGCAGCCGAATCAACTTTAGGAGACGGTCCTGGTGCTCGCTGGAGTTTCCTGGGAACCCTAAAGCCTTTTTCACGACAATTGAACCTCTCTCCTTGAAATTCTTGATGGTCCGATAAATGGTTGATTTAGGTGTAATCTTACTAGCAGCAATATCTTTGCCTGTGAAGCCCTTTTTGTGCAAAACAATGATGGCCGCACATGTTTCCTTTCAGGTAACCATGGTTAACAGAGGAAGAACAATGATTTCAAGCACCACCCTCCTTTTAAAGCATCCAGTCTGCTATTCTAACTCTATCAAGATGACAGAGTGATCTCCAGTCTTGTCCTCATCAACACTCTCACCTGTGTTAATGAGAGAATCACTGAAATTATGTCAGCAGGTCCTTTTGTGGCAGGGCTGAAATGTAGTTCAAATAGGTTTTTTTGGAATTGTGTTCATTTTCATTGCAAAGATTGACTTGTCAATTAATTGCAATTCATCTGATCAACTAAGGCAGCAGACTTTGTGAAAATAAAGATTTGTGTCATTTTCAAAACCTCTGGCCACGGCTGTACATGCCGCTCTTAAGTAAAGCCAACAGAAATATTCACGATAGTTACAGACGGGCTAACAGGGAAAGGCGACATACGCCTGTAAGTAAATTTGCATTTTATCCTTTCATTTGTTCTTTAGTACGTATTTATAGTTTTTTTTTCTTATGTGTTTTTGTGTCCTTATCTGTCTTAAAAGGTATGGGAAGGTAAATCCGACTTAGGAGAAATCTGACTAACGTAAGGACTTTTTTATGACTTTAAAGAGCTAGCCAAAAATACAAAAACGGTTTTAAGATAGAAACAGCAACAGGGCGTGGAAGAGAGTCTCGCTGTGATGTCGTCACCAGCTCGCGCTGTTATCTGCACGCGAGCGTAGGTCTCTGTGCTTGCGATAAGGCAGCGGGACTAATACGCACAGATACGTAGGCTGCTTAGGGATACGCCAATGGACACTTACATATAGTACTGGTGTCCCTTACAAACATGTTTAAATTCACACAAATTATACGGGAGATGTGCGCAATATGTAAGCAAGAGTATACTTGGAAACACATTTAAAAATTTAAAGAGACACACACGCGCGCCCTGGATGACAGAGTGTATATTTGGGGCTGAATGTGGAGAAGACCTTGCCGGTGTTATGCCGAAAAAGGCATCCCTGCCGTAGAATGCATGCCGGTGTTCAGACGAGTTGAGCTTTTAAGGGTTTTGGGGGGGTTAGAGGTTTTTTAGGGGTTAGGGTTAGAGTTTTACGGGTTTTTGTGGGCTATTGATTAGCACTACGGTAGCCTAACTCGACAAAGTAGCTCAACTCGTTTCAGATCAGCGACCAATCGGTCATTTAGAGACAGGCATGCATTCTACGGCAGGGATGCCTTTTTTGGCATAACACCTGCCTTATCACCAAGGCTCAGAAACGGGGTTTTTGAGTAACACCGGAGAGGCGGGGTGAGATGCGTGCAGTGGAATAGCCAAAATATGATACTATTACTTTTATATTCCCTCTAAATAAATCATGCAGTATTGGCAATGATACTTGCTGTGATGGTGTCTGTGCTTCAATTGCTGATCTTTTTAGCTGTAAATGCATAACCTGCCTCTGTGTTTCGGTGTGTAAGTGCCTGTTTCTGTGCTTGCCTCTTAGTGTGTGTGTCAGTGGTTTGTATAAGTGCGTCCATGTACTTTGTATATCCATGTGTCATTGGTTCTGCTGGTGCTTGTCTGCAGTTGTATACAATTCTATCTCTTTGGTGCACCCCCACCCTATAGCTTACCTTTGAGTGCTCCCCTCCATCAATGGGGGACGGGAAGGCCCCTCCCACAGTTTGTTATGTTGCCAGTCTCTCCATCCCTTCAGAGCATTCTTTGGTGGGACTTGAATTAAGGATGAAGTGGTGAGCTGAGGGCTGCTTTTTAACTGGGGGAATCTGCTGGAAGGCTTTTCTGCAGGATTCAGACGTACACAGATTAGTGACCAGCAGCTCCCAGTGAAAAGCTGAGCTCTCCGGCTTGGTAAACCAGCTTATCAAGGGTCGGGATAATTCTTGCTGAAGCTGCTTCATGTGATTTTCAGGCTGCTGGGCGAGTCATGGAATTAGGCCCCGTCTCCAGCTTTCTGCGATGGTGCTGATAGTTATAACGGCACGTGTGACACTGCAGGACCTGTCACAAATGCTTCCGACAAAAAAATAGACCCCAAGGAGACTCTTTGCTCCCTGTAATGCCTGTCAGTATTGTATATTACTGAAAACTGGGGGATAATCATGTCACCTCTGTGTTGGGGGGAGGGACATCAGCCCCCCCCCAACCCCCCAAAAAAATGAAGGTGATTGTGTGGTAATTGGTGTGTGATGGAATGGTGCTGGAATGGTGTTTTTCAGAGGAGAGACTTTTAAGTGGATTATTCAACTGAGACATATTTCAGAGGCTAGGTGGATCTAGGCCTGTCTGGTGTGAGGAAAGACATCCCAGGGAGCAGCTGGGCACCATGTCTTTAAACCAGAAGGGGACACTCTTCCCTGTAAGTAGGTACATTGTGCTTTGGGGAGAGTAAAGCCCTTGCAGCACCAGTCAAGAACACTGTTGAGTCTTGTGCTGATTGGCTGATTTTAACCTGAAGTTAATTTAAACATTCTTTTCATTTGACACCCATATCGCATGTCTGCAGTTTTGTGACTTTCATGAGCAAACACAGGAAATTAATGAAGATGCATGAAGTCCTCAATTGATCACTTAACCATGGATGGTATTGAGAGAATAGTAGGTTTTATCTCTACTCACTAGCCGCTTGTGAAGAGAGATGTGCTTTGATAGGTCAGCTGCAGTCATTTGTAGGGTGAAAGGTTTTTCTCTTTTTTCCTATAGAAGCATGAACCTGGTGCATTAAGGGACATAATGGAGTGAGATTATCAGTGTGTGTAGTATGTTATGTTGCGCAAGAGATGTGGTGCGGTATAGAGTGACACCTTGTGGACAGCTTAAGTAACAAATATAGGTGCAATTTGTTAATAATGCATAAACATGCCCAAATCAAAATTCAGTAACGTACTGTGATAAACTGCATTATCAGAAAATGAACTGGCGTTTTAATTTAAAATTACTTTTTTTTCAAGTTCATTGATGAATTTTTTTCAATGTAAAATGGATGGTTTGGAAACAATTTTTTTCGTACAGGTTGGTTATAGTGGGGGAAGGTGGTTAGGCGGAGGTTGGTGAGTGACACATAGCTGTAATTCTTCTTTCTATGAATGATCTTTGAGTCTGTTTTACCTCCATTATATTGTATCTTCATTATGTGTTCTTCCATAATATTATATCTTCATCATGTTGTACCTCCATTATGTTATGCCTCCATTGTGTTGTACTCCCATAATGTTTTATCTCTCATTTGTTCTTCCACAGTAATGTACCTCCATCATGTGTCTCCATCATGTTGTACCTCCATTATGTGTCTCCATCATGTTGTACCTCTATTATGTTAAGCCTTCATCATGTTGTATCTCCATCCTGTGTTCTCCCATAATGTTGTGTCGCCATCATAATGTACCTCCATCATATTTTGCCTCTACCTCCACCCCCAGTACTTTGTTTAAAACTCTCCATTCCCAATCAACCTTTTACTCTCCCTTTTGTTGTCTTCCTCTCCGTCCCCCGCTCCCTACACTCTTCTCCTGCAGCAGTGTGATGGTGTGCCGTGCTCTCCAGACTGAGCAGAATATCAGTGCTGTGGGAAAGGTCCAACCTCACATGTCCTGTAGGTTTGGAGGAAGGCTGTGTGAGGTCAGACCTATCCCACACTGCTCGTATTCTTTCCATCCCAGAACCTGTGGGCTGTGCCATCCCTCCTTCCTCATCCTCATCCTCTTCCTAGCCATTGCCACCAGTTTTGTTGACATCATCTTCCTTGTTGGCACCCCCCACGAATGGTGGCAATGCCAAGCTGTCAGAAGAGCAGGCTGGGATAAATCAGGCTGTGCATGCGTGTGTGCGTGTGTGTGTGTGTGTGTGTGTGTGTGTGTGTGTGTGTGCGTGTGTGTGTCTCTGTCTGTGTTTCACTGTGAGTGTGTGTGTGAGTGTGTTTACCTTGTGTTGGAGCAGGTGGCAGGTAGATAACTGGTTAAGAAGTCAGAAGGATGGAATGGAATTGGCTGCAGTCCCAAGAGGTGCCCTGCCATGGTTCCTCTAATAGAAACACCCACAGAATTTCTCTCGTAAAATATCCTGGAATTGTTAGCCATGCACTGAACGATTTTCTGGGAGAGGCTGTCAAACTCACAAATAACTTGGAAAAGTAACATCTGAGCACCAATGTTGGCGGCAGGACCTGAGTGGGGGAGTGCTTTGCTGAGAGCTAATGACGGAATGGTAGTTTAGACAGGGAGGGCACCGTCACAGTCAGGCATCAGCGCACAGGTGGCACAATGCCTGCTATCCACGCTCGGCTGATCTGCCGCAGCGGAACATGCTGCTCTCGGGACGAGGCTGCCCCCCCACTCGCCCTGCAGGGAGAGGCACCACGCCAGAGGGCCGAGGCTCCCCTCCCTCCGTCAATCATGGGATCTGTCTCCATGTCTCACTTTTTACCTTTTTGCCTTGATGGGACTCGTGGTTCTTGAGTTTGGTCCTTCAGCTTAAGTTCTAGGTTTGGATCTTTTAGGTCTTTTTGTTGGGTGTCTGTGCCTGTTCCTGTGTGTGATATATATGACGTGAAAAAGGATTTACATAAACCACAGTGGCTCCGTGAGTAACACTGCTGCCTAACTCTGCTTAGGATGTGGGGTCCAGTCCTGCCCTTGTGTGCGAGTGGCTTTCCTCCAGACGGAATACTGAAATAAATGTAGGATGAATGTAGGGTTTGTTTTTTCAACAAGTTTGATGTCTGTAATGTGAGTGTGTGAATGTGCCGGAGATGAGTGTCAATGTGACTCATGTCACACGGGGGCCGAGCCTCCGTGCTGTGGAGAATGTGTTCCTGCATGTTTGTCTGTTGGAGGAACCAGTCCAGCGTGAAGTCCGCTCTGTTCTCTCTCCTCCCTCAGAATGGGCTCAACGGGCTGCATTTGGCCTCCAAAGAGGGTCATGTCAAGATGGTCCTGGAGCTGCTGCACAACGGCATCGTGCTGGAGACCACCACCAAGGTGCACACCACACTCCTACTCACAGACTACACAGCTCCACTCAGACAGCAATAATTCCAGCTATGCATAATGGTTAGGGAAACGCACTTGTAATTGAAAGATTGCGGATTCGAATTCCTGACCAGCAAAGCACCGCTGAGGTACCCTGAGCAAGGTACTGCCCCCAAGCCCTGCTCCCCGGGGGCTGAATTAGTTGCCCCCTACTATGTCACGATGTCACATATCGGTTAAATGCAGAGGACACATTTCATTGTTGTGTGCTGTGGTGTGTCAGCAATGACCACTGATCACCAAATAAAAATAAATAATACACACTTTGAAGTATCACACATTTGACACATTTGTAAGTAATAGTAGGACAAAGTTATACAGTCTTTACTGAAACACTGTTTTTACCCTCACTCCTCCTTGTTTACCTGTACCCACAGAAAGGAAATACTGCTCTACATATAGCCTCGCTAGCAGGCCAAGAGCAGGTGGTAACAGAACTGGTGAATTATGGGGCAAATGTCAACGCCCAATCACAGGTGAGCAGCATCGCAGAATACATTCGGTTCAAGGGGGTTTCATGAAGTTCTGAAAGGGTTCTGTTCGTTCTTTTGGCACTTGGTGTTCCAGGATTGTGGAGTATGTGTCGCATGTTTTAATGAGTTTTAATTTCCATATTACAATGGTACGGGACAAATACAACTGGGCATAATGTGTGAAATATCGCCACAATGCTGGAAACTCCTTGTGGAAACACCTTATATTACATCATCACCTTATTTGTTTAGGAAGAGAGGAACTTATTGTATCGTATCTGCTTCTGACTTTTTCTGGGGCTGTTTTTAGAAATGATTATGAGCCTCAGGCCAGTGCCAGGAAGAGCCCAGAAATGAAAACGTTACACGCTTATGTGTGTCTGTGTCCATCTGTCCCTTGCAGAAGGGCTTCACTCCACTCTACATGGCCGCCCAGGAGAACCACCTGGAGGTGGTCAAATTCCTTCTGGAGAACGGGGCCAATCAGAGCATCCCCACTGAGGTGAAGCCCACGGGACCGCGAGGCCTGCCAGCCGCTTGCAGCCTGGCCTGAAATCGCATGTCGGCATTTTTCATATCACACTAACGCATTTCAGCATGCACTTTATCAAACCTGCCAGACTGTGTCTCAGCCGTTAACCCTAAAGGCAGCAGGTGATGAGGAGCTTACAAACACGGCCTTTACACACTGTAAAATACAGTCAAACACGCTGTCCATGCCTCATACTGCCCATCGTCATGTACAAATGCCGGCAAACACAGCAGAATATTCCGGGGCACTTACATCAGAAATAATGTCACATTTTACACCATATTTCTCAGACCTGCTCATTATTCTCGATCTGTTTCCAGCTCATCAGCAGACACAAACATACAATGACATGCTTATCAAACACGGGGAAAACATTCAAACTCCACACCACATCAGTCAGTCAGTCGACTGATCATTTGCTACACAGACCAATTTGCTGCAAAAAAACTTATAACAATTTATATGTATATTTCTCTGGAAGGCATGTGACAGCTCCAAGCTGGGACTGGAGCGAGTTACAGAGGGATCTTAACCACTGTGCCACACACTGTTTATTACCTAAGAACACAAAGGGGGAAGATGGTGGCGCAGGAGGTAGTGCTATCATTTGGCAACTGGAAGGTTGCAGGTTCGAGCTCCGGTTCCTCCTGTCCCCATCAAAGTGTCCTTAAGCAAGGCAGTGAACGCCAAACTGCTCCCAGTGTGCGGGTTGTATGGCAGCCTTCGCCACCTGTGTGTGTGTCATAAATTGTAAAGTGCTTTGAGTACTCGTAAGAGTAGAAGAGCACTATATAAATGCAGTCCATTTACCATGTATTTTCTACAGCTGCCTTATCTGTTCTTGCTTATTGTGAGGAAGACCACTGGAAACCATCCATTACTGAAAAACTGGTTTAAAAACAATACTACTGAAAAATACTACTATCACGTCTTAGTGGATGTCCTGTCAATCCTGTGATCAAAAAGGAAGGTGGAGGGATAGATTTAAATATTCATTACAAACAATAGGGAGTTAGTAATCACACAACAATGGGCTTTGCTTTAGAGAGTTACTGGTATTTAGCTAAAAAAATTACCTGAAAGAATGTGCAGTCACCGCTTAACAACGCAAACAGATCCCAGACTGTTCTGTTGCAGGAGCTCACATCACTGCATGAATAATCAGGCCCACAAACAAACCAATGACAGAAACAAATAAATCAGCAGCAAATCCAATCCAGTGCAATAACAGTTGTGCTCATTAAAGCGCCCGGCTGCTTGGGCTTTAATGATTGCACTCTGTCTCCCATTGTCTCCGTGGCGCCCGGCTGTCCAATCGGCAGGACGGCTTCACCCCGCTGGCGGTGGCGCTGCAGCAGGGGCACGAGAATGTAGTGGCCCTGCTCATCAGCTATGGCACCAAGGGCAAGGTGCGCCTTCCTGCGCTGCACATCGCCGCCCGCAACGACGACACTCGCACCGCTGCCGTGCTGCTGCAGAACGACCCCAACGCGGACGTCCTGAGCAAGGTACTGGGGGCTGGATGTCTGGGGAGAAGTTTGGGAGGTGCTTGTGTGTCTGCTTATCACATCCTTTGCTCTCCTCCTTCCACATCCATGTTTAACGTCACTATCAGTGTGCTTACTGTAATTAAACTAGTGTTAAAGCTTGACTGTTACCCTGCAGCAATCATCAATTAATGAAGACCATGTTGCTTGTTATAAAATTTCTATACACCCCCCTCCACACAGACGGGCTTCACCCCTCTGCATATCGCCGCTCACTACGAGAATCTCAATGTGGCCCAGCTGCTTCTCAACAGAGGGGCCGATGTGAATTTCACCCCCAAGGTACAGTCTGGCCCCTGCCCCTTTCCTGCCCCTCTGCCCTGTAGCCCCCTCTGGCTGCAGAAAGGCTTTGATTGCTTCCATTGCCATCTTCATAAGAAGAGCGGAAGAACTAAAGTCCTGTCTGCTTTTTGTGTGTCGCTCCCTGTTTCCCAGAATGGCATCACGCCCCTGCACATCGCATCAAGAAGGGGGAACGTGATCATGGTCAGACTGCTCCTGGACAGAGGGGCACAGATAGATGCCAAGACCAAGGTACACAACTCCATGCAGCACCGGCCCCCACGCTAATGATAAAGCGGCTTATAATAAGGACAAGGATTGATGCCATATTCTACAAATTACACTGTTACTGTAGCTATTATGACTACACTGATGAATGTTACATCTTTATGACTGCTACACTGATCACTATTATCCTGACGACTGTTACACTGATGACTCTCGCACTTATGAGTGTTACCTTTGGCGAAGTCACTCTGATGGGTGGTACTCTTACCACAGTCTCACTAATGCGTGATAACATTGCCAGTCACGATGATGAGTGTTACATTGCAATGACTGTTACAGTAACAGTTGTTTCTCTTATTACTGTTGTGCTTATGACTGTTATAGCAATGAGTGTTACCTTAACACAGATAGTCCGATGACTGTTAAACCAGTGACTAATGCAGCAGACACGAACAGAACCATGGCTGAACACATATACAAAAGACACGCTTAGCGCTGACACGTTACCGCTGATGTTTTAACAGTCCTTTAAGAGATAAGTGTAGAGCTGGGAGAAATCTAACGAGACAGTTCTTCTTGTTTCCCTCAAAAAGGACGAGTTGACACCTCTGCACTGTGCAGCGCGTAATGGACACGTGCGAGTCATCGAAATCCTGCTGGACTACGGAGCCCCCATGCAGGCTAAAACCAAGGTGGGTCCCTGAGGGGCAGGATTGCAGTTTGGCACTGCATTTAGCAATAGCTCTGGAAGTTTCTAAAAACCTTCCAACAGTCACCATTTCCCTGCACTGATGTTTATTTTTTCCTGCTCCCTCCGTCTCTCTCTCTCTCCGCCATCGTATTTCTATTTCAGTCACCCTCGTTAGCATGATGAATGATTCACATTGCCAAGGAGTCTCAGCAAAAAGAAAAATGCTTTTTGCAAAGAAAACAGGCTGGACGCATTGTCTAAAAATAAACAAAATAACCCCAAGTGCTAAGTGCAGACACATTTCCATTTGTCTATCCATCTGTCCATTTTCCATTTAGCTTAAAGAGCATTTTTGATGATGATGATGATGATGAAGCTAAATTTCTCCAAGTATGTTTTCAGACTATCACTTCCCAGAGAAACTCTCAGAACTGATTTTATAGTTTTAATGTTTAAGGGCCCATGAAATCTTCAAGTCCCTAGCTTATGCCACCTGCAACCCACTTACACCTATTTAAATAAGTTGCCCTCAGCGGGGGTATGACAGCCTGCCTTAGCAGCTGCCTGTGACCCCCCCACCAGAGACAGGTGTGCTGCACCTTAACACCTTCTGAACCAGTGCTGTGACATTAGCTGCATTCCCTGTCCCTCAGACGAGAGTTTAGGAAGGCATGACTCACCCTGGGAAAAGTGCTTGCACTGTAATTTGTCACTATCTGTCTGTTCAAAACTTTAGGCTGGGATGCGGGGGGGGGGGGGGGGTATCTGGTCCTTATTTCCTGACACACGTCACCTCCTGCCTCCCCTTGCAGAATGGCCTGTCCCCCATCCACATGGCTGCGCAGGGGAACCACATGGACTGTGTGCGGCAGCTGCTGCAGTACAACGCTGAGATCGACGACATCACGCTGGACCACCTGACCCCCCTGCACGTGGCGGCCCACTGTGGCCACCACAGCATGGCCAAGGTGCTGCTGGACAAAGGAGCCAAGGCCAACGCCCGAGCCCTGGTCAGTTGGTGCCCCCTAACTGCTTGAGTAGGAAACACACATATCCCATGATAGACAATCATCAAATACTGTATATTATAAACAATCAGAGCAGAGAAATGACCTTGGATTTTGGTGTTCCTTCTTATCTTGATGGGTGATTTCTGACTGACCCAGAGTATTTTAAGCACGTAGCTGTTAATTAGCATTGATTTTAATGAAGAAACTGCCAAGTGGGTTATTATCACTCTACTAGTTTAATATCTGCCCCCCAGGGGGATTTAAAGAATCCAGAAATGATTCCTCCCCTTAGTGGCTCTAAATAATCGTAAGCAATAAGCCCATATGTCTGTCCATGGACTCTGCTGTGAGTTAGTTTGTTGTTTGGTAAGTATGGCACGATATTCTGCCTCCTTATTCACACATCCATACATCTTTGTCATGTATCGTGAGATGGGGGAGGATGTGTATGTTTTGGGGGTCGTGTGAAGTCAGGGAACATCTTTCCCACACGCCAGTAATTGATTATTAATTGCTTAAGATGTAAAGCCGTCCTCATTGGTGGCAGAGCAATGTCACGTAGAAGCTCCTTTCCCCTTCTCTCAGTTTTCCCTCCATCCTGTCCTTCATTACACTGTCTTGGTTGTTTTCCCTGCTTCCCAATCTGGATGCATCCCAGGGGTGCTAATATAGTCTCCTATCCATGTGGACCTGTTCACCATAGCAACAGACAAGGACCTTACACAAACTCAGCTGCTGTGGTGCCAGTACTAATCCATTCAAACGCTGCTGTTAATGGATTAATTCTCATCCCATACCAATCTGTACATGACTGTTGGTAATAATCATTTTCTGACTCTCTGGCTCCCTCTGTGGGCCATCTCCACTCTGCACTGGGCTTACTGCCCTCTGCTGGTCACAGGTACATATTGCACAGGAGGTCCAGTGTGCCATGAGGGTTAGTCTATTTTCATGTGCTCACCCCCCAGAACGGCTTCACTCCGCTGCACATAGCATGCAAGAAGAACCACATCCGTGTGATGGACCTGCTGCTGAAGCACTCGGCCTCTCTGGAGGCGGTGACAGAGGTGAGTGAGGCTGTAACAGAGGAAGCACCTGGATGCATGGGGTGTGACAGAGGTGCGGCCTGTTGGGGACCAGTGGGATGGATGAATGACCTGACTCTGCCCCCTAGTGTCAGAACTGAGTCATAGTAGAGGCATGGAACTGTCTGACAATCCAGTGACTTTTAAAGGGAGCTCTGTGTGTGTGTATGTCTGTGTGTGGTCATGATCATATATATATATTAAATTACATTATGTGTCCCAATTATGTGGGGGAATTAACTGAATAGGCATCAATTTATCAAGACACCAGCAAATTTCACTATGTGTACGCATGTATGTATTACACTGTGTGGACTAAATGTCCCCACAATGTGATAAAAACCTGTTATTTTGATGTTGTGGGGACCACCTTTTGGGTCCCCACAAGGGGAACCTCAATTTTTAAAAAAATTGCGACTGCAATCAAAAAACTAATAATGCCATAAGTCTTGTATTCTGTTTGGTTAGTTAGCTTGGTTAAGGTTAGGGCTGGGTAGGGGTTAAAGCAGTCATTGTTGGGATTAGGATTATGAAGATAGAAATGAAAGGAGAGTCCCCACAAAGATATGAATACGTGGACTGAGCATGCGTGTGTGTGATTCCGCAGTCGGGCCTGACCCCGCTGCACGTGGCCTCCTTCATGGGACACCTGAACATCGTCAAGATTCTGCTCCAGAAAGGTGCTTCACCCAACGCCTCCAACGTGGTGAGCCCCCCCCCCCACCCGAGCCTTTGTCACCAAATTACACACCAATATGTCATGGATCATTAT
>JAODJW010000040.1:36603088-36620134 GCA_026777045.1 Hyperopisus bebe | reverse complement strand
CCAATTTCCCCCGCCTCGTCCTCCCATCACGCACTGTGACCCCCCCCCCCACCCCCCGCCCCCACAGACTCTTTTGCACGGTGCGGGACTTAATCTCCGATCGCCCTCCCTACAGAAACATGGGTGTTCAAATTACATTTTGTTTACCTGAACACATTCACACAAACTGAATTTCCTATTACCCAAATTCATGTGCTTTAAAACTAGCCTCTGCTATCCTGAATACCAAAACTCTCAGTTATATCAAGGACCAGACAAACAAAGGTAATATCATGTTATTTACATCATATATCCATATAAAAAGATATGTCATGATGCTATGCACCAAACAAGAAGCATATCTGCTAAAGGCACTCTTTTTTTTTTTGTTAACCAGATCAAAGCAAAAATATCAAAGACAAAAGATCTTAAAATCATTGATACCACCCATAAATGCTGTTTTCTCTATCCCAGATAATGTAACAGGCAGATTATTACCAAACACTATCTATATTTAGAAAAGGTTGAAGTCAACGTCTGAGGGAGTCACATCCCACACTCACAGACAGACATACAGACAGCTTTCTGCACATACGCTACTTAGTCTGGGTCGAGATCAGAAGAATGCGTTCACTTTTCCACAAGCTGAGATTGTTCACATGCACCAAACGCAGGACACACACCGAGCCGGCTGTCCCACTGACACAGAGCAGGGATGGCCTCTCTGATCATGCAGGCAGCTCCTTTAGCAGCTCCACGCAGCGCTCGGGGGGTAAGTATTTCCATTTTCACTCCCCGCTGTAGTCGACCACTCTCCTTAACACGCCTGTCAGAAGGTGTCACACTGAACGGCAGTACACATTCCTGGGACACACACTGGAGAACTTACAACGTTTTACACACCAGTATTGTGTTATTTGTGTGGTTGGTGTGGGCCAGCCTCCACGTCCATTTCTCATGTGTGTTTCTTGTGTACGCTTCACTTCGTTCATGTTGCTGTGCAGAGTCCCGATGGCATTGTGATTAAGCTTGGTCGCGCGTCGCCCGCTCTGCGATTTCTTTACGATGTGGAAATGCTGTACTGTATGAGCTTTTATCCCATGGTTTGGCTTCTTAAGTTCTTCTCTTTATATGCTCATAAGCATAAAATATTGAGGTCTCATAACAACCAGCGTAAGGATATTTAATCCCCATGGAGATTATGAATCCAAAGTAGGAAAAACCTAAATGGTCTCAGGGAACCTGGAGGCTGGGAGGGTGACTGGAGTCCTTGTGTTTCATTCTGGGTGAAGACTGCATAGAACTACTCAAGAAGACTTCATATTTGATTAGATGACACAGAACTAGCTAATGCTCTAAGGGGTTGGTAGGGTATGAGGGTCACTCATTAAGGCTTCTTACATTTACCTTTGGAATACAGCAAACTTTCGCTTTCTGAGTCATGCTATGTGAAGCTTACAGTGTTTCTAAGTAAGACCATGGTGTTCCAAGGCTTTAAAAGGGCCATCAGCCATCTTTCATCTACAAAACCAACTTGAACGTAGGGTCTTGTGGCCCAGGATACCTGGCAGCAATGGAAAAGGGTAAAACGAGACTGGGTCCATCTGAAGTAGTAACAGTTTCCAAAAGGAACAGATAAACACATTGCTGAGTGAGGCTAATATCCAGGATAATATCTAAGCGAAACACAGATATTCAAAATAAGGTAAAATGTTTCAGATCAAACTAACTGGTTGTGGCCAATTCGCAGTTAATTTTATGTTCTGCTTGAAAGATTCAGTTTTTCTTCATGGTGTGAATTTCACTTGGCTCCATATTGACTCGATTGCGCTCCTGCATCTCCGTTACCTCCAGTCGTCTTTGTTTGCAGTGTTACAATCACACCCGCCTGTTCTTTTTCGATTTGTATGCCAGTGACCATGCTATGCCAACTGTACCTAACGGCCCTGTCAAAAAAGTATGTAGTCTATGTGATCCCCCAGCTCCCACCCAATCTGCTGCTGAGATACCAGAATGTGTTCAGTCACTGAGGTGGAGCAAGTGGGCGTGGACTGCAGAGCTTGTACCTTTTATATAGGATATGCTCTATGTCCCCATATGTGGGAAAGCATTTTTCACACCATGAACAATGATGGTGCTGTGGGTATTAGGTGGCTCCCACTCCAGCTATCAGCAGATGATCCAAACATTTTAGGGAACATCGCCTTGCCATTTGGTTGGACAGGAGATTCTAGAAACACAATCCAAGTCAAGCATTTTCAGAATGTTGAAGATGGTATTAAATAACCAGTAAGAATTGTTGCCCAAATGTTCCTCTCAGGTTCATTCTTAATTTTTCATCTCTGAAACCTAGAGTTCAGGAGGTGTTCTCCCAGACTGGAACATTTCTGAAGCAGAAAACCAAGCAGCCAAGTGTCAGGGAAACAAGCTTTCCCATTCCAGGGATATCCTTGCAGTTAGATCTTGTTAGTCACACGCCCTGAGGTGTGAAAAAACTTCTCAGGTGTCCCATTGGCTCACTTACCTCTATGTTCTCCTTGGCTTCACTAACCCTGTGTCACTGGGCAGCATTAGCATTAGCCATGAGCTCGTACTGTAGGTTTAGTCACTTGTGTCACTTTCTCGTACCAAAATACAGAGTCCTTGTCCCTCTCTCTTGCGCTTTTCCTCTGGTTGTCTGCCTCACCCTTTCACCACTGGCTGTTTCTGTCTCTTCCTCACCCTTCCACTTCCCCTCCATACTTTTCTTTCACCCTTCTCCTTTTTCTCGGAGTCTGACTCAATCTACAACCCCTGCCCTCCAGGTGAGGAGCTCTTGGGTATGGATGGGGCCAAGTCCTCAAAGACGGAGGACACCAAGGACCATGATGAGGACTTTCTGTCACCAAAGAAGTCTTTGGACTACGATGCTGGATTTGGCACAGCGTAAGGCTTTGGCAGGTCGTGTGACTCATGGGAAGGTGGTGCAAGCCTTCATGATAAAGCCTCATGCTTTCTCTGCTATCCTGACAGGAACTACTCTCCAGCTATTCCCAGAATTCCCTGTGTCTCACCAGAAACTGTCATCCTGAAGGATATGGAGCAGGTATATATAGATACATTATTATAAATGATTAAGTAATAAAATCATAACACATAAAAGGCGCTGTTGCATGACAGTAACACACAGACACTTCTTAGTCTGATTTGTCTGTTTGCCTCCTCAGCTCTATTCTTTCTCACTCTCTCTCAGCACACTCCAGTTCCTCTGCCGAAGGAATATGATGAGGATTCCCTTATTCCCAGCAGCCCTGCCACTGAGACGTCTGACAACGTCAGCCCCGTGGCCAGCCCCATCCACACTGGGTCCTTATCTAACCATTTTTTGTTGCTCATTGAACACCTTTAATTTATGTAGCTCCAGGACTTTAGGTTGCCTATTTATACACTTGGGCGTTTTCCTGAAGCCCCAGTGCTGGTTTCAGCTTTGCGAGGACTGGTGCACAGGCACATTCACGATTATTTATTTGCATTTATTTATATAGCAGATAATGTCCAAAGAGTCGGTTAAGTCAAGAAAGAGGCACAGTAGGAACTGTGATAAAGACCATGATAAAACAGATGCTGGTTGCTGTATATTCTAGTACTTGGAATCTTTAGTGGTTTTGGTTGTGATGTTACCTTTAGCTTGCCGTCGGGGCCAGCTGTTGGACCCCTATTATGATAGTATCAGATGGGTCATTTAGGTGGCTGGGTAAACCCTGGTTAACACTGTAAACAGAAAGGCTTGTGGGATTTTGGAATGCCAAATACCTAGGCTTGGGGAAATCTAAGAAGCTTCCTTCCATAGTTAAAATTCCAGGTAAATTATGAACCATATAAATATAAAAGCTGTTTGAGTAACAGCTGGTTACTGAGTAGTGAGAACTAAGTTCAGAATGTTGGTTTGCTGATGGGCAGGTTCCTTGTAAGCTTCATGGTGGATGCGCGAGGAGGGTCGATGCGTGGGAGCCGGCACAACGGGCTGCGCGTGATCATCCCGCCGCGCACCTGCGCTGCCCCCACGCGCATCACCTGCCGCCTGGCCAAGCCCCAGAAGCTAACCACGCCCCCTCCGCTGGTGGAAGGGGAGGGCCTGGCCAGCCGCATCATTTCCCTGGGCCCCGCAAGCATGCAGTTCCTGGGGTAAGGATGTGTTTGTGTGTACATGAGTAGGTTTAACTGTGGGTGTTTAAGTGTTTGTCTGAGTGATCAGCGACGACTGACTGTGTATGCAGGCTTTTCTCAAGTACACAGACCATTAAACTGTCTGCACACTTTACTGCAGGACTTTACTGGGTTTCAACTGGTGAAAAGGCCTGTATGAAAGCAGGCGTCTCATGCATGTAAATGATTTATAACCACGAGAATGTTCCTGAAGGCCAGTGATTGTGGAGATCCCCCATTTTGCGGCACTGGGCCGTGGAGACCGGGAACTGGTGGTCCTGCGCAGTGAGAATGGGTCTATCTGGAAGGAGCACCGGAATCGCTATGGCGATGATGTTCTGGAGACCATCCTCAATGGCATGGATGAAGGTAGGGAGAACAGCAAGTATCCAAAACAAGAAGAACAATCTCTTGTTCTTACTGTTCAACAAGCAGAATTATACATTTGAGCAGGGAATCTGAATAGAAGCTCCTACCCAAACCAGTGGACATTGTTTCAAATGGGTTTTTGGACCATTGAAACAGAGTTACTGGTAGGGAGCCACAAAAAAAATCCACCAACAGACCTACTGCAGAAAACCTTGTCTGTGCAAAAACCCTTTTCAAAGCATAAAATCCTCATTAGGCCTCATTTTGAAAGAAAAAAACCCTCAGCTCTGTCCATGACATGTTCCTGGGATGTTCCTCTGGCAGACCTGGAGAGCGAGGAGGAACTGGGGAAGAAACGTATCTGCCGAATCATCTCCACTGACTTCCCCCTCTATTTCGCCGTGGTGTCGCGTATCCGGCAAGAGAGTGAGCTGATTGGCCCGGAAGGTGGCCACCTGAACAGTAAACTTGTGCCGATGGTCCAGTCCACCTTCCCTGAGACAGCGGTGACCAAGAGGGTGCGCCTGGGGCTGCAGGTGAGATGGGAGGAAGAGGAGCAGGAGGAAGAACAGAGGAGTCACTTTGCGCAATAACTGCCCCAAATGCTTGTTTTCTTCTTTTTTCATCATTTTATATCAATTACAGGGGCCTGGCTTCAGGCTAAACGGGTAAAATAGCAGAACTTTTGTTTGCTTATTATTTAACAATAGCTAACCTTTCTAAAATGCTGGAAATATCTTTGCTAGCTTTAGCTATGCTTCAGGGGACCATTATTACTCTACATGTAATATTAACTTAGCACATTTCGGAGAGGCTAAGAGCTGTTCTGCATTTGTTTTCAAGCAATGTCTCTCCAACACTAAACACTCCTTCACATTGGTGTAGTATAGAATGGGACAACCACATTTTCATATTTTATGTTTTTTTTACGCAAAAGACAATGAAGATAAATGCCTTTTTGTTATTTTTTTAACAATAAACAAAATACAAAAAAGCAAACCTGCGTGTGAGTTGCCAGTGTGTGTCCGTCCTTCCTCATCGCGACACTCGTCTGGATGGTGATGAAGAAACCCTGATTTTCCCTCTACACTTTGTTTCTCTGGTTTGCTCCTCGATTTCTATCCTTGGCTCCTGCCCTCTTTACTCTGTAATGCATTGTTAGCCCCACATCTCTCTGTCCCCTCCCCCTTTTAATTCCTCCTTTCTCTTCTGTTCCCTCACTGCCTGTTTCTGGTCTTTTCCTCCCGCTTCTTGCTCCTCTGCCCTTTACCCCCCTTCCTGGCCGCACCCTGAATGGTGGTGCCCCCTCCCCACCCCCCCGAGCAGGCGCAGCCAGTGCCGGACGCTCTGGTGGCCAAGCTGCTGGGCAACCAGGCCACCTTCAGCCCTGTGGTGACTGTGGAGCCCCGCAGACGCAAATTCCATCGGCCCATTGGCCTGCGAATCCCACTGCCCCCCTCCTGGAGGGAAAGCCCGCGTGACTCGGGGGAGGGAGACACCACCAGCCTGCGTCTGCTCTGCAGCGTCATCGGTACGGGCGCCGAGACTGCACCGGGCACCCAGTGTGTGAGTCAGGGCCAGGAAATAAGAAAAGGGGGGCCATGCTGAAGGGGGCGCTATCAGCAAATAGGCGCTTGTGGCCTTTCCAAAACCCTACTGCAAACCCTGAACATGAAATCTACTTTAAATATGAACACAACGAAGCAGAATTAATAACCCCCCTCCCTACTCCCACTTTCATATATCTGTTCTCAGGGCTGCCCATGAGGGGGGAGAAAGGGCAAGGCTTTCAAGAGCCAAAATTGAAAGTGTGTGAGTGCGGATGATGGTAGCTTTGGTTTGGGGAAGGGGGCTCATTCTGTAGAATTTTTGTGGGGGGTCTCCATGTCTCCGTGCAGCCCTGCCTGTGCTACCCTACATACCCCCAGTATCATGGGATTTAAATGCTCTGATAAAACAGGCCAATAAAAACCAGGTGACTGCACTTAGAGTTACTCTGATTGCTCTATCCCCTCTCCACCCAACATCCTTCAGGTGGCACTGACCCAGCCCAGTGGGAGGACATCACTGGCACCACTAAACTGGTATATGCAAACGACTGTGCCAGCTTTACCACCAATGTGTCTGCACGGTAAGTCTCGCAGGCCATATCCTCCAGGTCAACATTCTAAGTGATGCTACATGAAAACACAATAGATCTGTGTTTCGGTGATTCAACCAGAGAAAGAAATGAATGTGCAGTTGGCTTCAGACAGAAGTTTCTGTCCACAAAACAATCTGTGATTCTGATTTGTGTGAGCCCTGCTCTGGACCGGCATCTGGTTCATGGTGTTCCCTTGTGGAAGGATAGAAAAATGGATGATCACAGTATCCAGAAGAGATGTTAATCATGGTATCCAGCAGCTGACTTTTCTTCAATGAAGAAATATGATGAATATGGCGATATCCATTTGCTCTCTGGGTATCTGGTTGTCTCTCTCATGTTACCTCACCCCCTGTTTTTGGCTCCATCCCCACCCAATATACTAATCCAGTCAACATGTTACTGTCTCACCCTTGACCCGCGAATGCACCCCCCCCTCCGCGGTGCAGCTTCTGGCTGGCGGACTGCCCCCGGACGGCCGAGGCGGTGTCCTTCGCCAACCTGCTGTACCGCGAGCTGTCGGCGGTGCCCTACATGGCCAAGTTTGTAGTGTTTGCCAAGATGAACGAGGCACGGGAGGGCCGCCTGCGCTGCTACTGTATGACCGACGACAAGATGGACAAGACGCTGGAGCAGCATGAGAACTTCACTGAGGTGGCTCGCAGCCGTGACATCGAGGTACATGAAGGGCCGGGGGTGGGGGGGGGGGCAATGGATTATATTACTATATTACTTATTTTTTCGCCTTGACATTGTAATTGGATGGATGGATGGATGGATGGATGGATGGACCCTGCACTATACTAGAGGGTATGTGAGATAGATTAATCTCATTAACATTATTATGTCTTTATTCATCTGCAGCTTCTATGTAGCCATCAGGGAGTTATCATACTGTTTGTGTTGCAGCAAGAATGCTGAGCAGTGTTTGTATTGTATTAAGAATATAAAAAGTGTCCATGTTACAGTCAGAGAGTTTGACCTGTCTGTTGCACTTTAAAGGGGCTCATTCCTTAAGATCAGCACTAAGAATGTGGGTTTGCTGTCTGTTGACCTATTATGGGGCGGGGTTATGGAGAGGGTTGTGTTGACATGGATGGGCGGTTGGTGTAATGGTGGGGATGGAGCAGCCATGGCCCCTGCTTGATGGCCGAATCCTGCAGGTGATGGAGGGCATGCCTCTTTACCTGGAGTGCTCGGGGAACCTGCTGCCCGTAAGGAAGGCCACCCAGCAGCCCCGGAGCTTCTGCTTCCATGCCTTCAGGGACAATCGGCTGCCTGTCACTGTCAAGGTGCCCGTCACCCCCTCATTTTGGCAGCGCGTGTCTCTCCGTGAACATCAGGAATCAGGGTCGCTCCATCATGACATCTGTCTGACACTGTCACAACATTTCTGTAGCCAGGCTAATATTGTCAGAAACTTACAAGTTAATATTATCTAAGCAGCAGTTGTTACAGATTAAGGCAGAGATCGTCTCAACTAAGGCCCCCTCACTGGACATCTGCACCTATGTGTAAATGGACCATAAGCACTTCAGTTCAGTATAGAGGTGTTTCTCAATATGCGTGCTTGACTGTGCTTGTGTTCTCACTTACCTGTTTTATGTCATCTTCCATTGCCGAAGACCAGTTCTAATACTAAGAACAAAAGTACAGAGGATGGTAAAAATCCTCAACCCAAATATCAAGGATGTATCGGTTGTCATTCTCGCCAAATGAGAACAATCCTACGATTAATTGCATCCCAAGTTCAGGCAAGTTAGCAAGCACAGTCTTTCCAGGAGCACAAGTATGATCTTCGCGTTCTTGGTATTGAAAAACACCCCAGGTATGGTTTGGATCTATTCTGTGAGAGGTAGCAGTAGATATCCGCTGTCATGTGAGTGGGTTTAGGAAATCAGACCCCATGGGTGCCGGCTGTCACTTGCACTGGTGCCTCCTAATGATTTGTCAGGAATCTGAAAACTAATCGTGGCCTGTAGTCCATGGTAACCACTTAACAGCAAAGGGAACAAACATACTCTCTGCCTAGCAGAAGGAGCCAAATGCAATCCCATGTAAACATCAGTGTCCTGTTGTATTCTCCAAACTCCCCATCGCTCATCCCCAACCCTCCTCCCCTAGGTCAGAGACAGCAGCAAAGAACCTTCTGGATTCCTGTCTTTCCTGCGCAAGTCCACCAAGTATGAGGATAGCCAGCACGTCCTCTGCAACCTCAACATCACCATGCCCCCGTGTATCAAGGTGAGGTCCCCCACAACCTGGCTCACTGAGGCAACCCAGAACCCTCTGCACATGGATGCAACATAGCATGTACAACAGAATACACCACAGTTAGCGACATCAGCACTCCGCTCTGCTTCTCCTGGTTTGCATCATCTAGAGCAGAATTCTTAATAGGATTACCACATATTCCATGTCAGCTAGGACAGGATCTGGAAACTACCATTTCAATCAAGGATCTGGATTTCACTTGAGTGCAGAAGTCTTGCTGTGTGCTGATTGGTCGGTCTCCTATAATTATGCATGTGTCGTTAATGTTAATGTAAAACAGTTAGATGAATCTTTCTGTCAAGGAAACAAACTAGTCAAAGCACAACAAGAGCTGAACTCCGCTTTAAAGTAGTTTCTAAAACCTAAAGCAGCTCAAACTGTCCATTATTAGCATTTACGTCTTATTTGTGGCTCATTAAATCAGTCGTGCACACAATACTTTCAAACCATTATCTGTGGGCTTACTGCTATAGTGTTTTTATGTACAAAATACTGAATAATGTGTTATCATGTGATATTGTTATCAATGGCTTTTCTTCTTAACAGGCTAGAACTGGGGCCTGTTTCAGAAGGCAGGATTTCTTGCTTAGCCAGATAATTTGTAGGATTTAAGGTAGTATGGGCTAAATGTAAGTGAACAAAGATAAAGGCCATTTAAACTGGGATAAAGAAAATTCAACAGATTATCAAAGTAAGCAAGAAATCCTGCTTTTTGAAACAGGCCCCTGCTATTGCTATATGTCTGTCGGACTTGCTGTCCTGGAATGCGGTTAACTCAGGTGTGACGTCAATTCCAGCTACAGATTCTGACCTCCAAGGAATGCAGCATTAATGTTAGCTACCCATGCCTAATAAAGCTGTGTCCCCCCCGGTGTTTTTCTGAATGAAGGTTGTGGGTACCGAAGACCGCCGCCGAACTTTGACCCCACTTGCCCTGAGGGAGAGATACAGTGCCCTAAACGAACCATCCCTGGGTAAGGCCCTTATACTGATCCCTGATTGGAGGAGACACCTGTCCATCAATCTCACCCCCAAAGTCACTGTTTGTCATCATCACTATTTTAACTAACCTGAGAAGTGGAAAGTGTTTGTTTGCCTGCCACATGTATGAAATATCACATGTATGAAAGTGTAGTCCTGGGGGTGTTGTGTGACTCAGCGGGTTAGACCTCTGTGCTTGTGATTGGACGCTTGCCGGTTCATGCACCGGTCTCAGCAGAATACTTACATCTCTTTTGAGCTCTTGAGCACGGCCTCTGATCCCCCCAAAATGCTGAAGGGGGCCTGGCCCTGCACTTGAACCCCAAGTTTCACTCTGAGCCATATACTGGGCCGTAGCTAAAAATTCTGGGCCCCCTGACAAATTCTCATCTTGGCCTCCCCTGTATGTATTGAAGGGCCCTTGTAAAGTGCTGGGCCCCCTGAATCTGCCAGTGTATCCAAGCTCCTACTGCACCCCTGGCTATATATATATATATGCGTGCGTACGTCTCGAAGGAGAGCATGATGGGACATGTGGCAAGAAGCATTCCAATATACCTGTAGTTGTGCAAATGGCAAATAAAGCATCATTTCATATTCATTTAATTTCATTTCCAGGTTGGGTCAGAGGTAAGTCTCAAGTGTTTGATAATATCAGTGTTAATTGATGAGTCTTTTGATGGCCCTAACAGTCTTCTGACTGATTGAAGTTGAAACTTTCAGATGTGAGTGATGACATGGATCGTAATGCTTGATAGAGATCATCCAGCCTAAGACGGATGATGAAAACAGGCCAGCTGATCTGTTTTCTTGCTTGACCGCTTCAGCAATTGTCCGGTTAACAGGTATGTGTTTATTTTACCGTGTTAACGCGTGCGCTTCCATGTGCGTCTGCAGCCACTATGAGCGCCATGGAAAGGACAGAATTAAAGATGGCTTTAATCTCGGAGCAGCTGGGCTTGAGCTGGGCAGGTTAGTGCATGTGCGTGCGTTGGTGCGTCTCTTTCTGGGGGGAAAATTTGGGAAAAATGTCCCCGCAAAGACAACGGATACTGAGAACCATTGCAAAAATCCCCCACACATCTAAAAATACTAGAGTGCTTGCGTGTGTTTTTGCGTGTGTGCTTTTGAATGCGTGGATGAGGGGAGGTGAATGTCTATATTAATATTAATTTACCAACCTTCCCTCTCCCAAGTTAATTCAGTCTTTGTGGACACAGCCCTAGTTTGTCCCGCTAAGCTGTTAACGAAGGCACCATCACTCACAGGAAATGAAGGCATAGTGACACACGGTGCTTCCTGTTTACGCAGAGCTGGCCCGCGAACTGCAGTTCAGTGTGGACGACATCAACAAGATCCGGGTGGAGAACCCCAACTCGCTGCTGGAGCAGAGCTCCACGCTGCTCAACCTCTGGGCCACTCGGGAGGGCAAGAAAGCCAAGAGTGAGGCCCCAGGGCACCTCGGCGCCTCGGTCCCCAGTAACATGACTGTAGCCTGCAAGTGACCTTTCAAAGTCAGCCTGCCACCCTCAATCCTGTCTCCCACTGTTCCTCTTTTCCTTCCTTTCTGTGTGTCCTCCCCCCTTTCCTTTCTTTTCTCTCCTTCCCTCTTTCTCTTTCGCCTCTCTGCTTCCATCGTAGTGGAAAGTCTCTACACGGCGCTGAGAAGCATTGACCGAACGGACATCGTCAACATGCTGGAGGGCCAGGGCCCTCAGCCGCGGCCCAGCAGCCGAGAGGGGGTGGGGCGTCGCCATGGAGACCGCGATCACCTGCTTCCCACTAGCATGACCAATGGTAAGGCTGGGCCTTCTGAAACTGCTCGCCTGTCTGTCCACCAACCCTTAATCCCTCCCCTCATCTTTCCTTCCTTCCTGGATCCCACCCCAACCTTCCACAATCCTAGGCTGCCCCTCCCCCTGGCTCCCAGATATCCTGACCTTTAACTTTTCCCCTCCCACCATCCCAACCCAGGGCACAGCTACACTAGCGATCCAACTACAGTTGCTCACGGTCACCGGGGAGACTCTTGTGAGGATTTCTGAATTTTTGGTTCCATCATTCTTTAGAGTCTTATGCATTTCCAAGTTTTCATTTCTCAAGTAATATTCATTATTGAGTGTTTCACAGGTAGATTATATGAAGAGATGAAGAATTTCCAAAGATCACTCAGTCACTCTCACTAACAGAAGCTATATTTATGTGATTATGGTTATGAAGTTATTGATTTGATCTTTGCGTTGCTTTTTGGTCCTAGAGTGAATGACCTCAAAAACGCTTCTGTCCTTACCGGGAAAAATGCAGACTATTGCTATTAACTATCTTTGATGGTAAAAACTGAGATTCAAGCATATTTGATTATATCTATGAAAACAAGACAATCATAAATTGTGATCACACAGCAAAATGAGTTTATAGGTGGCGCAAACCCGCACTGATCTTCAGTGTGCCAGTATGCCTGGCGAGTCCTGCAGCTTCCCTGGGTCGCGGGGCCCTAAGTGACAGTGTTGTTGTCTCTTGACATGCTAAACCTAGAAGCTAAAGGTAAGACCACAGAACATGCTGCTCTTGGCTAAAAATGTGCTATAATTTAACTTTGCTTTTCATCCATTGAATCCTACACTTTAAAAAGAGGTCTTTTCACAATTTTCTTTCTGTTCCTGTGGGCTGATTGAGTTATGGACTTGTAACTGCCGCTAAACATTTATTTTCCTCTTAATATATCTTTGGATCATAATAGGGGTGAAACTTCAGGGGGGAGTGGTGGCTGTGTTACAGAGTGGTAGAGGTGCTCTGATTGGATGACCCAGCCGTTGGGGACTTCGGACACCTGTACACATGTATGCACCCGCGCACATTCACACGCACCAGTAATGTCACACACATATGCATACGCATAAAGGTACATGCATAATCACACAAGTATATTGGTTTGCCCATTAATGGATGAGTCAGTAGCATGCTGGATTGGGTTTGGGGTTATGGTTAGGTTTAGGTTTTGTTTAAGTTTGGAGGATTACAAAGTGAGACTTTACTGACTAAAGCAAAGTCCGACCTGCCAGGGTGTTTCTCGGTACAGTGACTCTACACGTTCCCTTAGCCATGTCCCCTAATGGCGGACCCCTCCCTGTCCAATTCTGAGGACCAAGACCTACCAGGCACACCCTTACTCAAACATCAGTCCCAATTGCCCACACGTCTTCAGACTCATTCCCAGACATCCTCAGTGCATAGTGAAGGACAGAGAACTTAATACTACTTAGTTTCGATAATTTGGTTAGTGTAGAGCAGATGTATGGCTCGCCATAGCCCCCCAAGATTGGGGGAAGGATCAGGACTGTAAATGACTGTAGCAGTAAGCAGCACATCTAGTGTTCCTCTCGAATCTGCTGGTATGTGTTTATGAAGAAATGACGACCTTCTAGGAATGCCCAGGTGCATCAGGAAGCCACTTAACAAAGGCTAGATACCAGCGGCTGGCTTTGGCATTAAACCTGCTTTGAGTCCCATGTTGTTCTTGGAAGACCTCAGGTAATTTGTGCTGGTGAGGTGTTGGAGATGCAGCACAAGGTTCACCTGGCTTCACACTGCTCAGCTATGGCCGTTCCTTCAAGGAACTCCAAAGGTCAGAGTCTAAGAATAAGGTGACTGTTTCTACATTATTCTCACCACTTTCACAAGCAATATAGGTATCTGTACGGATTCCTTTCAGATTGCACATGATTTGATTAAAGCATTACAGTAGGGTGCTAATAGTGTAGGATACCCATCACTGGGTAGGACATGGCCCTGGTGGAGTCTGTACCTCTGAGCTGCGTTGGCGCTCTCTGTGTCCCTGTGAGTCCTGCAGTACTTGTTCCTGTGACTCTGTCCCTTCTCTCTCTGTGTTTCTCCGGACATGTCATCTGCAGCCCAGCCGCCCTGCACTTCTTCCTCTCACCTCTCCTCTCCGACCTCTGACCTCATGTCAGCCTCATGCCGACCTTCTCTTGGCCTCCTTTTTTGTCATCTTTTTTGTTTTTTTTTTTCTTCCAAACAGTATTGCATTTTTTTGGAAAGTCCACCTTTTTTTGGCCGCTTTGTCTGTAACTCCCAACCCACACCCTGTCCTCTATACACAGCGGGGGGAGGAGGTACCCCCTCTATCCCCAATGTCTTTGTCTCTCTCCCTCTCCGTCTGCCTGTCCCTCTTAACCCCTTACAGCCACTTCCTGTGTGCATGCTCCTGCAAAACACTCCTATCCAAACGTCCCCCCACCTTTCCCCTTGTTTGTAACCAAGGAAATGGAGATAGGGGGGTTTCTGAGGGATGGAGGAGGTAATCCATGTTGACTCTGGTCTACAGTATCCGTTTGTGCATGGCATGCATTCAAACGACTACTCATATTGTTGAAAAAAAGGCATGTTGGCAATAATCCTTTTTTTCTTTGATTTCTTTGAAAATGGCATGTGACAGCACACGCATGGGGCCATGTGATGTCCTCGGCGGGGAACAGCTCTCCGCTGCCCGTTCCCCGGCCCTCAGCCATCCGTGCTCGGACCCGCGTGTGTCTCTGTCCTGTCTGTGTGTGTGTGTGTGCCCTTCACGTGTTCTCTGTACAACTGTGGTGATGTTGCGTGTCGTCGCTGTGCAGTTCTGCTGAGTCTCTTCCTGTCTGTGTGTCTCAGTGTGACTCTTTCAGTAGTTGGCATGTGACCCTGTGTGTTTCTATTAACAGGAGGCATTCAGTCTTATTTCTTAACCATCATCCTTCTTCATGGCTTCACTGTCCTCAGAATTCGACACCCCTCCCCCCAACACCTGACAAAACCACCCTCACCCCCAGCATCCACAATTCTCATTAATACCCACATAAAGACAGATAAACTCAAACCACCCCCAGACATACACACTCCATCACATGGAGTATCTATGTCAGACACACTGTCTTATAGTACTCCCATTGGGGGTGGGGTCAGTCTATTCCAGCCAAGCAGAGAGAAGGACACATATGACACATATAACTAGGAACACTTGTCTCGGATCGCATTTGTGTCACTGACACTGCTTTGCATCCCGGTTTCTGGACATATTTACTGCTCTGCCTTCAGAGGCATGTAAACCACAGCCACTGATTTCCCAGAGAGGAGACCCGGAACAAGTTATCCTGTATGAAAGTGTTGTTATACTCCTTTTCCTTGATTTAGGCGAACTTAGGCTGACGCTGTTATTTTATGTCATTTTTATAGATTTTTTAAGCTTTCAGTTCAATATTTTAGGGTTAGGACACCTCCTGCCAGTAGCAGGGGTTAGGGTTAGGGTTAGGATTAGCTTGTGCTTAAATTTGCTATTTTTACTTTGTTTTAAGGTATTTCTTAGTAATTTTGGCTTGTTCCAGCTTTAGTTTTTACTGCGATAACCTTGGTCTTGGTCTCATGACTGCATGCTTGGTAAGGTGCACATGTAGAAAGGAAAACATGGAAAAGTCCGGTCCAGTGTTTGTCAAATCCCCCAGACAACATCCAGTTATTATACGCTGTTTGTCTGAGTGTATATAGAGTTGACTGAGTTGTGTGTTCTCCATACTGATGAAATACCAGAACAGTTAATGATCAATGTGTGTTAACGAACACACCATCGCTCACTGTACGTGAAGTACATACATGCAACCTATATACGGAGCTCAGGTAACTCTAGATACATTCACACACATCATTTACAGAGAGCTCCAGTAACCCTGCACACACACACGCAGGAGCAAGCTCAGGTAACCCCAGCTAGATAGTTTGCCCTTTCTTGCAGGATACATTTAGAGACCTAGCTGCTGCCAGTAAGGGAGCAGGGAGGGCATGTGTGCGCAGAGGGGGGTGGGAAAGGTGCCATCTGGGTGTGGGAGCCAGCTGATATCATTTACACGCCCTGCACCATCAGGAATAACATCAGCCAGCGCGACAGTCTAGCCCTTTTACAGGAGTCCTTTTACAGGAGTCCCTTTACACACGCACACTCACACTCAGACGCGCCATTTGCCTGTCATGCTCTATCGCTGAGTATCTGATATCAGTCATATTGCACAGACACTTGGAACTCTGTCCAAACAACATATCACTTACTTGGTTTGGTTTGTCTCTGTGTTGTTGGGTTATTTGTTCCTTGAGGCCTCATGGCCTTTGATCAACGTACACATGGATTGCGGATGGAGGTCCCTGCAGGTGTGCAGCAGGAATAGAACAGGGATGATGTAGGGATGGTTCAGAAATCATTCAAGAATAGTACTGGAATAGTGTAAGGATGATGTAATAATGGAGCAGGGGTGATGTAGGAATGGAGTAGTAGTGATGTTAGGAATGGAGTTGAGGTGATGTACTGTAAGAGTGCAGTAGATGTGATGTAGGAATGGTGTAAGGAAGATGTAGGAATGATGTAGGAGTGTAGTAGGGATGAAGTAATAGTGCAGTAAGGATGATGCAATAATGGAGTAGGAGTGATGTAACAATGGAGTAGGGGTGATGCCAGAATAGTGCAGGTGTGGCTCTTCACATTTGTAGAGAGTCACAGTTTACAATGGCCATTGATGGTCTGATGCCCCCTTCCTAGCAGGGAGTGGAGCTGGCTGATCATGTGGCTGATCATGTGGCTGATCATATGGCTGATCTGGAACCTGAGCTTTCCAGGCTCTTATGAACAAGTTTCTCCTGCAAGAAAGCTGCAACATGAGTATATGTTAAATGTGTGTCTGTGTAATTTGTTATGTGTATAAAATCATAACTCCTTGAGTATTTACTATAATTTAAGTGCTGTGTCAGTTATATATTACTTAAGATACTTAAGAGGTTTGTTAAAAAGAGATGTGTGTGTGTGTGTGTGTGTGTCTGTGTGTGTCTGTGTGGATTATGTTTATATTACACTGTGGGGACCAAATGTTCCCCACAATGTAATAAAAACCAGCTATGTTGACGTTGTGGTGACCTTTTTTTCAGGTCCTCTTAAAGGTTTGTGAATGCAGTTAAAAAATAAAAATGCTGGGTAGGGGTTAAGATCTTCATGTTGGGATTAAAGTCTTCCCTATAGAAATGAATGAAGAGTCACACAAAGATATGACGGCGAACCTGTGTGCGTGGGGGGGGGGGGGGTG
>JAODJW010000040.1:36592605-36602880 GCA_026777045.1 Hyperopisus bebe | reverse complement strand
GGGGGGGGGGCTTGTCGTTTGCCCCCCCCCCCCAGACTCCCCCGCCCATGGAGGCAGCACCCCCTCCCATTCCTCTACCCCGCAGGTAGGAGTCAGCAGAGACGTTCGTCCGTCTCGGCGTCTTGCTGTGAGCTGGGTGTCTGATGTCACGCACGCTGCTGAAAGCCCAGGCCAGGCACCCCCCCCAGTCCCCCCTGCCTGCTCCCGCATTGGCCCCCCCGGGGGCCCACTGATCCTGTTCCTCTCTCCCTGCATCCGGCTCTCGTTCTCTCCGGGGCCACGGCAGCGGCGCATGGACGGGTGGGGGGGCCTGCATCAGTGTGCTTCTTTCTGTCTCGCTTCAGGTTATGGGCTGGCACAGGAGGAGCTGCCCTCCCCCGCCTCCGGGCAGTACAGCCTGGCCTCCCCGCTGGGCGGAGAGCGCTACTGGCAGGAGGTGTCCAGCATGGAGTGCGCTCCCATTGCCACCACGGAAGAGGACACGCTGATGGAGATGTCAGAAGTGCAGGTGTGGCCCTCAGGGGCCAGCCCCTCCCTGGTGCCCGTGGAGGACTCCTCGTTGGAGTGGAGCAACGCCGACGAGCTGGATGTGCCGTCGTGCGGCGGCAGCCTGGGCCGGCCGGCCAGCAGGGGCAGCGGTGGGGGGGGCGGGCTGAGCGATGCGGAGACGCTGGGTGAAGCAGAGCACAGCGAGGTCAGCCTCAACGGGCTGGACGGAGGTCAGAGGTCGGAGGTCGGGAGGTCAGAGGCAGCGGAGGAGGCTGTGGCGGCGGGCAGCAGTTCGACGGCCGGAGCCGGAGGAGGAGGAGAAGGAGGAGGAGGAGGGGGAGGAGGTGACGTGGACGGGCCGAGCTCAGAGGATGGGCTTTCTCTTATTGCAGGACAGCAGCGGGTGTACGCCCGCCTGAGCGACTCACCTGGTCTGACCCGAGTCACCGAGCGCAATGGAGACAGGTGAGGCTGGTTACCATGGTGACGCTGTGCTCCACAGGGCCCTGTCGTTGGAGAGATCTCCTCTGATTCAATTGCAGACATTTGTGTTTTTAGTGGTTTAATGAGAATAAATGCACTTTTTAACTTGTTTGCTGGGGACACGGCGGCTCAGCGAGTAGCACTCATACTCAATCTCCTCTCAATCTGCCCCCACTGGGTGGGATGCTGGCACATTCCCAGTTAACTGTGCAGATTTCCTCCTGATACTCTGGTTTCCCCTGTACTACAAAGATACAGCCTAGTGAAGAGGTGTCATACTACCTGTATTTTTCAGTAAATATTGATGTATCAATGTGGATTCTCTCTGTGACGAGGCTGAGCTGCATCTTACCCAGACTGTCCTTCCCACCTCCACCCCCCCCAGGTCAGCCAGCACCTTCTTGTCCTACCTACACGACCAGCCCTCCACCCAGGGCTGGCACTCCCCCCAGAACTGGCTTGGGTCCAAGCCCAGGCAGGCGGCGGAGTTGCCGGTGTCATCGGGACAAGGCGGGACCCGGGACGGTGACTTGGGGCTGTCGCACACGGCCCAGGATGCCCTGCTGCAGCCTGCGTGGGATGCGGGGCGCCCTGAGGCCCTGCTGAGCCACTTCCGCAGCACGCAGCCTTTCGAGAAGGGGCTGGGCTTCCAGCACCGGCCACCCGAGCTGAGGGAGTGGGAGGAGGCGCGGCTGAGAAGGCAGGTCGGTACCCGGGGCAGAGGATCTCAACAGCCAGGGCAGCCTCGAGCTCTTGGTTTTCGTATGGAGGTTACATCTGGATTCATTCATGACGTTTCATTATGTTTCCAGCACCAAAGTCAATCTGTTATGAAACACTGTGGGGCTCTGGCGCCCCCCCTGACAAAAGCCCTCCATTGCAGCATGTCTCCAGGGTGAATGTGATGTAAACACTTTGCTGGTCTATTAAAATGCTCATTTCCTGAATACTCAGATTAACAACTCAATCTCATATGTATTAAAATGTGTAAATGACAGGGGACACTAGAGTCTTATTTGAAACTTATTTGAGTCATCGATTCTTTTCCACTTCACTTATTTTTAATTTGTATACTATTTGCTCAAGTGACTTTTGAGGACATGGCCAGGATTGACGGCTTTTATGTCCCTGCACTGGGACGACTAATGGCCAGAATGTGTCTTCTTTTCCTTGCTGGAGTTTGTTGTTGTGAGTCTTCACCCCCCCTGTCACACACACATCTACACTCACACCCCCCCCCCAGCTTCTGTTCCTGCACACATCCACCCAAGATGGGCAGGAGCACAGGCTGGGGGAGCCAAATATAGCGGCCTCCATGCCATGCTTTCTGTCACTCGGCACCCTTACAGCAGCCTAAGCCTTCATCTGTGACCTCTCATCTCTGAAAGTGCAGTTGCGTTATGGGATATGCTGCACCATGGCTGCTTTGATCCTGCTTATTAATATTTATGCCCCTTATTAAGGATGAGTGATGTGTTGATTGGTTGAGCTAATGGTGTTTTTGAGCCGTCATACGGTGCCCGTCACTGTGTTGGCGAGTGCTGAGGAGGGCCATTCGCTGCCATGGGAACACCGCTATCAGCATGGCGATAGCCATGCCGTGAGTGACCGCTAATCCGGACTCCATTGTGAGGCTGTGGTGTGGATGAATTTCACAAAACTACAGTGCTTAAAAGTGTGTGGTTTGGGCTCAGAGAGCCTCACTGCCTGGTAATGAGACAACAAAGCAAGCGAAGGCAGCGGATATATGGGTGTGACGTGCTTTTATTTTCGCCAGTCCTGTGAGACCCACTGACAGCGTGCAGGGAATGGAGGGGACAGGAGCAGCCTCCAGAGGCAAATCACGAGCTTCACTCTAGCAAGGGATGAGCTGTGGGAACCGGGGGAGGGGGGCTGGCTGAAGCCAGTCCAACAGGTGGCGGGGGATATTTAAAGCCTCACACTCTAAAAGGACTTGGGAGGGTAAAGGGGGGAGGGGGGTGTTTTTTTGGAAGCAAAGGGAAGCAGGAAATACGTGGTCGGCGTGTGGGTGCGCGGTAGCTGGGGCACTGTGAGCCCCGAGCAAGGGGCAGAGGGGACAGGCAGCGTGGCGTGACGCCGGCCGGCAGACAGGCCCCGCAGGCGGCTGCCGACATGTGGACGCTCGTGACGGAGCTTTTCTTCAGTGTGGCCCTGCTGGCCTTCCTGGTCATCAGTTGCCAGAATGTGCTGCACATCGCCAGTGGCTCACTGCGCTCAGCGCTCGCCTGGGTACACCGGCGGCTCGACGCTGAGCTGGGGGAGCTGGACGGCACCTCCGACGATGAGGAGAATGTCACCACGCGTGTGGTGCGCCGCCGGGTCATCCTCAAGGTACCAGGAGGGTGGGGGGGCCACGGGGGCTGCAGGCGACACCCAGACTCTGATGTTTGTGCTTCATTGTTTGGGCTCAGGTGGAGGTCCGAATCAGGCTCTGTAGGGCTCATTTGGATGGACTGGCCATCTGGCATTTTCCACAGTCCACAGTTCCACAGTTCCACAGTTTGTGGCCAGAAAATATTGTCATGGGACCCCCCAGTGGGGCCCCCAAAATCCAGGGTCGATGTTTAATGCCAGTCCAGCCCTGCCTGTTTCTCCTTGGGAAAGAACAGGTGTACAGGTCACGCCGGGACGGACGGATTTTTAGCAGAGGGACAGTTTCCCGGTTCCTGACGTGCTCGAATGCTTACCTTGTGGTGCCTGTACCCACAATCCCTCAGACTGTATGTGTGAGCTGTTGCTCTCGCCTATTTTTAAAGCATGGTGTCAAGCGCCTGTTCCGCTACAGCATTATGTATTTCTGGAAGCATTATAAATAGAGAATAAATAAATGGAGGCTAGGGGATTTATACACCATTATTGTTGGACAGGAGCACTGAATTCACAGAAATATGGTAAAGGGGCTCTTTTCATCAGCATCATTCATTTATATCTGTTATTGGTTGCTGTTTACTGATGGATCAGATTCCTCTGAAACAATGGCATTTTGATCTTCTATGATCAGGTGCCCAAATCTGTTTCTTCTGTTTGGCTCGAGATGCCCCACGCAGGAATACATTTTGACATGTGTTAGGCAGGCTGGTTACATCCTGGTTCCACAGGGATGGACCAATCGGGAACGTTTTTGCTTGCTCAGCATTTAAGCTGACGTGAAATCTGGACATGGCCATAACAGAGCATTATACCATGTGATTCTCGAACTTCCTGAAATGAGGTAACTTCCACATGCTTCCGTTTGTTGGAGCCAGATCAGTCAGTTCCCCGTTCTCCTGACTGTACTCGGTCTGCTCTTTGATCAGCTTGACTCATCTGGCAGTAAACTCAGGGGACCAAGGATAGCAGATGACAGGCTGAAGTCACCTTAAGTCCCCTAGCCTGTAGTGACACGTACCCCCCTGCCCCCACACTGCAATGGCATTCAGGATGGGTTTTCACACACTTCATAATACTGCTATTGTTGCTATCCTTAAAAATCACCGCTGTGGACCTTTTGCCCCCCCCCACCCCCCACCCCACTCTCCGCCCTCCCGCAGGCCAATCAAATGGTAAAAAGTGAAGAAAGCGCAGTAGGGGGTGGGATGCAGAGAGACACTGTCTTTGAACAGGCTGCAGGATGACAGGGGTTTGCCATATGATTTATAGGCAGCTTCCACATGACCCTCCGCTCCCCCGGCTCAGGGCCAGCCACACCCCCCACTGTGCTCCACTACTTGCCCTCCCAGGAAGGCGACGGCACTCTGCAAGCCATTTAACCCTCAGGATGTGCGCAAGCTTCTGCTATTTTCGTCTCTCCCCACGTCTCATGATGAAGCGCGGTGCTGCCCCCGGTGGTGAGCATGCTGCATTGCGTCGTCACACCGGCGACAGGGATATGAGAGAGATGTGAGAGGGGAAGAGAGCAAGAGAGTGATGAAGCTGTCTGAGGAGCTGTTTTAAAGCGCTTTTCATCCCCCCCATCGCTGTGGAAAGGCCACATGGCCCTTGGTCACAGTTTGCTGGTTCCCTTCACCACTGTGTTACAGGGTCAAACACTCTGTCTTCGGTCTTATTTACCACCAATAGGCATGACGTATTCCCCCTGTACACACATACTGTGCATGTGCCCAAACTTGTTACTTACATTAGGGTTCGTAGCAGAGAGTTGTGTAAGAATCTGCACAGACACTGACTTAATGGCACCTAATAGCAGCCCAGTGGATAACCTGTGTGTTTCTCTGCGTACTTTGATGAGCAAGGAGTGCGGTCTTGTGGCGCTATGGCTTCCGTGTGCCTCTCGTGCTTCGCCTCATCACGTCTCGTTGCGTCCTGTGCCCGTGTGCATCTCCCTGCCCCCCCCTCCCCTCACCGGGCACTGCAAATGATGCATCCCGCCACTGTGTTGCAGGGCGATGCGCTGGAGGACATGACCGGGGATCACGTGAGCGAGGAGCAGTTCACCGATGAGCACGGGAACATCGTCACGAAGAAGGTCAGCGGGGAATGTAACGGGGCTCCTGGTTGGCTCTGGCTGCAACAGCAGTCCGTCGCATAGCTGACTGTTGGTGGGGATGTAACAGGGCTCCTGATTGGCTTGAGCTGTAACAGCAGCCCAACACAGAGCCTAATGATGCCTAATGATGAACACAGGGCCTAAACCTAAAAATGGTGATATGTTCAAAGTGCAAGCTGGATTGCCAGCAGAGACAAGGCTTGAGCAGGCTGAGGAAGAGGAGGACATGTAAGATGAAGGAATGGTGGCTTCATACACCCCATACACACATTATTCATCATCAACACCATAATTATAATTCAACAAGGGATTCAGCTAATGAATTTTATTCAGAGAGGGACTTAAGTCCTTAATTATGTTCCAAGTATCACAGGACATGGATCAAACATTCTTCAGTGGCGAGATTTTCAACCATTCCTTCAGCTACTCTGACCCTACGGTCATGTGGTCACTTTTCGGTAATACAGCATAGACCACAGACAAGCAGTTGAATTCCTCATGAAGATAGAAGATAGATCAGAAGAGTAGCAGGTGAATGGAGTTTGGACAAACCTGCTGGTCAGGGTGAAGCAGCTCAGGTGTTTAGAGGTGGGAAGCAGCCGCTCTGGCTCACTTGCAACCTGAGCTTCGCCAGCTGTGCGTCGCCGTGTGTCAAATCACATTAGCCTCTCTATGCTGATGGGAACATGCAGCTATACAACAGCAAGAACAACCGTAACACTAATATGCGTGATAGCTCAGCGGATAGCACTGTTACCTTAGATGCTGGGGGTTTGAATCCCGCTCCCACTCGCTGTGTGTAGTTGGCAAGTTTTCCTCACATTGTGTTGGTGTTTTGTGTCCTGTACTTTCTGGAATACACCCCTACGATCCCATGCTGGATAAGTCATTATGGAAGATGGATGGATGGGTGATTGTGATGATGATGGTGAGATGACAGCAGTCCTTCCCTCCATGTGGCAGATCGTGCGGAAGGTGTTGAGGAGGGATAAGGGCCTCGGAGACGAGGGGGGTGATGCACACGGGGACGGCTCATCCCTGCAGGAGGCCAGTGGGCTGGAGGATGAGGCAGAGCAATATCTGAGCTACGCTGTGCTGGGCCGGGACAGCGCCAAGGTGGGCCGCGCAGGGCCACGCCGTCCAAGCCCAGGGCCCGCCCCGCATTTATTCTGGGCCGGGGGTGTGTGCTGAACTGCTGTGCTGGACTCCATGTTTCTCAGACCTTCTAATATGGTCCGTGAAGTTACTAACCACCAGACGTGTGACTAATCGTCAGGCGTGAAGCACTGAGCTTCCCAGAGCTCCGCATTCACCTGGGAGACTCGGAACATACTTCCTCTATTCCCAAACTCACCTGTCCTGGCTGAATTTGAGAAATCGCTCCAATGGCTTGCTTTACATAGCAAAGGGTAGCCGTGTTGGACCGGGCCTTAGGTGGATCTCTGGGCTTTGTGGGACATGTGGTGCTAGGGTCTCAGGCGGGATTTGTATCGGAGCTAAGCAGTCACTCAGCGGAGGTTTTGTAGCCTGTCAGTGAGCTGGGCACCTCCTGTGAAGCAGGAGGCCTGGAGGAGAGTTTGCGTGCATTTGTATGCATGTGTCTGACAGCTGTGACCGTATGCTTCCCTGCCAGTCTCCTACACCCTTCCCTGCATCCCCAATTCTCCATCGCTCTCTCCACATCCACCATGAGCACCTAGCAGATGTACGATAATTACTCCTGCCTTGCCTGTGATGTCACCCATGACGCTGTAGACGTTATTGTCCTTCTGGTGACACTACAGCACTAACGGCCGTTCTGCGTTGGAAGCTGCTGCTCGATTCTGACTAATACAGCTCTTCCTTTGTGCCGTTTGTTCTCCTCGAGGGAGCAACGCTGCTCGCCTTTTCCTCCCTTCCAGGTGTTTGGACGCCCCTGTGCCTGTGTGTTTGCAGCGAGCTGACCTTTCACCTCCTGTGTTTCCATGCACCCCTACACCAGCAGTGCTGTCCGTGTTTCTCTCTGTTTTCTGATGTCTGATGTTTATTTCTCTCCTGTCTTCTCACCTCCTGCCTCTCTCCTCTCCTCCTCCATCCTGCCTTGGTTGTCCCGTCTCTTTCTCCATCTGTCCCTGGCACTTTTCTGCTTCCTGCCTTTCCTCTACCCTCCTCCCTTTATTTTTCACTCTACCACTTTTCATATTTTCCTTCTCTCCCTTTCTGTTATCTCACCCTGTTCTCCATCTCACATTCCCACTCCTCTGCTCCTTCTCCCTCCCCCTTGCTTCTGCCCTCCCCTTTCCTCCTCCCTTTGCACCCTGACGTCCACCCCCCCCCAACCCTCTCCCCTCCCTGTAGCCCGATGTTGTGGATATGAAGAAGGGGGCTCAGATAGTGAAATGTGCCAGTCTGCGGAGAATAAAGCCGTGAGACTCAGTGACTCCTCCGGCAGGTAGGGGGCAGACCGGCGCACTCACGGACAGACAGAATGACTAAGTGTCGCTCCTGGAGAGAGCTGCACACCCCCTTGTGGTTCTGGTTTCAGTTAGGGTGACTTGCACCAGTAGCCCTGAACCCTGGGAGGTGTGGATGTGAAACAGGAAGTGGAACGCAGGCGGCAGAGTGAGGAATGGATGTGAGAATGTTCTCACATGCGGATGCGTGTGTCCCATTATGAGTCTGCCAGTATGTGTACGCATTACGGTGGTGTTTTTGGTTGTGCATGTATGCATCTTGTTATTGTTTTCCCATCTCTGTGTGTGCACGCACACACCCTGTTTGAGTTTCGTATGTGTGTGTGCGAGTGTGTGGACTGATTTACCTGTCCTGTGGAGACATCTAGAGCAAAGTATTAAAAACGGATGATGAGGACATCCTCAGAAGACAACCACTTTTTTCCCAACACTTTTGTGTTTTTCTTTTTGTTTTTTTTTAGTTCAAAGGGCTTTTTAGTTCATGATGTTTTTGCCTGTTTCTTTAATGCGATTATATAATTAGAGTGAGATGAGCCAATGGGAGGTCCCCATGCAGGTAGCTATGGAGATGTATGTTTGTTGTGTGCATGTTTATTCTCTTTACCAAGGATACAGATGCACCCAGCCGCTGCCTAAGATCCCTGTTCCTCGCCCTGTTCAGTCAGTGACAAAAATAACAAGGCACCACATTGCAGATTAATCCTCTGTATTGTTTTTGTACTGGAGCACTCTCAGGCCGTGCCACGTTCATGCCAAACTCGGCCACGGCGCCCTGGTTGCGCTGATGGCACGTCCCATTTTTGGCTAGCGCAGTGGGGGGCAGAGGGTTCCCAATCTGGCTGAAGAGGGTCCAGCCCTCAAACAGTTCTGATATAGAGCTGAGTGGGAGAAACATTGCCGCTTGGTGGACACCACCAGACCTACATCATCCCTTACATGGTAACAGGAAATACTCACCTGCAGCGGCTAGCCCTTTGTCCTACTTGCTCTCCCTTGCTCTCTCTTTTTTTCTCTCCCACACCTCCCCCATTTAAAACCTACCACACACAGCTTGCCTGTGCTGCTTCTGCATAGGTGTCCTTAGTGTGTTGAGATGCACACTGGCCGCACGCTAAGAGGAACTTTCCCGGCTGTCACACAGGGTCATTGCTTTCAAGATACTGTCTGATTCTGTAACATCCAATGTTTGGTCGAGGCCATGCAAAGAGTGGGCTGCATGTGTTTCTTTGCATTATTAGATCTAACACTGTGTCTGACCTTTGACCTGCCCACCAGCCACAACCTCACATGGGTCTTCTGCCAACTGCTGACCTCCTCCCTCCATTTTCTCCACCTTTCACCTCCCTCCAGACCCCAACACCTACTCCCAGACCACCCTTCATGGACACATGACAGGCAGCGGGGCGGAGGAGCCGGAAACCTGAGCAAACCGCCAGAAGCAGTGGGACGGATGGCGAGGATGGCGGTGGGGAAGAGGAGCGATCACGATGAGGATTTACCCATAGTTTTCTTACCATTTTTTAAAAAAAAAAAAAACTAACTAAACAAAAAATAGGCTAGAGGCATGATTTCATATAAAAAAAAAATTATATAAACCGAGATGTGAAAAATTGAAAAATCCGAGCTTCCTGTATCTGTATCAGCATGTCTGACTGCTGACGCATGGCATGTTTATCTACAGACTGACGGGGAATCGGGGGGGAATCGGGGGGGGGGGGGGGGATAACCCATGCCAGGAACAGAATTGGCTCTGGGATTTGGGGAGAGGAAAATGCACAATCTCTTTTTAGTTTTTCCCCTCTTGGAAAAAAGGAATATTTTGCTGACAGAGAGAAAATGGTTGATTTTAAAAATATTATATAAAAATATATACACAGGTCAATGCGAGAACATAATCCTGAATCAAGGTCCTAAACTTGCGGTGGAGATTTTGGACCCGTCAGCGCTCTGATCCGTAGCTGCAGTGTGCCTGGGGCCCTGAGGAATCCTCACTGTACATAATCTCCGCACTGCTGACGTTACGCAAATGTACGCGTGCGTGTGCACGTGCAAAGCGGCCCTCGGGGCCCACGCTGCTGGCTTGGTGCACACCTTTGCTCTTTCGTTTTCCTTTGGTTGAATATGTACCTATATATCCTGCTCATTAAGGGCATGAAGAAGAAGAATATATACTTTTACTGTCCTGCAGGGGGTGTTTGTACGTCAATTTTGTGTACGTGTGATTATGTGTGTGTGTGTGTGTGTTTTTTTAAATGTCCCTTCTGATTAATGTTCTCGTTACCCCTTTTCTGGGTTCTGAAGTGTCTCTTAGTTCTTTGTGTGTAAGGAATTAGTGACCCCCCC
>JAODJW010000040.1:36581019-36591872 GCA_026777045.1 Hyperopisus bebe | reverse complement strand
CCCCCCCCCCCACCTATTTAAATATTCTCACTGTTCAACCCCCCCACCCCATGTTCTAATTGGCCAGTAGAACCCACTGGCATAAGCAACAATAATATCAGGATGGGCGCGTACATGTGCGCTCTGTGTGTGTGTGTGTGTGGGGGGGTCAGTGGGGGATTCCTACGCTGCTGCACACCTGACAAGCTTCCGCTTCCTGGGCCAGCCTGACCACACCTTACCAAACCTTATCATCTGCTCGATTTAGCAAATAAGCAGCCATAAGAAGGAAGAGCAGCCCTTGGGGAATTTCCTCATTCCACATACACTCTTCCATCTGCTCAGAGACATCTTTACGGCATGAAAACATTTAGAAAGAATCCATGTTTAGAAGTTTTACCTGGTCAAGCTGGTCAAATCAGCAGGGGCTCCCTAAGGCTTTTGGGTTTGTTTCCCACTGGGAAGTTTAAGCTTTATCTCTGTGACATTTTCTGCCACTCAGAGGGTCCATATGGACGAAAAGGGCAGCACTGGGACGTCCAAGGGGTCTGTGTATAGAGTAGCCCTAGAGGGTTGTTCAAAGGGTCAATCACATGAGCAATCCAAGGTGTCCCAGAATGCACAGCTCTGGCCTCAAACTATTCATGTTCTTTATCTTTGTTTATTTAAGCCTTTACATACATAGTTGTGGAGTATATATTTTTTAGTCAAGGCAGGGCTGCATGATCAATCACTAAAACATGCTTTCCCAAATTTGCAGGCTGGTGTGTGTGTGTGCATGTGATAGCAGGATTATAGTGCAACTTTAAAGGAGTGTGTCCAGCATAGGGTACAGAACAAGCTAGTGCTGCAAGGTAATCAGCCGTTTTGAAAACTCTCCACCAGCCCAGCGTCCATCTTCATCAGAACCCCAACGTCGCCCAGGGAACATCTGTCCTCCCTCCAGGGGGCCAGTTAGCACAGGCTCACTTCCATGCCTTGGTGAAGAAGGTGCAGTTGGTGCAGTTCCCATTTTGGAGAGTCTAAGTAGTGGCACATTGTCATTGCAAATGCACTCATGCATGGGAAAATGCACTCATGCATTCACAGCCGCGCCACACATTTGCAACGCCCATTCCAGCAAATTTTCTGCTCAGCAGATGCGAGACTGTGACGCGACCTACCTGCTTCACGTAGCATAAAGCAGTGCTTCTCAAACGGGACCTGAGGTGCCCCTGGACAGCCTACATGTCAGAAACAATGGAAAATAGCATAAGAAAAACACTAGGGGGGCAGGGGTGGCTTCAGATGCAGGAGCAGAAAATCAAAGGACAGACCAAACATCGGTGGCTGGGAAAATTGTTGACTATGGGTGTGGCTCCCCTACATTTTCTCGTTCTTTTAACATTTTTAATTTGTGCTACTGCCGTTTGACCCATATTTCAAGCGTGAGGTCACAGGGGTCAGATTCTGTCACCCACCCAGGAGCAGAGAACAGAGACAAATAGGGGCTGGGTGAGCAGGAGGTGGAAGCCCAACTCTGGTAGTCAGGTGTCTAGATACCTACTCTGACGAGGAGGTGCAGCAGCCAGGAGAGTGGAATCTTTAAGGGGCAGGGGGGCTCCAAATTATTCTGAATAAATGAAAAGAAACAACATAATAAAGGAATTGTATAAACAAGTTCATGCAAAAATATTACCTTGCAAAAACTAGAGGTCACTTATACTCCTTTAGAATGGATTGACGAGATTATTAACGCAATAGCATATTACTCAGTACTAAGGAATGCAACTGCGCACATGCACAGAAAATGTTTTTAATATAAATATAAATATATACATAAATATATGGAAAATATATATTTAATTAGAATGCTATGCACCGTTACTTGCTATCTGGGACTAGAATTATGTTATGGATGTACTTTAGCATCTTAGCTACCAAATGACTATTAAGTTTTGGAGAATGCCAGCTACTGGGGAAAGGCAAAGGCTTTACAGGTGCTTCACCTGTTTTATTTCCTTTTTTTATTGGTACATAGAAGGGAAAAAAGAAAATATATGTGTACACGCCTTTTAATCAGATTCAGTCTGACATGAAGATATGTATAGACAATTTAACCCTGTACACCAGCTCAAATCATTTACAGAAATTAATAAAGAAAGATATGAGATATTTGGAGGTGTCTGGCAATTTATTCTGATGGCATGTAAGGTCCTGTGTTTACATATTTGTTGTGTGTTACATGTTGTTGTCCATGTCCTAACGTGAGTCCTTACTGTTAATGTGTTATATTTTTCTTAAAAAAGAATTTTTCAGATCTTTCCTACATGCCTTACATAGCTTATAATGTTATGTTAATAACTGTTTAAGTGGGGGGGCATGGTGGTGCAGTGGTTAGCACTGTCACCTGCGACCTGGGTTCAAGTCTTTGCCAAAGTTCCACGTGTTGAATTTGCATGTTCTCCCTGGTCCCCCCCCCAGTTCAAAAACATACTGAGGCTATCTCAAGTTACCAACTTGCCCGTGTGAGTGTGTGATGGGTTGATAGGACAAGCAGTTTCAGAAAATGGATGTGATGGAACTATTTGAGTATCGATTTAACTAAAGTCTTAATCTTTCATGGTGCAATTTAAGCTCCCCATTCCATATTACCTGCATCGTACCTCCACTCGCTCAATATTCTGAGGAAGATTCTAACCCAAAACCCTGGGGATGTAAGGCAACATATGTAAGTGGGAATCCTAATTGCAGAACTGAAACAATTGTAGTTGTTTTAGCTTCAAATGATGAAACTGGAGCTGAAACCGTTTCATGGATCTCATACATTTACCTTTAAGTTTATCGGTCTCTTCTACTTTGGATGGTCTTCATGTCATGCTCCTTTTTCGCACTGAACACTGATTATTCATATTTGATTGAACAAAATGTCCTCATTGTCACTTTCTGAAACCCCTTACTAACGAGCTACTTTTTGTCCTAAACTGCGCAAAGTCTGTCAAATAATAATAATAATAATAATAATAATAATAATAATAATAATAATAATAATAATAATAATAATAATATCTTTTTAGGATTATCTGAGACTCAGAACCTCTGATAACTAGAATTTGTTAAATTTAACGGAACTTAGTTGTTCTTTTTCCCAGATTTAATTCGAATGCATTCGCAGTTTAATATGGAAACGGCTGAGATAATAAAAGCAACTTAACACTATAAACTACAGTTCCCATCCTGCCACGGGAGGCGAATCCATTTTGGTACCAGCAGAGGGCGACACTTCGAATTTTTGGCCACTGAAAAACCTCTTTCCTGTCTGTACTGGGGCTGAGTGCATGGTGTGAGTGAGAGGGAGAGGAAGGTGCTGAGGTCTTGTGAGAAGAGCTTGGCCTGCTTCGCTGGGTTGTGCGTGGGAATGTGTGTTTGATAGTGTTGCTGTGGGTTAGGTAGCATGATCATACTTTATTTTTCTAATTAGTAAGTTTCTTGCCAAAGAAGAATCAACGAGGGGAGATACGTTGCTTTTTTTTCCCAAACTCCGGTTGTATCATTGCTCTTTTTTTGCAGATTTAGGCTCCATCGGTTGCCCTTATTGTTTCAGCCAGTGTTCAGGCATTAACGCGGTGTTTTAAAGATGTCAGCCGGTTGCCAGAAGACCACAAGCCGGGCCATCCCGGCCACCAGACGGGTGATCATAAACGACGCGGCGCACATGCCGCACGAGTACTCCACAACTCCAGGAGGAACGTTATTCAGCACGACTCCCGGAGGTGAGGAACGCAATCCGGAACACACGCCGTTGCTATTTATGATTACCGCGTAAATTCTAACGCAATCGTCCTTAAACCGTATTAAATTTTAGCTTATTGCTGTTATGCGAGGACCTGCCGTCGATTGTCTCTGCATGCTGTGCAGCTGAACACTGTGAGTGTTACAACAAAGAGAACGTGAACGCGGATCGTAATTATTTCTCTCATATTCTAGCAAGCGACTTGATGTGCGGATCGGAGAAGTGCCGTTCTAACCCGACGGCCTCGGCACTGTTGACAGTACCGACGTGCGCTCTTGTGTCTTGCTTTGCCTTGATCTGCTATTGTTTACGCTGTCAATGCGACAGCCACCAACACGCAGCTATGTTACTGCGTGCGCTGTTGTGCAACACCTTGCGGGGAGCCTCAGCGAGAAGAGGACTGTGCCCTATTGACAAGCATGCGGCAGTGCCTACAACGTTGCAACAATCTCCGTGTCTTTTGATAACACATGGCATTTTGTAATAATATTTCTGAGGTTTCATTTCTCCTAGATCGTAATGTGGCACCAAAAGAAAACCCGGTGATTTAGTACTTGGCTGTTTTCAGATTCATTTGCATATAGTTCGTTGTACACGGTCATTATTGTTGCTGACGTGCAGACCAGCATTCTTCAGATAATTTGTTTAGGTATCTGGCTTGCAACTGACTTACACATATACGTCAATACGGAATTTATACGTAAATACCTGGGCTCTGTATTTAATACAGTTGCCTTCTCCATTCTCACATTTAACAAGATATTTCTGCATGGCACCCGTCAAAACACACTATTGTCCATCAGCTTATAACCATGTCTGATGTAAATATGAACTTGTTCTTAGGCGGTTTGTGGTGGCTCATAATATTTACCCTCAGCTGTTTTTACTAATCATGTTTGAGGCTTGTGCATTTCACAAAGATATTTCTCTTTGGGTGAGTATGATGGACTGGATCTGATTTACAAACGAGACAAAAGGTCCTGTTGTAACATTACACAGAATGATTTTACCACAGAAACACAGAGAATGATCAGGGGTGGCATTTAAGGAAGTGGACTGCAAGGGTGAAGGGAACAAAAGCAAAATAATTAATCTCCAGTATAGCTCAGTATTTTTGATGTTGTAATGTTCTTGGGTTTTTTTCTTTCTTATTTCCAGTTTCAGCCGGTCATATGGACTGAACAGGCTCACAGACAAAGTGCGAGCTAGCATTTTAACTGAAACAAACTGTAATTGTCTAACTTCCCTCTTTACGTTAACCCTTTATTTGGTGTACTTCCATATCAGCCACCGGCACACACAGGGCTATCTCCCAGAGCTGTCGTTAGGGCTTCTGTAAAAAGATAGTTTTGTTGTTTCTTAAAGGATCAACAGGAAAACCTTACAGCAGAAGCCTCTGATTGGCCTTTGTTTCTCTCCACGGGTCACTGGGATAAGAGCATCTGCTGAATTCACACGTGGCGACACCGGTGAATATCTCGGCTCCACCCCCCAGTCAGCAGATGCACCAGGGCCGCTCCGCCTCATTAACTCCACGTTAACAGCCCCCCCCGCCACCTCTGCCAGTCTTGCTGGCGCTCGTGTGTCTCAGGGCTCCGTTTTACTGCCCCCTTCGGGCATGGGACTGTTTGGACATGGTTTAGGAAACCGGAGAGAGAGAACGGGTGGGGCATGGCAGACATACCCTTTACCTACGTGCCTTTGTGTCAACAGCATCCGTGCCCACCCTGATACATACCCTGACACCTTGTTATGAGAGAAGCTAGCCAACAGGAATTTAAGCGTGACTCTAAAGAGAGTGTATTTATAGTTGAGAGATTACACAATGTAGAAGTGACTTCGTCCCCCCCCCCATCTCGATTTCAGTCACGCCCCCTCTCACTGGCTGTTTATATTTGGGTCTGTCCAGATGCTGCTCAGGTCGCCCTAAGTTGATTTAAAATAAAAGGTTGGCTGTTGGAGTTTCCTAATCGACTGGAGCTGTTTTCCAGGCACATGTCATACTTTGTTCTAGCATGACTGTGTTGCAGTGCCACCTAGAGACCGTCATGAATAGTCTCCCTCATCTGGCACACTCTACCTTGCTTCTTACCCCCAATTCCCAATACTATGCTTGTGTTTACTATTCTTTACCCCCCGCCCTTCATCTGACTGACATCACTCTTTTCTCTCGCCCTTCCTCTCATCCGTTTGCTCTGTAGGCACCAGGATCATCTATGACCGCAAGTTTCTGCTAGACTGCCGCAGCTCCCCCGTGGCCCGGACCCCCCCTAGGTGCCTTCCTGACATTCCGGGGGTCACCAGCCCCCCCTCTGCCCACACCAATAATGACACGAGCCTGCAAGGACATACATTGGAGACACTGAACAACAACTGCAACCTCCCTGCAGAAAAGTCTGCTGGTGAGATTATTATTTTTTTTCTACCAGTGGGATAGATGAGACTAAACCCAACACAGACAGTGACCTGCTACACTAAACCTTTTCTCATCCATCATTTTTCTTGCTTCCCTTTGGCTGCCCTGGCCTTACTAACAAAACCTCTGTTCCATTCGTCAGCCATCTGGTCCACCAGAACCAAATTGCTGCCTCCCTTTGTCCTCAAGGGCACCATTTACGCAAAAAGCATTCATTGTGAAATATGATCAAATAATTACACCGCTTGGCTAAAAGCTATTTAGAGGCTAACATTTCTGCGGTGACCCTGTCGTACAGTGTTCCTTGTCCTGATGGTCTGGGTATCTGATGCAAGTTAATTGCTTTGTTTTTAGAAATTGAATGCAGTTGTGTATATATTGGGGCTCCTCGCCATTGGCTCAGGAATCATGTGAGTGCTGCAGTCTTGGTTTCATGCCAGTGGGGGGCGCTCTCTTCTTGCTTTTAGGGGAAGACGCTCAGTTTGAGATGGACATCTGACTGCACGTTTGGATGTAAAGAGAGCGAGCTGAAGGTGATGGAGAAATGACAGTGCAACAATGATGACAACGCTTACAATGGAGAGCAAACCCTACCCCACCCACCAGCACCAAATTAATAACCCAAAGCCACCACCCCTAACTCCCACCCCACAGCTGTTCCTGGGCCTACATCTACTACTGAGAACAGGTTCCTTTCAATGCTGCTGTCAGGACACAACACGCACACACAGACCCCGCCCAATTCTGCCTCCCAGCCAATCCCAGATCAGCGTCATGCTGCCATACCCCTTTGGGTTCCCTCCCCACATACACTCGGCATTCACTTTTCTCCACGGTCCCTTAAGCAAACGTCCACCGGCATCTGGGTTGGGAAGGTGTGATGGCTGCTCTCCATAAACCCTGAGTGCAGTAGGAATCTGTCCAGTTTCCCCAGTGTTTTACATTAATCTCTTTGGTCCGGCAGTTTGCATGTGGCCAGTTCTGCTCACACAGCTCATGCCTCAACAAGAACGTTTACTCCCTTTTGGCCAGGTGGCCGACACCTTGCCCTTATGACTTCTTAGAAGTGTTAATCGCAAATCCAGTTTTCTAACTGCTCTTTGCAGTTGCCTAAACAGGTCGGTCTTGTAGCTGGTTGGTGTACCAGTCGCCCCACTTGTCAAAAAAACCTAAGGTACAGGTTTTCCTACCTGAAGGAACAAAAAATTCTCCCATGTGTACAACTTGACTTTAAGATGATTTAAGAAAAAGTCCAGAGAACCTCTCCTTCGCTTTCCTGTTTCTGAATGTCACAGGTAATTTTTGCTTTATGATTTGTTTGGAACAAAGTGTCATAAGTTTGAATGTGATTTTTTTTCCATCTTCTCCAAACGAAGATCTTGCCTGTTTTCATTTGTTATGGGCAAATAAAGACAAAGCAAGGAATTACAGTGACGGTGTGTGTATTTTTTCTTGCCATTTTTCTCCAGAAAAGCTTACCTGGCCTCTCAGGGCTTTGGCTGTTTATATGAAGATGCTTCATTATGTGTCCTGTAACGGAAAGCTCTCATGGAGCTTCAATCAGCTCTTTGATGATTACAAGCCTGACTCCTTGTCCCTTAATTTACCATGTATTAAGTGAAGTAGGCCTATGTACCTTCATATGAGCAATACATTGACACTTTAACAATGTGATGCATGAAAATGTTTGTAATACCCAACCACTTCAGTTTTTCTACGTGTGTTCATTTGCTGCATTGGTGACACTTGACGGCACAAATACTTTGTAATGACTCACAAATTATGAACAAATACAGTTAGTACTTGAGATAAAAGATGCGCCACGATTCATTAATAATGAACAAACATGAGATTAGTATCTAACCTCTTTTATTCGTTACTTCAGTAGTTCTTTCGGTAGCTGACAAAGGTTTATAGAATTAACAGATATTGTAACCAAAACAGTAACTGCCTGAGATACAAGATGCGTCACGATTCATTAATGATCAATTAACATCAGATCAGTATGCAATTAAGGCTAAGTTTGTGGTAAATTAATACATAATTAATAGTATAATACTATATTACTTGTGTCCCGTCAATAATATATTTTAATCGAAAATTACGGGATTATTGCGAATAGTAAAACTACAAATGACTGCATTGTCTACAGCGTTTCCACACCTAGTTACAAATCCAGTTAAGCCATAAATCGATGGCTACATGTATCTTCACTGTCGGTGGTCGTGCCAACAGTATTTTAAATGGCTCATCATCGTCACAATAGTTAATGGCCTCCTAATTAACGACCGACAATGAGCATTTAATCTGAATACAGAGCTGTGCCGCATTGATTACTGACAAAAACTGGGATTTAGGTGGGGAGTAAGAGAAGTGACCGGGCCGTGGTATCGGGGTCAGGTTTGGGGGAAAAGGAATGTGTATTGAAGAAAGTGGGAGGTGGAGATCAATCAAAATATCGGAGACTTTCGGTTCCCTGGTAAATATCATTAGTCTGGTAAGTGATGCATACATGTTCGGCGTTCCGCAGCCCGCCGCTGTACGCCAGAAGAACAAATGGACCGCGACATGGTTATTCACACTGCAATAAAGCAGTAAAAAAAGGCGACCAGGTCGTTGAAAGCGATAACAGCACCGATGGAAATGTATCCATGATCAGAGCAAGCATCCGCCCTTTGTAGTCGGCAATACACTGACAAGCGAAGGAATACCAGCGAGGTAAATATCAGTTGTATCGTTTTCTACATATTGTATTTACTACAACCTCTCTGCACTGACACGCATTCTTGCATTGTATTGTTCTAACTGTGTCTTTGACAGATGGAAATTTCCTGTGTGTTAATATACTTGTCCTAGTTATAAACCTAATTATGACTGCATCTGAACAAGTTTTAAAGCCTGATCTTAAAGCTCGGCTTAAGAAATAACTTTCGAATACCCTTTTCGCAATTCACTTCTAAGATATTCATATAAAACTCTATAATAGGCATATATAACAGTGATGCATAATATAATTAACTGCATTAATCTTGGATCATTAACTATAAACGTAACCCTTCGTAAATTATGCCTTTAAGCCGCAACTTCTGCATGCAGGCCTGGGTATGTAGACTTAGGACTTAAGTTTATCGGTGAGCGACACGGCTGTTCCTTAAGCGGGGAACGTGTGTGGGACTCTTGCTCTCGTCCATGGGTGTCTGGGCATCGTCCATCGTAGAGGAAAAGGGGTCTCTGGAAGCTCTCAGGAATCCCCAACCAGGATGGACGACATTCCTCAGACAACAGATGAACCCGGGTGAGCCGCCAACTAAGACCAGAACTCAACTGCCTGTTTTAGGGTAATAAAGCTTTTCTTTGTTGACTTGTTGATTGCAAGTAACAGTGATGAAATATGGGCATGAAACCAAAGCTGAATGTAATGGTGTAGACCTACTGCACTAATGTTGACTACAAATACACTGATGATGTTTGACATTACAGATGATCTTGCTAGGCTGCGTCTCCAGAAAAACACCTCTTGAATAGTCTAGTTCTAAAAATAAGGTCAACTGGAAGTAACATATTATGTTTTAACATAATATAACGAATTAAGGCCGAATCCTAAAGCCATGATGTGCAAGTTAAGAGGCAGAATGCATTTAGTTCTGGAAGAATCGAATATTTTGTACGGAATCCAGTAGATGGCGCAAGAGTAGTCGTTACGATTAGAAAGTAAATCACTTTGAAAGTTTGTTTGAATCTACACGTAATTAAGCACCTCAATATACAGCTTTTAACCATATATACACCCCACACAATAATAAGTAATATAGATATGAAATATTGTAAAAACCTACAGCATTGTGTACTTTCTCTGCAAATGCTCTGTGAATAGCAACAAAGAAATATTTATATTTATCTATTGAGCAGAGTACAGGGAGATGGAAATAGCTGTGCAATTTTGTGCTCAGCTTTCCTATTAGCACTCCTAGTTATGATGAATTTGACTTCCTACTCAGTGGGTGAAGTAGGTGCAGTTCATGAGGAAATTGACAGCTGGTTTTGCAGTAAGTATATTGACATGCAGCTATAGAGGGAGAGAAGCCTTAAAATCAGACTGAATATTTGTACAAGTATAAGAACAGACACTTAGTATTGTGTTTTGCCACATATCTGCCTCACTCTCCTTTTTTAAGGCACACACACACATAAAGAGGTGAGAGCAAAGTCTGAGGGTCTGAGCTGGGATCAGCTGAACATCCAGTGCACAGTGTTTATAGGGGTTCAGACCTTGCTTACTGGCCCAGAGACATGTTTACTCTGCCAAGTACTGGATTTCATCCTTCTAATCATACACACAGAGGCCTACCCTGCTGATCCACCCACCACCTCTAAAAAGCGAAACCCTGGGGGGGGGGGGGGTTCTTACTTGGTACAAATAAATGTTAAATGCATCAAAGAAAGCTTAAAACGATTGTCTTGTCTTTAGATTAAAGGAGCTGGACACTCAAGTATTAGGTGGGTTCATTGTCTATGAAAGTTGGGTCACTTTGACGTTCTTCACGGTGATGTCATTCCAGGAGATGGCGTCAAACCAGTCACCTGGCAAAAACAAAACAGAAAAACAGACTAATCACCTACTGAATATCAGATGAAGGGAGCAGCCGTGCCACCAACAGATACTCCCCCCCCCCCCCCCCCCCCCCC
>JAODJW010000040.1:36554035-36577421 GCA_026777045.1 Hyperopisus bebe | reverse complement strand
AATTTAACAAAGTACTGTTTTCAGTTTGATTTTAATTTAACATACCGTCCCAACTTTTTCTGATTTGGGGTTGTACAACAGAAATACCCATCCTGTGACATGAGTTCACCACCTTCCTCTGCCAGCTTTTGAAAAGCATTACAGCAGCAGAAGTCAAATGGAAAATGAACCGCAAATCATTCCATTTAAGTGCTGACTGTCCTGCCTCACTACGCTACTAGATATTGCATTGACACTTTTGATGACAGAAAGGGTGTGTAAGTGTAAAGTAACAATAAGCTGTTCTGGTAAGATTATGGCATTAAAAAGTTTGAAAAGTTAAAACACAGTGGTGTTCATTTGACCCCCTTCAACCCTCCCAAATTTTTTTGAAACCAGATCTCTTATCTACTTACAGCGAATGAAAATGTAACACCTTTTGAATCCATAAAATATTGTGCTTTATTATTCTTTTTACAATGTCATTTACAAAAATATAATTTTAATTACACTGTGAATTATCAGCATACGTGTTAATATAGCCTGTTTAACAAAGACCTAGTCAAAGGACTATTCATGAAATTCATATGGTTTTTAGATTCCCTTAGTTCTCCTGTTGCATTGAAAGTACAAAAATGTATAACTTGTCTCTGAACATTTCAGTAGAAATTTCATAGTACTCTAAAAATATATATATATATTTTTACTATGAATGAAAAAACAATGCAACAAACATTTTTATACAACAAAGAAAAAAAAAATCACTTAAAATATTTAAATATATTCTTGTAATATTTAACATTACAAGAGTGAAATAAGGATCAAAGATTTAAGTCAGCCTTCAAAACTTCAAAAGAAATAAAGAGCTATCACAGTCATAGCAACTATCAAAAAGTTACTTTGGGTGACCTGCATTTACCCACATCTGGAGGTTAACGTTAAATAATAACCTTGCAGGACACAAGGTAGGAGTGCCAACTACCAAAGGTCTTTGGTATGTTTGTGTATTCCAGTCCTGAGGGATAAAGTTTTGTTTTGCCCCTCTGGGATTGTCAGTAAGCTTCTTCGTTTTGACTGGTGACCCGCTTAAGTGACTGTGGAGTTGCTTTGCGGTGGGGGGCAGTGGGATTGGGGGGTGGAGGCCACACCCAGTCAGTGGCAGCCACACTCTTCCACGATCATGTCCTCATGGTGACGCAGGACCACGCCGTCATTCTCGTAGTACAGCATGGAGAGCGGGCTGAGGCGGATGGGCACGCAGGACGGGCATGCCACACGCTCGGGGTGATAGAGCTTCAGGAGGCTCTGCAGGAGAGACGGGAGACAAGAGGATGTTATTCACACAGTAAAGGCACTCTAAACCAGTGTTCCCAAATCCGGTTCTCGGCGACCCAACACAGGTCTGCAAACTCCCTTCCGGCAAAAAATGTGGATTGTCTGAGTCCTCAAGAACCGGATTGGGACACACTGCACTTAACACAGGCAAAATCATAAAAAATGGAACCTGGAGAGATAACCACACTAATATTCAAGCAGTAGTCAGTCAACCAAGTGAAGAGAATGAGATCCTTAAAGCTCTAAAAAATAAGATTCGTGTCTCACCTGCATGTAGGCGTGGTTGGTCGGCTTGAAGGACTCATCAACTGGGGTGGGGCACTCACCCTCGCAGCGGAAGGCATTGTAACGCTTGGGGTACACGATCCACTCGTTCCAGCCAATCTGGTCGAAGTCCACCCACATGTCCACTTTCCGGCACAGGGGCCGCTGGTTGGCCTCTGCGGGGGGCGGGGTGACCACTGGGCCACCTGCCGCTCGCACCCGCTCCTTTTCCATGCGGTTCCTCTTGTGCCGTCGGTTCTGGGAGTCCCGGCTGCCCCGTTCCAGCCCCACATACTTGGAGTGCTCTACGGTGCGGATGAGCGTGGGGGTGCGCTGGCCGTCTGGCTCCCTCCTCTGCTTGGAGAAGACCACCATCATCACCCGGTCAGCGGTTGGGTGCTGGACCCGCCTCTGTGTCGGGCGCCTCAGCTTGTGCTCAGGATCCTCCTTCTCCTCCTGGTGTTCCTCGTTCTCCTGTGGCACAGGCTCCTCCACAACCTCTACCTGACCGGGAGAGGATTCCCCCTGGTGCAGCCAATACCTGAGCAGCGCCGTCACGTTGAAGACCTTCCAGGAAGACTTGATGCTGCTGGGCGAGGTGTTGAAACTTCCCAGTAGGAGGCGCTCTTCAGGGCAAAGCTTCATCTCTGGGGAACAGGGCTGCCTTCGGGAGTGATAGATGTCCACGGTGGCATGCTTGGCGGTGCTGAACTCGGGCAGTCGGATCCGCAGCTCAGAGAGCTGGACATCGTCACTGGCGGAGATGGAGGACATGTCAAATGTGACGGTCCACTTGTCACCAATCCGATGGCAACCTGAAGCAGAAAAACGCAAATGCAGATCAGAACACATGCCATGTGGAAATCTTTGAGAATGCCATAATAAGCCATAAAGCAAAAATCGTGCAAATGTGACAGACACGGCAAGAGTAGGTTTCGTGAGCCGACAAAATTAAAAGCCTCAGAAACAGCGCAGTAAAGTAATTCGTGTTCAGCAGAGGTACTGCTGGAAAAAAGCGAAGGTCAAAACGCTGCGGCGGCGCAGGGAAAAGAAATTTAGAGGTGGAAAGAATTGTGTATTGAACCTCCAGTGCGGTCACATTTGTAACAGACGTCTGGGAGCCTGCCAATACACACAGTCCACTCACATAAAACAGAAAGCCCCTTTAAAGTCGAATAAGCATCGTGACAAGCCCGGGTGATAAAACAGGAGTTACCGATAAACACAGATGCGGTAGTTGACTAAAGATTATAGTCCGATAAACCCCTTACGCATGTCATTAAAATGTAATTCACCCTTCAAGCTAAAACTGATGCGTAACTATGTGACGTACCACGTACATTTAAAATGATAAAATAAATCAGACTTAAGTGTAATAGATAACAATATTATCCGGTAATCTCCCGGGTTTTACATATATATATGTATAACATTTGGTCCCCACAATGTAATATATACACACACACACACACACACACACATAGGTAGAGGCAAATTTTTTGCAAAGGTGATAATATTACTATTTTGAAAATTGGACTTACTTTTCGCTATCAGACTTAGGACGGAGTCCGGGTTGTCTGCGCCGCTGCTGCTGACGAAGCTGTCAGCCGTATCCCCAGCCTTGAAGGTGCGGTACAGCTGCATCATGTACAACGGGTACCTGCTGGGGTGGTACCGGGAGCTTGTATATCCAAAAAGGGATCCCGGAGTCAAAGAAGAGTGCTTGGGGTCGTAGGAGTCCAGATGTAATGCCCCACTGAGTCCCAGGGAGCCGGGATGCGAAACTGACTCTGAAGCCCCGACGCTGGTCCAGATTGCGACGAGAACAGCGAGTATGAAGGTGTCCATGTCTACGGCTATTTGTAATTCCGCTTATACAGCTTGTGAACAAATACCGTCGAGAGAGAAAGTAAAGTCTAGAGAGAAGGGGATTCAGCGTCCTACTCCTTGCCTGTCTAGCTTAGACTGAGGCTGCGAGTGCCCTGTCCCCTGAGTAAGAGCATTTATAGCGCACAGCTGCCCTTTGATGACCTCTGTCATCCACGGGGCTTTGAAGTGCTCCGTAGTGCCCCTCCAAAGTGAGACAAAATGTTAGATCTGTCAAGTTCATTGTCTCTCGAAACTCTCCAGGCTTTTATATTCATGACGTATGAAGGCCCAAATCCCTTTGTGCTGTATATTGGAGACCCCTTTGACAAGCCACCTTGACAGTGATATTAGTCAAACAAATCAGTAAATGGGGGCGGACTAGCGAAAGGATCTACGTACGCGTACTTAATTACTTGTAATTGTTTGGTTGAGTTTTAAGACGTAGAGGAAAAGGTGTAAAAAAAAAAGCTAGTTACTACCTTCTCGAATACGTATACGCCCCTTTATAAGGGGAGGTCAAAATAAAATGAAATCTGCACCCAACACAATGCATTTCGAGACGAAACAATTAAATGGGAACACGTCTTGATTGGGAATGAATTAAAAAATATATTTCTAGGGACTTCGATCAAAAAATCAGTTTGCACTTGCTGTTTGGCGTTTCATCACTAATCACCAGCAAAAACAGAGCCAACATTTCGATATTAATGAGCCATTAATTTCAAGAATCAAACTATGAGCGTTTTCTTTACTTCTAAAGGCAGTATGTTTCTGTTGGCCTGTATTTTTTAAAATGATCGTAAGAATATGTTTGTATTAACACAGCCTACGGTTTGCACCTACATTTTGCGCTGCCACCAAGCGCACATAATGTCATATAGTCCAAGTTTCGTCAATTCAGTCACTTTAAGTGCATGAATGGATTGGGACAATAATACAAAATCCGTTTGTACTGTTTGATATACAAATGCGTGTGAAGATATCAAAGGCTTAAACATGATATTTACTAACATTTTGATAATTCAAAAGCTATGAAGTTCTGAAGACAATAGATCAATCAATTTGTCTTATCACCAATTACCATTTTCGTCTTTAATTTCGTCGTTAAACATAATTTAATCCCCGAAACCCATCGTCTTCATAACTGTACAATCTTAATTTCCAATGAGTATTAAATTCTCAAAACAAAACTTCAAACGGTCAACTTCTTTTAAGATTAATAAATTCAAACTCTTATAACTATGCTACGGTCAGCATTGAATTGACCTAAATTACATGTTTAAATCATTTTAAATGATTAAAGATAGAAGAAAGCAGCAACAAAGTTAAAAAAGGTATTTTCATTCTTAATTTTAGGGCTTTCTTTTGGACAAATTCAAACTGACACTGCAGCATGCATCTCCCATTATTTCATCTTAAAACGGAAAAGGGTGAGTGTTAAATGTCACAGTTCGTGCAAGACACTTGTGGTGATGTTAGTTTTCTCGTAAGCGGGACACTAAGTATTGCTTTATATGCGATTTGGCTTCTTAATACTTCTTAATACTTTAATTGCTTTGAATCTAAATATGCATTTAACATGTTTCCATTCAATTCAGATCGAACGCATCTAATGCAGACTGGCAAACAACATGAAAACGCTCAACAGAAATTTAATTTGCACGCATCCTAGCTTTCGTTTTAATAAAAATGTAATAAAGTAAAAATGAAACGAAGACGGAATTATTCATTCATGTTCTTTTTAGTATTTTCCTACTAATATTCCATCAGCCATGATCTTATAAAATCACGAATGAGAAATGATAATTTTCTCTTGTCTTGCTGTTCGAATCAAATTAATGTGCATTAAAACAACATTAACAAAAACAAGCCGCCCTCACACCCGGGGCAAGTAAAATTGAGCATAATATACTATACGTTAAATATATGTAAAGTATGGTGTTTATTGATTTTATGAAATATGCAGACGAAATAAGTAACAGGAAATAGGTCTGGAAACATTACATGAATCTGGAAGGATGAGTTTCTTATAGATACAATGCATATATTTAAATCCGCATGGCGGCATGAACGTGAATTAGTTTATTTAGATTTAATTTAAGTTGTGCCGCTTTTCAGAATACCGTTTTTAAAAAATACAGACCGGCGTAACAGGGTGTACAGATTCCTACTCCCTACTCCTTGAAAACGAGAGCTAGCTAAGAAAAGACTAAGTTTTGGCTCCCAAAGATCTGGTAACGCTCTTCTTTTCAACTCTGTGAATTAAAATCTCAACATACCGTATCTGTGCAATATGTATCTGTGCGTATGGACCATAAATATCATTTTGGTGACATCACAGTATCCACCAGTCGTTTATTGTTCCAATACTTGTTTCTCTTGTAGTACCATCGGCTCCTTCAAATGGAATTAAAGAAGTTCGTAACCTGTGGAGGACAGAAGTATATAAAGAACGGTAAGCAGAGTCAAAACCTTCAAAGAACAATGGCACCATCGTGTGGCGCGGATTTGAACGACATGGTAGGGCAGCTGCTGTTAATTAAGACTGGTTGACAGTTACCTGCATGATAAACTCTTTCTGGACGTCCGAGTCCTCGGCAAACTCAACACTAGCATCCAGTACAAGTACAGGCACTCGTTTCAGCTGCTCAAAGTGCAGTCTACAACCAAAGAGGAAAAAAGTGAAACTGAGTTGCTACATAATGCAAATTTCTAGTACAGCTTGTCAGAATTCACCTTAAATCATTTTGCAATAAGCAGTATGGGATGTCACACATGACAGCTTAGCAATTAAATGGACATTTTGAAATAAAAGAACTGGGAGTGATCATTAATCTACATAAGAGAATTAAAGGAATATAATAGAAACTCAAAATTTAAAATTTGAAAATAATTGCCGTACATATTTATAATTACTAGCTGCTGGTTGGAGTGCTGTTACCAGACTGGGGAAACAAACTGAAACACGTACGAAATACAGAGGGCAAATGAAAACAACCAGAAACAGCTGATCACACGGGGATCCCACACGAAGTTCATGAGGGGTGTGGCACACGGAAGGAGTGGACGATCGAGGCAGGACACATTGTTTTTTTTAACTTTACATATTGTTTGGATACATTTATTTTCTTACTTTACAAATTACTGTTTTGATAAATGTGCTTAGATGTGTTTAGTACAGTATATGCTCTTCTTGTTTTATCTGATTTCAGATATCTCATTTTGTGTTTAAATGCTTAAAAAAAACATATTTAGGTGTATTTTTGGGGCCGGGAACCAATTAATTGGTTTTCCATTATTTCTCATGGGGAAAATTCGATCAGAACTCGAACTTTTTAGGACTCGATCCGGAGTTCTGAATGGATTACGTTCTGAGGCACCAGTGTATTTTTATACTTAGACATGCAACTATATTCACTCAGTAACTGAAATGGTTGTATGTATTCCTATAAATGAATAGTATGTTTGTATTTATGTTTAACGTGTTTGCGTGAGCATCCAGCATGCAAAATGGCCCTTACTCTGTGCTCCTGTGTTCCAGCCAGTTCTCATGCTGAGTGTGCAGCCTCTCCAGGTAGGCCAACTCCACCCCCTTCTCCTCATCCCGGCCTCGCCTTCCCAGGCGCTTGTGGCATATCTGTATAACACAAACGCACACCAAACCTCCTTAGCAACCTCCAGTGCAAAAGCCTGCTCATAAGTTAATAATACAACTTGCTCACACACTGCCTAGTGAACTCTAAATATTCTATAATCAAGGTTTTGCTTATATCCATGTTCCATTCACAAGGTAAAGGACTGTTTACAGTATGAGACTGCATGTAAACTTTGGAACTCTGTTTCCAGAGCAACCCCAGGAACTGGACCTGTAAGATGTAGCTGTCGGCAGCAGTGAAGCATCATGGGAAACAAGTTTAAGAGAACAAAGCCAATGAGTAACGCTCAGGGAAACTTTCAACGGCTGTCTACCACCAGCACCTTGTACTATTCCTAAGAATGTAATAGCTACTGCTAAATGCTGTCAGTGGTGTACCTACAATCACACAGACCTGTTCACTTAAGGATCTCAAAATGAACCACTTTCGAACTCCTTGCAACTGCCAAAATTTAGTACTCAAGTGAACAATTCTGTCATTTGCTCAAAATTTTTATGAAACAGGTAGTTTACATTTTAGTAAATAAACAGGTCGGGTGGACAAGCACCTCTGGTGGTGCCTTCAGATAAATGATTCCCTCCAACTGCAAGCGCCGGCCAAACTGCTCGACCAGGAAGGAGTGCCAGTCCTGGTAGACAGCCCACTCCGCAGAGCCGATACAGCCCAGCTGGACCATGTTGAGTGCAAATATGTACCTAGCAAATGGGCAGGGAAATTATGTACACTGCAAGTTAGTAAAAATAGCGCGCCCCCCCAATTTATTAAGTTTGGTGATCTCTACCTGTCACTGTAGACGGAGCGCTCAAACACCTGCACGGGCGTGGTGCATGCGCGAAGTAGGCGCTGGGGAGGAGGCTGCAGCTGCGTACGCAGCCGAGTCATACATGAGAAGGTCTGGAAAGTGTAAGCCCAGCGCTGCGGGTCTTTGTACATCATATCCAGAAGGTTGCTCGCGGATTGCTGAGAAGAGAATTAGCCACAATTTCGGGATATTTTTCAAAGCACATAAAGAAGCACACTGCGTAAGGAAATTGAGTCTACGGTAGGCTACGACGTTTAATTACTCTTTGGTGGCCTCCTGGCAGTTAATTGGTCAAGCATCATTCGAAAGATGCAAGTCCTCACCTGGGACGTGTCCACTTTCTGCCACTTGCTGACTGGCTCGGGTACGACCTCCCAGTCTTTACTCGCAGACCGAAGAAGCTTCGCAAACGTTGACTTCCCTACCGCTGTTATTCACGCAGACAAAAGGTACCGCAGGTAATGATGTATAGCATACTGTTCTTTTGCAACGGATTAAATTTCGTCTTAATAAGAAAGCACTCTGATTCCATAAACCCCACAGTGGCTCTTGATGTAAGGAGAGCTGATGACTTACCAATGTTTCCTTCTATTGAAACCCTCTTAATCCGGTTAACTTCATGCATTTGCTGTCCTGCATTCCCATACTTCTCATCCGTGGAAAGAACACGTTTACGCATCTGTTTGACCGCATTTTCCGAATATATACCTCCGCTGGAAGCAAGATCGCGTCTACTGATCCACACTTTCTTTGTGTCTATAAGGCAGAACAATGGCGATAATATCCAGGATGTATTTCTATGGAATGTGATCGGACTGAAAGCCACACAATTCCGTCCAAGGGCCCCATAAACGACACGAGGCATAGTCCTCATCAGGCGACTGTACCAGTCTCCCTATGAAAGTAGTTCAATGATGAATCCCCATTAACTGAATGATGTGTGTAACATTTCAACAAAGCAAACTGATAGCTGGACCCTACTCGTGTTCTTTTAAAAGAAAAGCGACATTAAATGAGCTTTCTTTTCCTAGCCACTTCACTTTGTAATGTTTTGACTGCAGGATGCTAACCTGACCGATTTTTTTTACTAGGTTTGTTTTACAGCATGCCTTAATTTGGGTCTTCCGCCAGATACCAGATTCACTTCCGGGTCGGGAGTAGGCACGAGCTGTGTGTTGCTCCCATAGCAACAGTCTGGAGTTCAGATTAAGTGGTTACGGTTAGCAAAACGAAAATTCGAACCGACACCCTGAATAACTACCCGAAACACGGAAAGGAGGCATTGCAATTCTGTTCTTGGATTGCAAACGTCCGCAATCTACAGTACCATATTTAATGTTTTCTGTCCACCTGATCTCAGACTTGGGTAATTTTCTTTTGATAACCATGAGAAATTCCTGTATCTGACTCTGAGAAAAAAAACTGCTGATCTATCGACGTGTCATATTATGTACAACTTGGTCAAATGTAAGATAATTCCACTTAAGTTTAAAATTTACATGCAATAAATGAAACACCAAACTTCAATAAGCAGGTCTGTCACGTTTATTTAAAATTCATCCAGCTATTTTTTTCAACAATATAGACATTTTTGCAAAGGCACAGATATGTACAGGTAATATACTAAAAATATATAAACCAACAGTAAAAGAAATTATAGCAATAGACCAGCTAATTACGAAAATGTCTATCTGCATGATGCATAAAAAATTATAGGCCTCACTGTGTTTGATTTGATGATTTATAAAACAATTAAAATCAAATGCAAAAAAGCAAAGGGAAATAGGATTAAATGTGAAAGTAACGTTCAACTACGCTAAAAATAAAGTTTAATCATAAACACAAAATTCAAACTTTAATCAGTTTTCTGGTACACTGTTGTTCGGCATACAGTTTCCTTCCCATCAAGGCATATACTGTCCCAGCCATTTTCCTGCCTGTGGCGCGAAAATGCAGTTTGTCTTCACTGTTTCAATACCAAGTGTGAGGTTCACATTTATGAGAGAACATGAAAGCACATACCAGGTCAATGGCAATCTGTTAAGAGTGGGAGGAGGGAATGGTGCCCTTAAATCAAAATTATATTATGAAATTTGGTGAAGTATTTAAGTATACTGACCAACTAAGCAACAGAATTTAAAAGCAAAAAATATTTTGTCTAAAAAAAAAAAAAAGAAAAAAAATCAAATCATTACCTGGATAATGTAAAATTGAAGAGTGAACAAAATAAAAGAGGATATAAAGTCACTCAAAACTACTGATCAACATACAAATAAAAAGTTCTGAGCTCCAACAGTAACTTCTGAGATAATAAAAAATACTAAAATATGTCTCGCCAAAAGAAAATATATAATGGATAAAAACCAGAAGACAGAGAAACCATTTTACATGAAGATAAAAAGATGCTACAGGTGAAAAAGGCCTGGAAAGTTTGTAATATTCAAATGATGTACCATAGAGTGTCATTATACTGACACTGAATGGTAATTTAAGCTTTAAAATTTGAAACGTCCCTGCTATGATTGTTAGTAAAAACTCCAAAGGTCTCAAGTAAAATGTCCTGAGAATTTAGGTGGCAACATGTTATGTAAACTGATTTATTTTATTTCAAATCAATCTTTGCAATGCTTTGCAATCTACTAAAAAGATAATGTCTGAGCTAATATTTTCCAGTTTACAATCTCTTGCCACCCTTTATAAAAATTGTGGATATTTATATTTTAGATACTTCTTTGCCAAGGTATTGACATTGCTGGTTTCAGTTATAACACATATTGGTCCACAATGACAAAAAAGTAGTTCAGAGATTTAAAAATTAATATGTAGCTCTTACAAAAATTATACATTTGCTTTTCTATATATATATATATGACAATTTAAAGAATTTCATGTACTAAAACCTTGATATGAAATACAATTCTAAAAAGGGGGGAAAATCACTCTCCAAAACTCTTGAAAAGAATTTTGCTGACTCAAAAAAATTAAATGTGCTGGATTGTCTGGATTGTCCAAGAAATTCATTAGATATGACGTTGATACAGACAGATGCTGTTGTAAAACAGGCAAGGGGATATGGAGTTATGTGCATTTAGGAATAAGGATAGATTGCTCAACCAAAGGCTGAAAGGAAAGGGGCAAAAAAGTGAGATTATCTGGCTTTTCTGAGGCAACGAGAGTGAGAGAAAAAGTTGCTTAGGCTGAATGAGAAGGTCTATCTGTCCTTAGAACCCAGCTTCTCTATCAGGTCCTGTAGGGGAGCCAACTCTCGCCGGTCAATCAGGTTGAACTCCTACAGAGATATGGAGATATCATCAGGGATCACGTACATTTATTTGCCAGACACCTTTGTCCAAAAGCAACAGAGAGCAGGGTCAGACAGCAATTGGGGTTAAACACCTTGCTCAAGGATCCAATGGTGATATGATTACTCAGCTGGGATTTGAACCCACAGCCTTGCAGACAAGGGCACAGATCCTTAACGTGCTGAGTTATACATGCATGTTCCTCCCATGTTAACAAAAGAACAATCACCATCATTCAGGTCCCTTTGTTGCATCAAGAGAACATTATCAGGAGCTACATAAATATACATTTTATTTACTCTGTAGTCATAAAGGTATAGATTTTTAGTTTTGTTGGTTACAGAGGATATAAGGCGCGCAACCACATCCCAACATTAGAAGAGTAAATCAGAATTAGTGTGCATCACAGAAAACAAGTTTGTGCTACATGTATCCATTTGTTCATCCATCTCACCTGCACAAAGAAGATGAAATGTTTGAAGGAGGTGTTCAGGTGGGCTTCCTCCTGAAGCTGAATGACGGAGTCAAAGTGCTGGTGGTAGATGTGAGCATAGACTCGAAAGAGGCGCTTCAGGATGGTCTTGGCCACAGACATGAAGTTCTTGGGGAAAGGAACACCTGTAAAGGAAGAGCCCATGACAGACAATCAGCAAATGAACAGAAAACAAACACCCATAACAGGCTATGGAGGAAGGGCATGAGACAGCTGTCAACACTGAAGGATTACACAGTAACTTTCAATGACTGTTTTACTGAGAAGCAGCTGTACCATATACTAACCAATCTTGGAAGGGAAGAGAGTCTCGTCATCCAGCTGATCCTGCACCCAGGACATGAGGTAGTCGATGTACTTTGGGGCAGAACACTTAATAGGTTTCTTAATATTCGTGCCATCAGCCCAGTGATACTCATACCTGGCAGATGACGACACAAAGAGTTTGTCAGAGTTGGAAGAGCTCCAGTTTTTAAGGCCTGCAAGGTCTGATACGTTTCCTTTAGACTTCATCTTTAGAAGGTGCTCTAATAGGAAAGCAACAATATATTGCTCTTGGGGTTTCAGAAGAAAATGACTAATCACAAATTTAAAGGGCACCTATAACAAATCTGCTGGGAACTTTATTACCATAATATTTATGTCACACTGTATACACCGAATATACTGTATGCACCTAAGAAAACATACAAACAAATGTTCAGCAAAAGAAAAAGATAGCATTATTTTTTATAGGTGGCACATATTTCGCACGAAACAAAACCTGTATTCGCGTTTCATTTTCCATAACATTTCAATCAGTGGGTGGGCCTAAACACCATTTCCTCAATGCAGTTTTCTAATGCTGGTTCTAGCTTGTCTGGCACACCCAAAAAGATATGAGGCTGTAATAGTCTGTGGGCAAATATGTATAGTTACTGTTTAGCTGACCAAAGCTAATTTTAAGAAATGCATAAGATTCACACATGCGCACAGAAAAAGGAAGAAGAAAAATAAACTAATGATAAACAGGAAGTCAGTACAAGCCACTGCCTCTGGGTCAGAGGACTAAAATAGCCTGGGGGGGGAAAGGAAAAGGGGCCAGAGAGGGAGTAAGGGCTGTACAAGACTGGAAGGTAGGGAAAATATCAAAAGATACGGGACAGAAATAAATAATCAAAAACATGTTTTACAAAGAGTAACCAAGTTCCACAAGGAAGTTACAGACACACAATCTAAAACACAGTCAAAAGCTCATTCTGAAATGAGATGTTGCTGTGGCAGAAAGAGGGTGTATTATAGTCACACAGACAAACTGGGCTTAGAGGCCAGGGCCCATTCCCCAAGCCTGCACTCCCTACCGGGGCCCAGCGGACATCACGGCACAGCTGCTCTCGGTGCAGAACTCTGTGATGGTGCCATACAGCATGTTGATCTGGTTGAAGAAATCTACAGCTGAAAAAGCACAGGAAAACAAGCCCCCGGGATTCAAAATGTAAGAATAAAACGAAATTAGAAGGCAGGTGCAACCTTACACCTGTTGTTCTGTGCTTGCATTTATTACTACCACTATTATTATTCTGTCATTTAGGTGGAAACCTATGCATTTATAAATATGGACCAAGACACAACAAGACGGCATCCATTTCCCCATATATCCTTCTAGCCACTAGCCCCCAGACTCACTGTTCACAGCAATCCACTCATTAAGGTCCTCCCCCTCAGGTAACATGACTGCTTGGCGGAGGTTCCCACTGCCCAACGTGGCCTCAGCATGCTTTAGAAGCTCATATTGGTGGGAGCCTTCAGGAATGTTCTTCTTGGGTTTGAAGGTCTTCGACGAGCGGCTGCCACTTTTTGGGGGAAAGATTCCCAGGGGAGACATGGGTGTGATATTAAAGTGTGATCTTAGTGGTATTTAATGATCTGGTCTGCTGGAGGTACAAAGTTAATGTATCTGCAGCTCACATTTTCTCAGATTACATCACACATGGAAGACCTGGGGACAGTCTGAAAAATTAACAACACAAAATCGAAAAAGATCCTTCCGAGCTTTTGCTGACTTCTGTTTTGTTTTTTTTTTTAAATTACATTACTATCAGACATAATGAGTTGTTTGCAACTTTCTGTTAAAGGCAGCTCATGGTGGACGTTACCCAAAATATTACACCATATATACTCTTATTCTATTCTGCCTTGATGGTCATTGTCAGTGAAATTATGTGGTATTACACATGAAGAACATTTACAGAGAATGTGAACTGATAATCCTTAAACTGAAGACATGTTCTAATGAAATTAAATGCATTACAGCGGATTGATCCAAAGTGTGTGAAGCAGGCTCATTTGTATATACTCCAGTCTTCTCATTATCAACACGTAAACAAAAGACATTTGATATTATATAATAATTACATAACTGCAAAATTAAACTCAAGCCAAGTACTCTCACGTGTGACACACATGTACTTAATTTCAAATAGTATAAAGAGGAAGAAACATCGCATCATCTTGCCCATGGCAACTTTCTTGGCAAGCAATTAAAAGCATTTTTTTTCTGTACAAAAGGCGTGCATGTAATACACCAGTACAGTGAGATGGAAAGTGACTGACCGGTTTTTAATGAGAAAACTATTTTTAAATCAAGGGATAGCTACCAAGGCATTATTCAACCACACTCCAGCTTCAAACCAGAGAGCTTTAGGGTCTCAAAAGGATATTACACAGACGTTTCCTCATCACTGTCTACAACAACACTAACGTGAATATATATATCCAGGCTTATGTGCGTCAGCAGCAGATGAGCTTGCTTTAAAACTACGGCGGCGGACGGCTAGCGGAGGCGGCTAATGTGTATAGCATTACCGTGACCAAATGATACTTAAAAAGGCTGGTTATTATACCCATCACGGAACACCTTTAACAGACACATGATATCTGAAAGACCGCGACGGCGGCTGGGAAACCAACTTTTTTCATCGGACAACTTTTACAGGCGGCGAGAATGAGCAAAACAGCTTTTTAGTTCTAGCTAGGGAACGACTGGATTATAACAATACAGCGACACACTACGACAAGGCGTGCTAGGGGAAGGGGACAATCCGCTGTCAACAAATAATCTTCCAGAAAGACGTTGTTTTAAACTTAAATAAATAAATAAATAAGAAGGGACGCTACGGCAGGAAGGAAGAGAGTTTTCTTTTCGCCTTGCCGTTTCGACAGTACTTACAATAGGAAGCTCATCGTTGGTAACTAAGTTTGAGCAAAAATCACAAAAAATAATCCAATAAAAGTACGCGGTGACAACAACTGGCAAGCTAAAATCACGGAGCACCGGGGCCGTCTGCGGGTAACTCCGGAAAAGGCGAACTTATCCTTAACTTTCGGAACAACGGCTTGCCACAGACGATCGCCGACCCGAGTCGCCGCGAGCGCGTCACACTTCTCATGCTATCGCGAGAGTTTACGCCCGCTGCCGCTTGCCCGAATTCGGACCTGTGCTTCGGGGACGTCAGAGACACCGGTACTGGCGTGGGATTGGGCACGTTGAAGAGATGCTACGGTGGTGGTGCTTTCCTGTTCATGATTCGGGGAAAATTAGTCATGAAGTTTTTTTTTTTTTGAATTCTCTTCCAAATGCTTCATACTGCAGAAAAGGCGGAATTAAGCATCGCATCCGTATTATACAACAGACATAACGTTTTCTGAAGTGGTGTCTGCTTTATGTTTATACATAATTTTCGAGCTTCCAAATATTCCCAAGACAAAAGCAGAGCTGAGATTAGCGTGGTGGCTCAATATTTAACACCGAAGCCTCACACCTTCAAGGACGGGGGTCTGAATTCCACCTGTACTGTGTGGGGTTATTTGTTTTCACCACAGAAAAGGGGTCCTCCCGCGGTCCAGTGATATACAGTTAGTCTATTTGGCATCTCTAAATTGCCCATAGTGTATGTGCATGCCCTGCAATGGATTGGTACTATACCCAGGGTGTACCCCAACCTTATTCCCTAAGATGGTTATTCCATAACTTCCAGGTCCCCCACAGCCCTGATCCAGATAAATGGCTGAAATATTTATTTGATCATTAAAGCATTAGATGCACAGAGTTAAATGCATTGACTTTGCATAATAGTAGGGTTATGGATATAATGAATCCTACGCCAGACATAGTTGTTAGAGAGAGGGCAGCTACGTACAGCAAATGAGAGGCAAGCTATTGTGAGACTGCAGGGAAATCAAATGCAGAATATCCAAGTCATCTGAGCTGGCAAGTCCAGCAAAGTATCAGATATCCCATATGGGGAGGGGTTTATAGTGCACACTCAATGAATGAATACCACTTCTATACAGCACTTTTCAAGACACCCAAAGTGTTTTACAGAACCAATGGGTGGTCAGTTCAGCCACAACCACAGTGCAGCACCCACCTGCATGGCGCAACAGCAGCCATTCTGCACCAGTACACTCACCACACAGTAGCAAAGGTAGGGAAGGGTAGGAGAGAATTCACCAGTTAAAAATAGAGGATGATTTGGAGGCCAGATTCAAAAGGGTCACAGAGGCTAATTTAGCCAGGACATTAGGGTACTACCCCTACTCTTCCAAAGGATGCCCAGGGATCTCTTACGACCTCAGACTGTCAGGACCTTTGTTTTACATCTTATCCAAAGGACGGCACCATTTTTACAGCACAGTGTCCCTATCACTGCACTGGGGTCCACACTGACCACAGGACAGGTGTCCCTGTTGGCCACACCAACACCTCTTCCAGCAGCAGCCCACGTCCATTGTTTATCTCCCATCCAAGTACTACACAGGCCCCAAACCTACTTAGCTTCAGATGGGTTACCTGCTCTGAACCACAGGTGGTATAGCTGCTGACAGGCTGAAATGGACTGACTGACCCCAGACCAGGGAGCCTTATTGCAAGAAATAATGTAAGGGAATACAGTATAACAGCCATGTGAGTAAACGGTTAGTGAGACATAACAATAACAAAACAGATCTCCACATCTACAATTAGTAATTTGTTGTTAAAATGCTTGTCAATGCAAGCTTGACATTTATTGGAAGGTTGCTGGTTCAAATCCCACGGTTGGCATTGTGGTTTTACTACTGTGCCCTTCTGCAAGGGCTATAACCCCAATTACTCCAGGGACCGGCTGACACTGCATTCTCAGTCATACACCACTTTGGGTAAAAGTGTTCACTATATAAATATATATTTTTAAAAGAGTCTAGTAATCTAGCCACTAATTAAGCCAATAGTACACGCAGTCACATGTCTGCTGTAAAGCTTAAGCAGCCGATGATCAGTGATTACTAACTGAATGAATGAATATTGCTAATGCCTATTAAAACAATCCTGATAGCCTTCCATATCTGATTAGTAATTTTAAATAGCTTTTACTGTGTGAAAGGTATGTCCTGTTCTCTCTTTAACGGAAAACAAATTGATTATACTGATACTGAAAATATACGTTTTGGTTTAACTGACATTCAAAAAATAATAATTAAACAATGGTTTGCAGCCCACACCGATATGCATAAAATATGTGAGGTCCTTGGGAAGGAAATGGCCGTGTACAGCATATGTAAAACAAAAATATACCAAATGTTTTTTTTCACACTTGCTTTAATTACGATCTACTTTTAGCATTTCGATATCTTGATATACTAAATTTGCTAGTGAGGCAGTTGGCACACGTACAGCTATAAAACTTAACACCACGAGTTCAGGTCCCCGAAACGCCTCCTCTAGCTAACCGTACGGCGAGCGGCCGCGGAAAGAGGGTGGTCCCTGTATGTCGTGGGTGGGACCAGGCACGTAATTTGAGATACGTTCTAAGCGGCGCCGGGTGAGCCGGCGCACTTCTTTTCCTTCCTCTGAGCTTACCGGTAGGAACTTCCCGTAACCCGGTTTACCCTTATTTCCAATTAATCTAGACTAATCTAAGCGAAGATAATGGCCACGGTAAGAGCGCTGAGGAAGTTCTGCCAGAAATCGCGACAGCAAGTGTGCAGCTTTCATTTGTCCGTGTTAAGGTGAGTACTTACGAATCTGCTTTATCGCTAGTTTGAACGATCCGAGACGCGATGTACTTCTGGCTTGCAGCTGATTAGCCAGCCCGATCATACTGTGAATGAAAGAATTCTGAATGAACGAGAACCGAAACGTCCGCTTGCGTCAGCATTAATAATCCCGTTTAATGTTATGTAACGTTAAATGCATTTGGGTTGGGGGTTCGCGCACTGCGCCCCCTTCAGCCAGCACGCTGCATTCGGGTCGCGGATGATGAAATCAATGGAGAGACTTGCGTGGTGCGGGTCGCCTCTGCTGCGTTTGAGGTTTCCATTCATAATACGGAGTTTCCCGCACCGCTGTCGTCTGAAAGGCATTGTGACTTTAGTCTTTCACCCTGCCCTGTTTTTTGGATATTTGTTCTTCAGTAGTGCTAATCGACCCTCATAAATTGGGAATATGTTTAACGGCCTGCACAAATGTCTAGCACCTCCTGTAATTCGCTGCTCATTAAAATAGAAACAACGTGGAAAAGTACGGGCTGACACCGCTTTAACTTATAGTGCGGGGGAATGTTACTCTGCTTATGGATGCATAGAGTTATAACGAACTAAATACAGATGGTTATTTTTTACATATTACATAGTACGGGTGGAGAAAAAAGTGAAAAATTATGGTTAAATTCAACATCTAAGCAGGGTATTGTATGATTATGTCTGCTCTAACCAAAGGTAGTGATCGAGTATTATTAATGTTCTTATTTTTTTGTAAATGGAGTTATTTGATTGCACTTTTCACTATACCATGAACCAGTTGCTGACACAATAGGGTGTAAATTTGAAGAATTGTGTCTCTAAGACGTGAAAAATGAAATGACCTCCAATATTGCTGTTAGGTCAGTAATTCACCCCAACCAGCAGACAACTGCTCCATGCTGAGCGACTTGCTATCGCCACATTACCCCACTAAAGAGATGTATCCCATTGCTATGGTGATGTTAATGGCGTCAAGACCCTGGAGCTGAGGTGTTTCCGCGTTTTATCTCTCAGGCCTCCTGCTACCTACTTGGGTCAGGCCGTTAAGTAATGGGTAACACTATATTTAGCTGCTCTGTATACTGTGAACTCCCCTGCCTCTATTCGTGGTCAGAATCGACACCTGATTGCACTTGGCCGTCAGCTCTGCAGCTGCCCCACACGCCCTGGCTTGCAGCTGAATGGTTTCATGGTCACGAGGATGTTAAACCCCAAACAAGGGTGCGCATGGCTTAAATTACCCATGTCTTAGCATTCGGCTGCAGTTTCAGTTGATTTAATTGATCTGCCACCACATTCTCCAATGTGACCATCCAACCCAATTGATTTAATTTTCACGTGGGACCCTGTTGGCTGTGAGTTTAGAAGTGTGTGAAGATCTTGACCATCACACAGGCCTGTCAGTGATATACTTTAGACTCTAGATTCATTTTTTTGCCCATGTATGGTATCGTTTTGTGCCGATTACCAAAACATAGGAGAGTGACTGTGAGCCACGCCCTCCCCCCCCATACAGGCAGGAGGCAGTGGTGATATCTGGCAGGAAGCTAGCCAAGCAAATCCGGGAGGAGGCCCGCCTTGATGTCGAACAGTGGGTCTCCTCTGGCAACCGACGACCCCATCTGAGCGTGATCCTGGTGGGCGACAATCCAGCGAGCCACTCCTATGTCCTCAACAAGACTCGGGCCGCCGCGGATGTCGGTATGGAATCCCACACATTCTGCTGATCTGATATCTCTTTTGATTGTGATTATGTTATGGGGGGTTAATTAAGCACATAGTGGATCAACCTACTTTAAGCCAGTGTATGATATCTGAGAACAAATATGATGGGAATCTCTTTGTTAAAAAAAAACATTATGTATATTTCTTTGTTTACTTTTACTAGAAAGTGTTACGAAATCACACTGGGGGATATGTATCAATTCCTGGAATTTTTTTGTTACTAGGACAGCCAAATTCATATTGCCTCAAACCAGCTTTACTTGACTGACTTAAAAAAGCAAAGTGCATTGAGGTGGAACCTTGAGATAAAACATAATGTTCATAAGAAAGATGCAGATCGCGTAAATGTCACCATTAATGTTTTTCAGCCGTTACTTCCATTGAAATCAACCAGTGCAATTTTTTTTTGCATCATAAGATGCTTCTACTTTGTAATAATTAGAATTCTTAATCTCCCTCTTTCCCAACTAACTCTGGACATTTTAACAACTAATAAAATGTTTGGAATGTATTAATTTATGTTACCAAATGAGCGGAATGATTAGTCAAATAATAACATAAGAACATTTGAGCAAGCTGAACAATAAATCCTTTGTTCTATAGGAATAAATGAACCTAAAAGGGTTGTATTCCCCCCTGTAAGAAAGCTAATTAGCAAGAGAAGCTAGTTATGTTGGTCTGATTGTCACAGCTCGATACATTGGCAAAAGTAACTAATACATTTTATGCCAATGAAGCCTAGCCAATTTTTTTTTTTTTTTTTTTATTGGTATAATGTCAAGTATTCCTTGCATTCTCACCTAGCATGCATCACCCTTGACACCCACGATCCTCTGAATCACCGTTGAGGATTTTACCCATAAACACACACAAATGATCCTTATCATTTTTTCTCGAAGACTCTTGTTAATGTGTCTCCGTTTCATTCCCACCCCCAGGAATCAGCAGTGAGACCATCTTGAAGCCCTCCTTCATCTGTGAGGAAGAGCTTATGGAGCTGATCCACAAACTCAACACCGACCACAGAGTTGACGGCCTGCTCGTCCAGCTGCCACTGCCAGGTCAGTGTAAATAATGGCCTGCATTCGGGTCCATTGATGTTTCTCAAACCGGTCCACTGGGGCCCCTAGACAATTCACATGGACTGTTTGGCTGGGAGTGAACTGATGGACCATGTGGACCATCAGGGGGTCTCCAAGGACTGGGTTAAGAAACACTTCATAAATACTTCTGTAATGTTGCCGAAGGATGCAACAACTAGACCCTTTGCAGATAAGGACCTAAAAACGTTACACTGGCCAAACCTGTAGCCTATTTCCCCCCCACCTAGCTACTCAAAGATCTATATGCTATTTAAGCAGCTAAATAAACAAGGAAATAAGTGACTAAATGACCAAAGCTGGTAACTCTCCATCTGCCCCTCTCAGAGCACATTGATGAGCGGCGTGTGTGCAACGCCGTCTCCCCCGAGAAAGACGTGGACGGCTTCCACGTGGTCAATGTAGGCCGCATGTGCCTGGACCAGTCCACCATGCTTCCTGCCACACCCTGGGGTGTGTGGGAGATCATCAAGCGAACTGGTGAGTGCTTGGGTGAAGGACATGCCGGTGCCTGCCCCGAGCAGACGCTTCTGCTTCCAGGTGCCTGACGATCCTGACACCTGGTCTTGCTCCCTTCCTCCCCCGTTCCAGGTATTCCCACGCTGGGGAAGAATGTTGTCGTTGCAGGCCGCTCCAAAAATGTGGGCATGCCCATTGCTATGTTGTTGCACACAGACGGCCGTCACGAGAGGCCTGGAGGTAAGCGGGGTGTTCAGTGGGGAGGGGGCTGGGGGGGTCACTGCATGGGTGTGATTGGGAAATAGCACCCTTCTTTGTTGGCCAGATGGAGCCAAGCAGGGCAGGAAAGAATTCTTGTACTAAAAATTGATAATTGATGGTGTAGAGTTTTATGAAATTAGGGATGGTGTTTATTGGCTCCTGTTGAAGAACACAGTGACCTTTGATCTCTAAGGCTTTCCTCTTTTTTTTTTTTCAATGTTGGCCAGGTGACGCTACAGTCACCATCTCGCACCGTTATACTCCCAAAGAGCAGCTTCGTCAGCACACCCAGATCGCTGATATTGTCGTCGCGGCTGCGGGTATGAGACAGCAGATCATTGTTTTTCTTCTTTTTGTTCCCATTTGCATTTTACTTCAAATATTTAACTTTTGTTTACCTCTTTTCTTTTAGGGATTCCCAACCTCATCACAGCAGACATGATCAAGGAGGGTGCAGCAGTCATCGACGTTGGCATCAACAGAGTACACGACCCCCTAACGGGCAAAAACAAACTAGTGGGGGACGTTGACTTTGAAGGTGAGGGACACTGACGGTATTCTGGGTGAATAATGTTAACAGTTTAATTTTACTCAAAAATAAATGTATTGCCACTGTCTATCTTGTACCCCCCCCCCCCCAGTCCAAACTGACTCTGTTATCTCTGCTTACCAGGAGTGCGCAAGAAGGCCAGCTATATCACACCGGTGCCCGGAGGGGTGGGGCCCATGACTGTAGCCATGCTCATGAAGAACACTATCAAGGCAGCTAAGAACCTTCTCCTGACCCCCCCAGAGCGAATCCATATGATGGCTTCCTCATAACAGAACCACGCTTTGCACAGTAAAAAATAAAAATGAGAATAAAAAACACATTCCAAAGCTTGGTGCCCTGAGCAGCTCGGGACGTGGGACACCTGTGTACCTCATCAAAGTCATTACACACTCCACCATCCAGCCTTTTGTTACTTTCAGTTGTCAGCTGTTACACAACCTACTCATGCTGGTGAAATATTTATTTTGTCCTTCAGCTGTTGGGGTGCTTACATTTATTTATTCTTCAGTATTTTAATGTACAAGTAGCAGAAGCGAAATGGGGGTGCACAGCCTGTCTGTAGATGCACTTTTTTTTTGAAGCTCGCAGTCTTTCTCAGGACCCTTACCACAGGTCCTTACTCTGGTGGAAGTGGGGTAACCATGGAAACGGTGATTCAGAGGATCGTGGGTGTCAAGGGTGATGCATGCTAGGTGAGAATGCAAGGAATACTTGACATTATACCAAACAATTTAAGATTGGTATTAATATGTGCGGCAGAGATTTACACAGATGTTTTTCAGTTCATGCATATTCTGGTGTGTGTTGTTCTGTCAATAACCCCTGCCCTCCCCAAATTCAAGGAAGGGTTTTCTAAAACTCACTAAGACGTGCATACCAATAAACAAAAAAGCTTTGTTTACAGAGCTGAACAAACTATTTACATACAGTTTAATAAAACAGAATTTATTGGTGAGCTGTGTGTATTTTTTTTTAAAAGTGAGACAAGATGGATCCTTTTCATAAATTGAACCAAAGAGAACATCTGAGTTGACCTAGACATTGGATGAAAGCTGCATCTTAACTGCTAATCTGATTAATTTAACCATAGTTTTTGCCTAATTGCTTGAATTCATTTTTTATGCATCTGATCTGTAGCTTTGGTTAAATGCTTTGTTTAATATAAACCAATATTTAGATATCGTGAAGATGTCAAAATAATCAAGCATGGCTTTTCTTTGTGCTTTTTTTTTGTTATGGGTCATTTACCACCACATACGCAGACCCTGACCATCCAACCGAGAGCCATTTCAATCTCATTTGATTATATATATATATATTAGTGCTGTCAAACAATTAAAAATTTTAATCAGATTTATCACAGGGTTGCTGTAGATTAGTTTTAATAATCATTAATAAATATCATTCATTTTTAATCTATATTAATCGCATTTCATTTTGCATGAACAAACAGACTCAAGAAAAAAGGGAACATATATGCACTTAACATGTTTATGAAACATCTTGAACACAAGTCGGATGCATTCCATCTGCCACAGAAGTGCAATAC
>JAODJW010000040.1:36535852-36553935 GCA_026777045.1 Hyperopisus bebe | reverse complement strand
CATAGCAACATGTCCACAGATAAGTTGGACGGTATAGTGTGTGCGACCGATTTAATGAGCCACAAATGAGAAGTAGTCCTTAAACAGTATAAAATTACAGCTTTCCCTTCTGTTGATCAAAGGCGCAGCCATCTTGGATTCTGAACTTGGGATCCTCTGTGCTGCTCCGAGGTATTTCTTGGATCTCCGAGAAATGGGAGTGCGCATGCCGCCACTTCCGGCTTCAAAACTCGGAATCCGACTCGGAATACAAGTTCCCAGGGCTAATGGAATACACCAAAACTACCCGAAATGGGTTGACAGAGACATTTCAGGGATTTTGAGTCATTCTGCGCTGTAGATGGGTCAGTTGCGTTAAAAATTTTAATCAGATTAATCATGATGGTGGATTAATCCGCGTTAACCTGTTAATTTTGACACCCCTAATATATGTATATTTATATAAATATATACATACATATATCTATATATACAGACTACTTACGAATGAGATATATTCCGAACGGCCGTTCGTAACTTGAAATGTTCGTAAGTCGTTATTCAACATCATTTTAAGGGTATATGCAAGTACAAAGAACTAGGATGCTGGGAGTATGCACGTTACACTGCTGTGCAGCAGGAGTACCGACCAGAAGTCATACTAGACAGAATTGGCACACAGAAAAAAATTGATGTTGCGGACAGGAAATGGGAGCCCAATGAACACAATTTGGGGACTTACAGTCCCCTTCATTCGTAAGCCTGAAGGTTCGTAAGTTGAAAGTTTGTAAGTAGAGGAGCATGTGTATATACAATATCAAGGAGGGTGCTGTAGTCATCAATGTTGGCATCAGCAGAGTCCACGACCCTATATATAAACAAACAACTGAAACCCTTTGTGGAAGTCTACACTTAACTCTCAGAACTTACCTCACCATCCCTAAACGACTGGTGTTAACAATAATGCTTTTCTACCTGTGGGATGTCCAAGCTACAAGCACAGAGAGCCAGGCTATTTGCTCATGAGAGAGTACAGGCTATTTGCTCATAGCATCACCACACAACAAGGTTACAGGGACAAAAAGACTAACAACCCTAAACACCTGGCAATCAAATGGAAGTCAACAGGCCTAGGAATAGGGTGACGACCTGCATGGCTCTTAAAAAGGACTCCAGTGTGCAAAAAGGAGCACTATGGCTTAAAAGGGAGGACAAGGGGCCTACAAGGAGGAAACCCAACAGAATCAGGACAGATTGGACTGCCTGGATGGAATCTGGATCTGTGGTTACCCTGCCTAGGAACCACCTTCCCAATTTCAAAGACCTAAATGCTCAAAATCAAAATTTTCTACAAATAGGTTTGGTAGGTTTAGTTTGGTATATGCTTCAAGGCAATGTTGCCAGTAACTAACTTGCATACATATTGTATATTTTTTATCCCTTTATATTCCATTCATATATTGTGCTCCACAAGGATAGTCCACCATATTACATTAAATGTCCTTTAAATGTGGAAAAATCACTGAATTACTGTGGTAAAACGATACAATAACGTCCTTCTAAATGAGGAAATTGATACTCTTGTCAAAATAATAAATAATATAATTCCATCCATTCCATTCATATTTGTTTCCACATGAAGACATTCAGGTATATGGAAATACTTTACTGAGAGCCCACGTCGTAGCCGGAGGAAATTCACAGCGACACTTCCGGCTTCCGTAGTATAATAAGCTCGTCGCGCAGCGGGGCGGTACTTGCTGTCTTCGCAGGTTGGGTGATCATTTAAAGTTTTATGTAATTATCTGCGACCACATTACATTTGCAGCCACTTGTAATCAGTGAATGTCTAATTGTTTTATTTCTTTTTTCTTCGTTCATATTTGCTCGTTAGGTTGGATAGCAGACTAGCTGTTCTGTGTGGATGTGCGGGGGTAGTTGGTCGTTTCATCTAACACACTTTGCCGCCTTTAAGAATGTTGTTTTTCCCGATGACTTTACATAGCTGACCTTTACCTGTACCACGAGTAAGTGTCATGTCTTATTTATGTTTTCACTTAGGTTTCAGTGGCTTTGTTTGGACCTAAAGACGACGTGGTGCTGAATGAATTATGTGAAAAAGCAGAAACTAATCTAATTTGTGAAAATTAGAAATTAGTTTTGCAGTCGATCATTCTGTTTCTTAGTTGCAATCAAGTAAGTTGCATTATGATATTGCAGTAATGCGGATGTGATCTAACCCATTTTCTGTAAAATTAAGAGGCATTTTGGGGAGAAAAAAATAATGCGAATGTATGATGCCCTTACCAGACTGCCTTAAAGTCAGTAATGGGGCGTAGCAGGTCACCAGCAAAGCCCACTGGAAGGGACAAGAGCAGAGAGGGGAGAGAAACCAAACGAGAGAAGAAAAGACGGAGAAGCTCCTCTTCTTCCTCGTCGTCCTCCTCTTCATCCAGCAGAAGCTGCAGCTTAGAGCGACAAAAGAAACGATCCCATTCCTCCAGCAAGAGCCAAGGTCAACTCATTCTCACATAGCAATTTACAATCTTTCACAAACTTGCTCAAAAAAAAAAAACTGTGCCTTTAAGTCAGTTTTATTCCACTCAGTCTCTCTCTGAAATTGGTCCAGCAAATGTGTGGGGTACACTCTGAGTGTGGAGCTTCTCTTTTGGGCTTAAAATTATAGCAGTAAGGTAATTCTATAAAATTTGCTGGTAACTAAAGTGTTTGAATTTGAATGCTTAATTTTTATAATATGTGGTTAGGTAATTTCTACCTGTTCCTGGTAATGGTAATACATGTTAAATTGCTCATATTTTAACTAGGGTGTTAGCTTGAGTGTTAAACATCTTTTGAGAATTGCTTTTACAGTTTACCTTCTCAGTTTAGCATTTTTTTTAAATATGAATTGTCCCCCATCCACCTTTTATAACAGCTCATCTGGTGTAATATGAACCTGGAGCCTATAACAGGATGGTCAGGTTCAGAAGGTGCTAAGATCAACTTTTGTCGGGTAAAATTTTGGCTCATGTAGACATACACTATAGGGAATTTACATACACCAGTTAAAGTTAAGCTGAAATTTTGGTCATAAGGCGCTTTTCCACCAAAGTTGCGAAACCTGGTCCCAGGTTATGAGTCCCTGGGCCATCGTGACCGTCGTGGACATAGCTCACAGTTACTTGTGTGTATCACTTTCACACCACAGGAACTGGGACCTTTAAGCATGGTCAACCAATTGGCAAGCTATTGTTGTAAGTGCCTCCCCGGAGTTTGTGTTTGAATGAAGAGCACCTAGTCTGGAGTAGGGACTAAACAAGGGTTCTGGAACTGCTTTTGAGGAACTATAGTTGTGCAGAGTCTCTGCGGTATGAACGTGACAAAGGTTCCTAGTTCTGGTTCCAGAAGAAGGTGTGGAAAGCGCCTATAATGACCTGTTGTACCTGGTGACTTATGGCTGCTTTTATCTGCAGAAAAGAAGCGGGATAAGAAAAAGGCGAGGAGGAGGAGCTCTTCAACCTCTTCATCAGACTCATCTTCATCATCATCATCTGACTCCAGTGATGAAGAAGCCAGAAAGAAGAAGAAGAGGAAGAGGAAGCTTAAGAAGATGAAGGCCCGGGAGAAAAAAAAGGAAAGAAAAGAAAGGAAGAAGCAGAAGAAGAAGATGAAAAAGCTGAGGAAGTTATCAGGGCAGGACACACCTTCGCTGCCCCTTGATCCCCAGACGCCCACCAATAAGCTGTCATGCTCCCTGGAGATGTGGCAGACTGAGGGCCCAGTAGAACATGGACCAGGTGAGGCTTTCCTTCAAACTGCCAGCAGGGTCAGGATCATCTCAAACATCAGCAAGGCTAAATATACCAATGGAGTGAAATGCAGGTTGTTAAAAGCAGCAGTCGGACGCAGTTAAACATGCATAAAAACAGTGTACCTTTCTAAATGCTGCTTTTGCTCATACTAGGAGGTTAAATTTTGGATGAAATAGGAGTTGGGTTTTGTTTTGCCTTGCATGAGAGATTGCCAAACGCAAGCATGCATTTTTTCCCGAGGTTCTTAATGATGGGTGCAGCTAAGAATTGCTTATTTTAGCAGAATCTTGCAATGTAGCTTTGGATGAGGGGATTGTATTATAGTAGGTGGGTTGGAGCCAGTTGAAGAGTGATTACAGGCAAACCTGCATGTATCCGCAGTTATGACTGATGAACAGAAGGCACGGCTCTCCACCAAACGGCCCCTCACCAAAGAGGAGTGGGAGGCTCAGCAGAGTGTTATTCGCAGGGTGGTGGACCCCGAAACCGGACGTACCAGGTAGGAGGCACTAGTGAATTGTTGTATTCAACCATAGTGTTTCACATAATCGATCAGCTGACTGGATTTATATTCTGAACATGGTTTTAATGTGCATAAATAGTGAATATGTGAAGAGTTTCACAGCAAGCTTGTTTCTCTTGCACGCAGGCTTGTGAGAGGCGAAGGGGAGATCCTGGAGGAGATTGTCAGCCGAGATAAGCACAAAGAAATAAATAAGGTATGGATTTGTTGGCTGGCCACACCCTTCCTTGGGGGGGTTGGGGCCTCCCTTTCATTCCTGTCGTCTTCTGCATTCACAGCAGGCCACTAAGGGTGATGGCAGTGCCTTCCAGAGAAGGCTGGGGATCAACCGTTAGAGCAGCCTGCCATCAGAAGGCCAGACCCTCCATGGACAAGGAGCAGCAGTGTAGGCTGGTCCACGCTATGGCCGTGTTTCATTTTTGATGGTCTTGGGCTTTTAGGTGGTCATTTCCATATTCGGCTGAGTTAGTCCTGGTTGTGCTGCAGTCAGTGCGTCGTTTTCAAAAGTTAGTATTGTTGTTCTGTGTATGCAGTGTGTGTCCTGCTGTCCACGTAGGTCTTCTCCAGAAAAAAACAAGTGATTTTGATTGAACTGACATCCTGTGCAATATATGCCCAGTCCCAGGAAGCCAGGCCACCATAACACTGTGCTGGATAAGTTATGGAAGCTGGATGGGTGCAAGTAATGCAAGCAGTTCTTCCCGTGATAACTTTAGATGAGCAAATGGTCTAACAGATATTTGAATATTTAAATACTTACATTTTTATATCTTCCAAACCAGTTTAAAAAAGCCTCTATATTATACAGTAGATGGTGTTTCCCGTAAGAAAGAAACAGCCCAGATTTTATGGTTCTGTCATTTCTTAATATTTATTTATACACTGTACATAAAACACGAAAGAATGAAATAGCTGTCCAATTTTCTTTAGAATTCACATTGTCTACGACGTAATTGTACACAGAGCACTACCAGTTTTTGAAACGTTTGCACTAACAGCCAGGAAAGAGGAAAAAAATGAATGTGGGAAGTGATTACACACTAGCTCAGCCGAGTAAATCATTACCATTACACTTTTTAAATAATCATGGGACATTACAATCGCTTTAAAAGCAGCAGACCCGTCATTTTGGATGTGTAATTAACTGTTTGTGTGTTTCACTGATTTTTTGCCTGTAAAAACTTCCCTGTAAATTACCAATAAACCAGCCATTCTTAATCTCATTCTTTCAAGGGAAATCCAAACCAGCGGGGAAAAAAATTGAACTCTGGAACTTTTGGATTCTAAAAAGACATTTCAATGGACTGTGTGTGCAGAAAGATCCAGGAATATTTCCAAGACAGTACATATTTGTTTTTGGACGAAATATACACTTTTTCATGATTTAGTAAGCTGTGAATCATAGTCACAATGAAGTCGAGACCTGTTTGATGAACCTGTGACTTTTCGTATATAAATATTACATTACTACTAAGTTTGAATTTGTATCACCTGTGAAATCAGCAAGAAAAATACTCTGAAGCCATTTGCCTACAGGTAAATAGAAAATTCTGAAAAATATTTCTGTGATTTTTTAATTTTTTTTTTTTTTTTTTTTTAGAAAATTTGTGTACTGTATTTTGGGATAATAGTAAACATTGACGTCAGCTGGGTTGTTAAGTGTTTCTGAGCTGGTTTGATGTTCTAGAGCTGTAATGGACTTCCAATCCCATTTCCCCCAGTAGAGATAGTGGTGTTGCGAAAGCAGGAAATGCTCCTCCACACACTATCAAAGCCAAACTCCCATCAATACTGCATTTTCACAGCTGGAACAACCTGCAGTAGGTGATCCACACTCTTGACCATGACCATGTGATTTCTGTTGTAAGAATCCACATCAAAAAATGAATCTGGGAAGTGATTTGGATTTTTTCAAATCTCATGTTCTGGGATTGCGTGACATGGCCAGTAGTTGGTGGCCATTCTGTCTTTTCTTAGCACCAAAAATGAAATGATCAGAAACCAGAAATAAGGGAGGTGGTTCTCCAATGAAAACAATGTATAATGATTATGGCCTATAAATTGAATAATAGATGAACGTCAAGGGAACATATGCGTCAAGGGCTGATGTGGAAAATGCTGTCGGGGTGGCAGCCTCAGACCTTCAGGACTAGGCCTCCTGGTTCTGTCTGAGTTTGCACGCTATTCCCATGTTTGCAAGGGATTCTCATTCCAGCTTCTGCTGAATTTTGAAGAGGCTACGTTTGCATACTCTACCCATAATGCGTGTGGGTGTCGGCTGCCTCTTGCCCTGTGCTGCTTGGCTTATGCTCCATGCCCACTGACACCCTGCACTTGATAAGCAGTCATGGGGGATGGATTTCTACCCTCCATGTTTTCTCAGTGATGAATATTGTCAGCTCACATTCTACACTGATATATGAAAGGATCAGCACTGACATTTCAGTTGGAAATATCATTTTAAAGGTAACGTTGTGAGGGAGAGGAAATCTGATGAAGGCAGAAATTTTAGGGAAGAGCTTAAAATCTGAGATGAATAGGGGATGGAAAGACTAAAAGGAAAAATGATGATTGAAGGTGCATTGCAAAGAACTCATCTTGATTCTGTCATCTTTCCTTGTGTTTGGGCTCTGCTGAATTCATAGTGTACTGGCCTGTTACACCTTTCAGGTATAAAATTTCTACAAAAGACAAACCCAACAGGTAAGGTCATGCAAGCAGGATGGCTGTATTTTATAAATGTACAGTTTTGTGCTGGGTATCGTTAAAACGTAAAGGACCCTTTTGTGCGAAACAGTTCCTGGAGGCATGCTGGGAATGAGTTGCGTCATTCTCCACATGCCGGAAAGCCATGCAGCTATCAGACCGACGCTGCCCCCCCACCGTCCGGCACCTCGCCTACGTGGGTACGATCTGCCACTGCTGACCTTCGCCGGCATGCGCAGGGTAGACAGAGGGGTAGCGAATATGAGAGACTGATTGTCAGTGCTGTGATGCTCTGCGCAGTGGCGTCGCTATGGTGATCGGAATATTTGTTTGTTTAAGCGCAGACAAAGATTATCATTGGTCCAATCTTGTACACATCTGAAACAAGAAAAAAAGCTACATCTTTAAATATAATAAACCTGAAGGATCCATAACCTTATAAATCTGCATAAATAAATAATTCTCAGCTGTATATTCCTACTTTTCGTGACATTTACATAATCTTTACACTATCTACACTATGTTTATGTTTAATCAACTGCAAAGAGTCTGCAGTTTAAACTACTTCATATGGCTCCATGCACCTCCATACCTCCATCACGGTGAAGACGAAGTGGAAGGCTGTATCCGAAATTTCCACATGGATGCTATGAGGCTCCAATGTCATAAGTATTCTAAAACCACCCAATAAGACCCTTCCAGTGTATGCATGAGCGTAAATGGTAATACTGTGCAAAGCAAATGACCACAACCTTATTTTCTGTTACCATCCACGATTATGCTAGAATATACCCTTACAACTCGAATCACTCTTTGCTCGGATCATCTGTAAGGACTTTGCATATATCCCTGTCACTGTTCTGCACTGACTGAGTGCGCTAAGGTTAAGTCATGGACCTAGGGGTAAAAATTAAGCTGGTTCTGTTATATATTATACAAGCCTTCGTTATCCAAACTGTACAAGCAAGTCTTTTGCCTTAATAGAGCAAAATAAGCATTCGAAGTTTAAGTTCCTGTACATTAAAAAGGAAATGTTGGATTCAGCCTGATCCACTTGGTATACATACATCTATTTCCTAAGAAGGTATCTGTCCAATCCTGCTAGGGAAGAAATACACACAGAAGCAGACAACCTGTATAGGTAGTAAATAATAGCGGTCATGCACTACAAGATATCAATATGTAGCAACATGAAATGGTAACAAGATTCTCCACTATAAACTTAGTGCAAAAAAACAATGAGGTTATACAGTTGAGCTTCTACAGCTTCTTGAATGTGAGTTTGGCCATTGAATTGTTTTCAGTTCAGCTGTTGATAATAGTGTAATTCCCTGGTTTGTCCAACAGGGGGGCGCATGAGTGTCACCCAGAAGCACAGCCCGTGAGGCTGAGCACCCAGAGTAGCCCATCTTCTCAGAGCCACTGGCCTGCCAAGAAGACGCTGGAGCGTGCTGCCTTTGACTTTTGTCCTCAAGACCACCTGCTGGAGACCTGAGTCTGTGGGACAGAGGGTCGCTTGCGTCGCTCACACCACCCCCCACCCCAAAAAAACCTAAGTTGGGTTTTTGCAGTCAAGATCCGTGAGAAAACCCCGACACCTTTCCCCAGCTGAAGAATGGCACCCACATATCTGAGGAATGGCGGTCGAAAAATGCATTCCCCGGGGAGGCGGAGCCAGGAAAGTGGGGCACAGGGATGGGGTGGCGTTAGTGGCTGTCAATCATGAGGTTTACAAAGATCTTCATGCTATAAACATGCAGCTGCCATAGACCCCCATCCACTGGGCCAAGCCACACTGCTGCAAACCCGCCGTGAAAAACCACTACTGGATACAGACTTTGACTGATGAAGACTTTTCCCGGGAGGTATTGCATGTAGATCGGCAAGATAAAGGGATTGTTGCCTTATAACAAAGTGTCATTTTTTTTATCTACAAATCTTAAAGCAAAAGCCACATCTGCAAACAGCTTAACTCGACTCAACTGTCCCTACATACATCAGGCATCCGCTGTACACATATTTTTTTTTCTTTTTTTAGAGTTTTTTGTTTAATTGCTAAACTTCCTCAGTCACACTACAGCAAGGAGGAAGGGATAGTAGATACTGGGGGGGGGGGGGGGCGCACACCAAAATGCCACTCTGTTCTCCCACCTGCACCCCCCACCTCCTGCCAAACTCTCGGTGATTCTCCACTCTCTCACTGGTTGAGCGTCAGTTGCCCTTAAACCTGAGGCTCACTCCTACTTTCCGGCGTTAGGTTTCTCTTCCCAGGCTCTTGCTATTTCAGGTTTGTTGATGCTTCATGCCTTTGCCTGCCTTGCAGGATGGTTTAATAGCACCGTGTGGATTTTTAATTAATGTTGTTTTTTTCTTTTTTTTTTTGCTCTCGCCCTATCCACTCTGCTGCCCTTTGACCCCAGGTGTAAGGGTGTGAGACGGCTGCCCCCAGATCCCCCTTCACCCCTCCCTCTGTTCCTCATGTTCGTCGGTCTCCCTCTCTGATGCCCCCGCCCCCTCCCTACTTGGGACTCAGGGCCCCGGCCTCCTGCTTGGTGCTCCCACTGCGGCCCCAGCAGCCAGCGGCGATGCTCATGCTGCGCTGGGCACGCTCAGTGCGCTCCCGCTCGCTGTCCGACTGGCTCTGTGTGCGCTCGGGCCGTCCGTGGCCACCTGGTGTCGGCCCGCCGGCCGACCCGGATGTCGGCTGGGAGGAGATGGTGCGCAGAAGGTGGTTTCGCTTACGCAGGAAGTCGCTGTTGGCACCAAGGCCAAAGCTGCCCTTGCGGAGAACCATGCGGGCGCTGCTAGTCTTGGCCGGGCGTGAGCGGTGGTTATACTCCAGCTGGGAGAGGTGAGCTGCGTAGCCATCAGTGATGAACTGCAGGGCACAGACGTTTAGCATGAAGAATGATGTTATCCACACAACGTGCAAATACCAAAAACTGAAGTGACAAATAAAGCCAGTCAGTTATGGTGCTTGAGAAGGTTTCCAGAGTCTTTACACATGAAGAAGATTAAGTGAGACTATAAAGTATTTAACTAAGAACAGGAATAGGGTGGAGCAGAATAGTTTAAGTAAGGCTAGGAGTCACAATGGAGTCAGATACCTGACACTGGTGTTGCATCTTCTTAGTGGGACGGCCGACAATATAAATCTGAGACGGGGGCAGGCCTATGGAGGAGTAGACGGAGATGTCCTTGGTGGAGCCATACCCAGCAAAGATCTTCATGTGAGCCTGAGAGGAAGGACACAAGTGTCATGTGGACTGGTCTTCAAAGCTCTCTGACCACAGGGAATGGTTTTTAGGGTGTTTCACTTCCTCTGTCATAGTCAGTAGTCAACGGTTTCAGTTTCACAGGTTTTCCAGTCTAGGTGAAGTGGTGTCTTACATCACGTGACTGTGTGTGACCGTGTATGCTTTTCATTTTTGTGCCCTGAGCTTCTTGGGATGGGAATGGGAAGCATGCTGACAGTGACTAATAAACAAAGTGCTGGAGTTTAGAGCAAGACGCAGAAGAAGATTCGCATTTGAAATTTGTCACCACCTTCTTCCAGATACTAATGTAGCCCATTCCAGAGGTGGAAAACTATAAATCCAGACAAAGATTTTGTTTCAACCAACAAGTTGAATATGAAGAGCACTCAGCTGGACCTGAACTTCCCATCTCTGCCCCATTTCCACCTTCTGTCCTGCACCCTGGACCACCAACTCACCTCACTGATTAGGGACTTCAGAAAGTTGGCTTTGTGCCTGAGAGGATCATGCACCAGGCCGTCGCAAAAGGACACAATGCCATGCGGGAAGTTGTGTTGGGCCAGCCAGGCCACCACACGCTGCTTCTGCATGTCAGGCCGACCCGTCACGTAGATGATGAAGTAGCCCAGGTCTTGCCAGTGCCTGAGGGACACGCCAAAAGGTCTCAACATCTCTGTCCCAACGAGCAATTGGCTGGTGTCGACACAAATCAGTTGTAGGTCAGTCAGGGGTTGGGGGGCTTACCTGACGACATCCACCGCCCCGGCGCGCACCTTGGGGTCGCTGCCCATGATGGACACGCTGGCAGCGAAGGAGCCATCGATGCTGAACACCACAAACTCTGTCCCCCGTGGCAGCACAGTCAGGTAGCTGTCTGCGAAGGTGTGGTCACCCCTGAAATATTTAGTTTGGTGTGAGCTGAAGCCACTACAGGGATGAGCAATATGGTGATGTGTCACAGGTGTCACTTTTCCCTCTGTCAACTGTCCATCAAACTGCCAACAAGGCATTCAGAAACAATTTATACATTTCAGTTCTTGTTATAAAAAACAAACCAAGGACAAGGATGCCTGTAAATTTTGTATTGCAACTAACAAAAATTTATGACAGCCTTAAAATCCAGGGTGAACGAACTATTTTTTTTCCCACAGTTCACTTCCCATGTCCTGGTGAAACCATCTAAAACAACTAAGGAATGCCAAACGTGTCACAGCATTATCTACCAGATTTACTGCACTTACTGCGCTGGAAAGTAAGGACAGACTGTGTGGCAAATGTGGGACATACAGTATAGTGACAAAAGTATTGGGACACCTGGCCATTGCACCTACAGGAACTTTTATGACATCCCATTATAAATCCCTAGGCATCCATATGGAGTTGGTCCCCCCTTTGCAGCTATAACAGCTGCCACTCTTCTGGGAGGGCTTTTCATTTAGTGTGTCTGTGGGAATTTTTCCCCATTCATCCAGAAGAGCATCTGTGAGGTCAGGCACTGATGTTGGACATGAAGGCCTGGCTTGGAGTCTCCATTCTAGTTCATCCCAAAGGTGTCTGATGGGGTTTGAGGTCAGGGCTCTACGCAAGCCAGTCAAACTCTTCCACACCAACCTCAATCAACCAAATCTTTATGGACCTTGCTTTGTACACTAGGGCACAGCCATGCTGGCAAAGAAAAGGGCCTTCCCCAAACTGTTCCCACAAAGTTGGAAGCACAGAATTATCAAAAATGTCTTGGTATGCTGAAGCATTATAGAGCTCCTTTCACTGGAACTAAGGGGCCTAGCCCAACCCCTGAAAAACAACCCCATACCATTATCCCTCCTCCACCAAACTTTACAGTTGGCACAATGCACTCAGGCAGGTAATCTCCTGGCATCCGCCAAACCCAGACTCATCCATCAGACTGCCAGACAGAGAAGCATGATTCGTCACTCCACAGAACACGATTGCACTGCAGTCCAATGGCAATGCTTTACACTAAGCCATCCGACACTTAACATTGCTCTTGGTGATGTGAGGCTTGCAGGCAGCTGCTCAGTCATGGAAGCCCATTCCATGAAGTTCCCGGTGCAGTTTTTATGCTGAGGTTAATGCTAAAGGAAATTTGGTACTCTGCAGTTATTGAGTAAACAGAGCACTGATGACTTTTATGCACTATACACCTCAGCATTCTGCGACCCTACTCTGTTATTTTACGTGGTCTGCCACTTTGTGGCTGAGTTTCTGTTATTCCTAAATGCTTCTACTTTGCAATAATACCACTTACAGTTGACCATGGAATATCTAGCAAAGAAGAAATTTCCTAAACTGATTTATTGCAAAGGTGGCATCCTATGACAGTACCATGCTTGAATTCACTGAGCTCTTCAGAACAACCCATTCTTTCACAAATGTTTACAAACCCGACTGCATAACTAGATGCTTGATTTTATGCACCTGTGGCAATGGGTCTGAATGAAACACTTGAATTCATTGAATAAGAGGTGTGTCACAATACTTTTGTCCATGATGAACTGCCAAAACTGGTGGTTCCAATTTGTTATTAATTTTCTTTACAATTATGGTTTTGCTTGCTTATTAAATCCGTATTTATAGACCCCTGTGCAGGGTGACCTTCAGCGTTAATTATTTACAACCTTAATTTCCCTGGCTGGAGCTTCCGTGCCCAACGGGTGGAGCAAGAGAGCAACAGATGCATGTTGACGCCAAGTTGAAGGATGAGACTCCACACAGCCCTACCTGACGACCATCTTGACAGGGTAGACCCCAATACCAAGGCGCTTGCTTTCAGGGATGACATAGGAGACGCGGCCGCTGCTATTTGTCAACTCGGTGGCAAAATATACCCACTCCCCTGATGGAGGCTGGGTCATGATGTGGATGTCCACCTAGGGGACAGACGTAATTAGTTACTTGAACGGTAAGCTCCATGAGATAGATAAGTAGCTCATAGGCTTAACACTATAAATCCAAAGCAAAGAAAAGTCACAGAGCTCTTGCTATATCTCTGTGGGGTGACATCATCTTAGTGATCAACTAACATTGGTTAAAAAAAAGCTATGCTACATGCCCAACAGAATAAAACAGCCTGGTTGCCGCTGGTGACCAACACATTACATAATGTGTCTGTTCCACAACTGCTATGCCTGCTTATTCAGATCAGAGGCTGCCTGACCTTTTGGAGAAGGTGCTGATCTGAGATCTGCAAACCCAGAGAAATGGGCTCACCTTCTCCCCGGTTAGGGTGACCATGTCGAGTGGCCCGTACATGAAGCGCCCAGTCACCACCTGCTGGCCATCTTCTGTGAACACGGCATCATTCACCCTGTGGTTGGCTGTGACATTCTGCCCGAAATTGGAAGAGAGCAGGTCATGACACACCTCCAGCTCTCTCTGGAGGCACACGCTACTTGGCTCACTGAGAAAACATTTGCTGCTGTAATTGCTGTAAGAACTATCTTCACGCTAATGCAGTTCTGCTTCAAAGCCAGCAGCAACAATAGTGTTTGATTCAGATCCCAGGGCTCCTAGGCTAGAGGGGACACGCACCCTGATCTTGACGTGAGTCCGCTTCCTCAGCCACTTTTCACGCGGTTTGGAGGGGGTGAACTCTGACACCTCCTTGCCATCTAGCTCCAAGATGCTGGAATTCTCATGTCTCATGACCTGGAAGGGGGCAGAAAAGCCCTGGTATAAAACAGCTCTACAGGAGTAGAGATCAAAGATGGATGGGAAGCCCCAAAGAGAGAGGCACTGGGCTCACCTGGCGCAGCAGGAAGGAGACAACGTCAGTGGACTCCCAGTAGGAGGCGTGGAAGAGATGGGGCAGTGCCACAGTGGGGAAGGCCGTGAGGGCATCGGGACAGTACAGGGCAAAGTCAATGCGCTTGGTGCCCCACCAGCGGGCTGCGACTGAGGGGGAAAGGAAAGAGCACATAAGTCGTGTCCCCCAACGGGCCACCGTCAACTCAAGACACTCTGGTATCGGGGCTGAAATTCATCAGCTCATTCATCACATTTGTAATTTCTGATTAAAAAAAAAAAACAGCTTCTAGCTGCAGCCATTTTGTAGACAACAGCAAAATCACAAAAGACCATCACAGTCAAATAATTTTTTTATGTTTACAAAGAGAAGATGATATTTACAGGTTGACTTTAAAGATGTAAGAATTGGGAGAGTAAAGCAGGTCTAATTAACATTATATTAGTGTAATAAAGGTTAGAAAGGTTTGTTATGATCAGGTTTTAATTAGAGAATCACGAGTCCGTTACATGAGTAGGATTGTCCCTGAAGTAGGATTGTCCACTGAAATTGTTAAATAAAAATTCACTAGCATCAATGTTATGAAGCAGAGGACAGCTGCACACATCCACTTCCTCAGTGCAGATTATTATAAGATAATAAACGTGAAATATCATGAAAACGTGAAGATATCATAAGAAAATCCCCATAGCCCATCAGATGCAGAGACAGCAGAGGAGGGAGAAGTGATCAAAAGGGCCGAGAAAACAAAGAAAGCCGTTGGGGAACTCTAAGTAATTGCGGGGGGGGAGGAGGTACTATGAGCTAGCAAGGACCAGCACTAGTGCTCCTCTAAGGAGACGGCACAATGGCCCCACCCCCAGAATACCTTTCTCAGGGTCCAGCTGAGTGGCCAGCAGGACCGAATCAGAGGGCCTATCGGTGGCCCGACTGGAGGAGCTCGTGGAGCTCCTGTCTACCTGCTCCACAGGGCCGCAGTCTCCGGTCACATGTGGGCCAAGCCTCTTTCTAAAGGGCTTAGAGGAGGCCCTCCTCAGAGAGAATTTAGAGCGCGGGAGGGTGAGCTGCGATAGCAGCCTACGCTTTTTTGAATGGATGTGTTGGCATGCTATGAAAAGAAAGGAGAACCAAAGCGAATTAATAACATTTTTTTAAAGTGAAATGAATGCTATTGAACAGGACTTGAAGGGTATGGTCTCAACTTTTATGCATTATTTATCTTTTTGGTATCATATCTTCCTATTTCAGATTTGAGAAGCACAAATGCTGAAAACAGTTTAAAAATCTCATCAGATACTAATGTTAGAAAAGTTGTTTCACTTTAAGCAGACAGATACATCAGTAACTCGGACACTATTCCTTATGTCAATTTAACTGCAAAACAAAATGGAAGAGACAGAACAGTGATATTGTAAATAGGAGGCAATGTCCCTGAGAATCATACAGTGCCGATTATCGCTCACACACCAAGGCGGGCCAGGCGGCTTGCGGTTTCTTTGTACCTTTATGACTTTTGGAAAAAAGGATGCAAGTCTAATCTGATTTATTACCGTGGCAGAAGAGAAGAGAAAGAGAGAGAGACCGATCCTGGGGTACAGTGCTGACACTAAACACTGAAGCTGGATCGATTCAGCAGACAGAACAGAACAGGAAACAGTGATGTGGGAATATGGCAGACAGTTTGTGTCTTTGCATGCATTGCAGACACGGGTTTGAGAAATGCACTTTGTTTTTTCCCCCCCATTCCCCCCCAACGTCAATTGATGGGCCAGTCTGTGGGTAAACAGATTAATTCAAGGATAACACTGAACCTGCTTGGAATAAGTTGTCAGCAATTATTAAGAATAAATACTCTGCGTGTATGGTAATGGCCCTATAGAATGTATGTGACTGCATCGGGATGGTGACGATTGGTTGATGTCTCAGGGATCAGGCGTCAAGGTTACTGGTTGCTGGTTCTGTTCTGGAAAGTTCAGCAGGGTGGGTATAGCTAGTGAGCACGTGCAGAAGTACTGTCATGGCTGCCTGGGCACCATTAGTAGTCACAGTTGAGAGGTGGAGCGTGGTGCATTGAGGAGAGAAAGAGAAAGAACCTGTGGGTGGAAGATAGAGAGAGGGAGAGAGAGAGATGCAAGAGCTAAGGTTTGGGTTGTTGTGGGAGCACTTACTGTTGGCTATGTTGGTGGCAGTGTAACTGTCTGCCATTCCTGAGACCTGGCTGGCAATGCTGACCTCACTGGCCCTCCGCAGGCCCCGGCAGGGCGGGGCAGTAATGGGAGAGGAGGGGTACGAACTGTCCACGAAGACACCACCATGAGACTGAACAACATCTGCTATTGAGCCGAAACAAGGAGATTCCATTAGGCAGCATCCCAGGTCAGGGCGATGGGAAGAGTAGACACAGGAGAGAAACAAAGGCGAACACAGAAGCTGGGGGGCGGGGCTGGGCGGGGGCAGGATGGCAGACTGACACATGACCATTTCCAAGCTTGAAAAACCCCCACTCTGATGACCTTGTCTGGCCATAGTGGTCATAGGGTCAACTGAATATCTCACCAACAGTGTGTCACAGCACGAGACCCTTTGTCGTTTACCAAGAATAACACTCATGTCTCTTGCTGGAACACATTCATATAAATACTATTATGTATTAAGTTTTACCAAGTCTTGGTGCAGTATAATAATTTTCTATAAGCTCTGCCTTATTTATTGGATCATGTACAATACTGTGAAAAAACTTTAGGCAGCCAAAGAAAATGATGTTTAAATGATCTTCCTCTTGGTGTAAAACTATGGTATTATGCCTGTAAAAGTGTGTTGGTTTAGCCATGTCAGAACTTCTCCTAAAATCACCCCAGTATTTGCAGTAACCACCCAATACACCCATGTTAATATCAATACCTCATTGACTTATTTTAACTAATTAAGTTAAGTGAGCTGCTTGTGAAATTTAACAAATACATGGAATGGCTGAGGTGCCCCTGAGGAGAGGTTTGGGAACTAAAGTGGTGTTCATCTAGCCATCCAACTAGATATCAGTAACTTTTTGGGGAACAGAAGAAATTCTAAACAGAAAAAATGTTAAATTGTGTTTTTTGTTCTGAGCAAAGGTGCATTTACTACCCAGATAAAATTCTTTAAACATTTCTTTTTGACTGCCTAAGACTTTTGCATAATACTGTACTTTGTATTTCGATTCACTGTTTTGCATTATTTAGAACAGCAAACACGACACACTCCTAGAAATCTGGAGTGCACCAAGGCTCCGTTGTTTGTTCATTTTACTTTATATGTTAGAGGTGCAGAGCACATAGTAAAAAATATGTGCAAAAATGTTTTACTCAGGGGACCTTTGACCACCAATATTACATATAAACATGACACAGGCAGACAAACAAGCACCACAGGAGACCCTTCTGTTTGTAAATGCATAAAAAACAAGGAGCCAGCAAAAAAATAAAAAATAAAAACAAGCTTAACTCTCCAGTCTCTGGCACTTAACTAAGCAAACCTGTATTGCTGGCTTTCAGGTTTTTTATGACAGAAATTTGTCAAGCAAAGTCAAGCACTGCGCTTGGGAGGCACCTAGATGTCCCAGAACAGCCCAAAAGGACACACCTGGAATTGTCGGTTCTCAAATGTGGTCAGTCCTCAAAATTTTTCAAACCCTGACAGCAACACAGCGGAAGCCGATTGCCGATGTTGGTTAGATAGAAGGAAGGCAGACTAAACGCACACAGAACCGAATTCCACACAGACGAGAGGAAAAGAGCAGAGGGAGCCGGTGTGAGACAGTGGATAGGAAGAGAGAGAGGAGACTACACACGCTCTATGGTGGCAGGCGTGGCCTTGAGGGAGCCGTCCTGCCAGTTTAGCACGGGCACGGGGATACTGGTCTCGCTGATGCCCTCCTGGCAGCGCAGGGAGACGGTGCCCCCGCTCTCCACCAGGAGCTGCGGGCTGCTCTGGATTGTCTCCACTACAGGCCAAAAGTCGGCGGTGGTGGAAAGGGAGGGAAGGAGGAGGTCAGGGCGGGGGTG
>JAODJW010000040.1:36517602-36530163 GCA_026777045.1 Hyperopisus bebe | reverse complement strand
GGGGGGTTCAGGTCTCCACCCATTATGGGGGAAACATGATTATTGGGGGGGTTGTATTACCTGGTTTTGATTTATTGGGGGGGCTACAACCCCCCCGTCCCCCCCATAATTTACGCCCATGAATATAGCTCAACCTTTCTCTGCAATACAATATTTTTTACCCTCTTCATGTGGGTCTAAAACATTTGGTGGCCTCAAGGGTTGTGGAGCTTGTTATATTTGTTATCCCACCTCCCAACAATGTATTTATTTTTGGAATGTTTATTGTTTAATACACATATTGTAATCCTATTGCCTGTGGTTGCTTTAAGCAGTGGTTGCTGGTTAATGTATTATATGTTCTTGTCAAATAAAATTTTTCTTTACAAAGGTAAGAGTTGGTATTCCAAAAACATTATTTTTAAAAAATAACTGCCAAAAAGTGGGGGGTCTTCTTATATTTGGACTAACATCGTACTTAGCTAGCTAGTTAGCTACCTAAGGGTCTTGGCCATTGCTACCGTAGCATGAAATATGAACAACTTTTTAGCACTACAATAGAGAGGCATTTCCCAAAAGCACTGTAGCACAAAGATTATCTTGACCATTTGGGAGAGTGTCTCGCATTATAGAATTTGGGTGAATTTCCCTAATGGCATTCTAGTGCAAAAAAAATCAGGTAGTTCTTCCTTTATCAATATTAATGAACTTTCCCCAGTCGTCCTAAGTTTTGGAAATCTGCATGCCAGCACTTCTACTTTGCGCATCTACCTGCAGCATGTGAAAGCGAAAGTACACAACTGAGAAGTAAGAGATGTTTCTTACCCACAAATATCAATTCTGAAGTTACAGATTGATGCATTGAATCACCTCTAACATACTGGGAGGTTGGCTGTGTTCAAGGCCCATGGGGGGAGGGGGGTGTGATTTACCTGGACACCAGAGAGAAGGCCTCGGCACAGATCGGTGGGCAAGGCACCAGGCGGATGGCGATGCGGCCCAGCGCTGCAGGGTAGTGCACACGCATCACCGTCTCGAAGGCTGTGCTGATGGTGTTTACGTCGCCCTGCTTGCTGCTCTGGTCACCGCAGCCTGTGTCCAGGATGTTGCCACCATGGAGAACTAGGATAAGCACGTGGATCTTGCAGGCCTGAAGGACTTCTGGGGTAGAACCATCCTGGGGGGGAGGGGGGACCAACGGAAATGACATTTCTGCCAGTGGATTTGCAACGTGGTACCCAAGATGCTCCCATGAATCTTACAGAAATATAGCCTCTCTCCAAATTAGTCACTTTGTGCTCAGATAACCGTTCTCAGATAGAATCATTGACTCAGAAGTAATACCCAGGCTGAATCGTTTGCTGCTTAGATATACCGTGAGGCAATAACAAGAACTCCCAAATGAGAAATCCCCTTTTGCCTAATAACTACTCCACTACTGGGCAAAGATATCAAGCACTCAGCCACTGCAAAAAGTTGGGATGAAACTTTGTATGAAACAGCAAAAATTGACCAGGAACTGTAGCTGATGAGCTTTAGGATGAAATCCAGAGTGTCTACTGTTGAATCTTTTATTAAGCTAGCTGCCATAATGTGTTTTTTGCATGGCACAACTGGACCATTTGCCATTCTCTCAAGTCGTGTCACCTTTGAAGATCAGGGCTGGACCAAGCATCGACACTGCCCTGACCCATAATGCACTGGGACCACTTAGTGACCACTGTCCAGTTACCATTTCGGTAGGAACTTCCAAATGCCAAACCAAGCGGAGCACCTCAAACCAACAGAACAAATCAGCTGATGGAGGCGACCCCCATAACCCCTCCAATTAACCCCCTATCATCACCATGTGGCTGAAATTATGTTCATTGCTTTTAATTATTTCACCTTTTCTGTTAAATAACTGTGTTATCTTCACAGAGGAGAGCATGTATGACAGCATGTATGTCTAATAAATAAATAAATATTGTTTCTGATTCCAAAAATACATACATATACATCAAACAGCTCTATGACTGACATAAAACATCACTATCAAATGGACACGAGATTTTGTCCGTTAACCTCCTTTGTGCACCTGAGAAAATCATCAATAACGACACCTACACAACTAGTCTTTGCTCCACAATAATCCATTCAAATGCGAACACACCAGAATATACTGACTGTAGGGTGCCATCTTTTTGGGGCTCTGTGACTTCAGAGTCTGTTTCCCTGATGAATCTCTACCCATCTCCTTGCTTTTAATTATTTATTATAATTTTTTTTTTTTTTTATGGGAGAGCTCTATACCTCATTGAGTGTCTCTACGCTGGCAACGGTCTCCTGGTACAGCTCTCCTGCAAAGACATAGAAAGAATGGCAGTTAGCACTGAAGCCCAGCTAATGAGGCCGCTGAACCAAGGTCATGAGGTGACCTCAATACTCACGAGTGGAAGTTTGGAAGCCAAAATGTGACACTTTTGTTTTTTAATTGGAAAGACAATCTCTCAGAAGAGCCGACACACAGAGTCGATTTTCAGGTCCCTCAACACTTCTCTAATTTAAAAACTTACAGATTCGGAAAGTGGTTTTGACAGTCTTTAGCCTCAAGGGTCATAACCTGGCAAGGATCTCATATCCTCCTGGTGGAGCTGAACTGTCAGCCACACCACCTTATTATGATGTTCTAATCTCATATTCCCTAGCAAACATAATCAATTAGGGGAACTTAAACAATGCGCAAATTGTTCCTTCACAGGTAATCCGATTAAGAAAGGAGGGGATTTCAGAGTACTTAGGTTAAACAAAGTGGCCCTGTTGAAATGATGGACCTATAAGGAGACGCAGGAACATCAGGTCAAGTTTGACCCTAAAGATCCATTCCACAAAAAGCTCACACATTCTGATAGAAAGGGAGTCCAAGACCGCCTTCCTAGAGGCCCCAGCCCATCTGCACACCTTGGGCTTCATCTGGGTCTGTAGCCTCAATCTTGTCCATCAGATCATTGGAGCTCCACTTGGTTATCTCCTTAGGGAAGACCACCTCGCTGTCCGAAAGGTCCTCTGCAGGGTGTGAGAAAAGAAGAGGCAGATTGATAACCATGAGGCCAAAGAAGAGACTGCTGAAATATTAATAATTTTTTTATAACCACTTCCAATACAACGTTGTGGCATCCCCTGAAATATATTATTAAAGTGTCATATTAAATGTTTAACAAGGGTTTGACCAAACTATTTTCCATAATCTTTGACTTACGATGATCTTTGAGCTAGAGAAAGCCAACACCCCAACATGGACCTTGATGACACAGCACTATGTCAATGAACCAGCTATGAAAGTGATTATAGTAGTCACTGCTAACACCGTGTTGTATAAGGACACCAGTCAAAAGTGCTCAACAATGAGGGGGGTGTGCTATGATGTTCATTGATCACAAATGCAGCTCTGAGTAGCATAATTTCAGCATTTTTCCTGGATGTGCATGCAAGGGCTCAAATGACTCCACAGGGCTTCTGTTGGGGTTTTTACTGAGAGTGAGGCTTAATTATGTAACACAACCCAATAATTCACGATGCACGAGCTTGCTACAATGTGAATCAACTTTTGCAAAGACCGATATTAATTGTGCACTGTTCCATCTGAAAAATCCAGCGTCTGCGCTGATTGTGGACCCCCTGTAATTTATATAGAATGGTCAGAGGTAACAGTACAAATAAACTTCACCACAAACGTCAAATCCAAATCATGAAGTGTCAGATGCATCTTTGTTAATCGATGAGAGAAAAGTAGGTGGTCCCATTCACACCATCTTTGAAATACCAGTCAAAAAAACTAAAACCACAAAAAAATTAATAGCAAACCCGATCAGTCCATATCACCCACTATATTTTTTCTAGTTATAAATATTAAATGTCCTTTAATTAAACTCTCCTAATTATCGAAAATTAAAAGCATATTAAAAACAATGCTCTTTCATAATTAGCAAGTGACTTCTTTTTCCTTCATAATGAATTGTTAATGTTGCCATGTCAATATTTAATATTGCTGTGATTTACCAGCACATATGCAGCAGCTGAACTATCCTTAACCAGAACACACAGTTGGACCATCCAATGACTCAGCAGAGCCATAACCGCCAGCCACAGATCACCTTCGCTGGATTATCCTTCCCCCGTCTCTCTGGCTGCTAATTCTACCAGATTAGCCAGTATTTAGCCAGTTATTCATAATCCTTACTGTCGAAAGGCCTGGAGCGCCTTCATTTTATAAATGTTATATTCTACACATATGCACCGATTCTGAACCGCCATTTGGGAACAGGAAGACGCTTCTGACGTACACTGGAAATACTCAGCTCAGCAAGAGCACACCATTTATATTACGACAGAATAAAAATGTGCCACAGTGCAAGGCACGCAGTGGATGGCAGGAAGGAACAGAAACTGCCTGGGATCAAAAACGAGGGAGAGAGAAGAGAATAAAAGGCAGCCTCTTACACTGGGATAATAAGCCAAGGAGTTTGTGTGATGCTGATATATTATGTTAATATGCAGCTAATGTTATTCACCCCTGCTGCCACCTGGATAAGGAGCTTGGAAACTGAGTGGAAATAAAATGAAGTAGTAGATTAATCAGGTAACTGGATAAAACATTATAAGTTTGCAAATTGGTGGAAGAGAACTAAAAAAGAAGATAAAAAGAGCAGTGACCTATCCCTGACATACATACTGGAAACTCTGAGAGTGAGAATGAGTTCTGGAATAGGGATTCCTGCTTTTAATGGGATTGGTCTGCAAATGAAACTAATACTGAAGACAGTTATAGAATGTTATGAGCATTTAGACAGTGTTTAGACAGCATTTAAACTGCTCACTGGCCACTTAAAGACCAAAACACTGCGAAACTAGCAGGGAAAACAAGCAAAGATGATTGTTAGTATATGAAAAAAAACCTGCACTAATCTCTGTGACATTTTTCTTGGCACAAATTACAAAATAAATGGGGAGATATCTTAAAATAAAAAGGTAAGCAGTTCCAACAAGAGAAAGAACAAACTGTACGGTTTATTTTACTTAAGAGAGAACATATTAAAAATACTACAGTGCAGGTGGGTGCATAAAGAAGTTGTTTCTTCAGTGATAGTTAAGTCAGCAGAAAATGGTCTGTCTAAACCAATCAGTGGCTAGCACTTCCTGCTGTCCCCAGCCACCTAAACACCAATCAGTGTCAAAAGAAAATCAGTGTGAAGGGGTCAGGATGGCAAATTCCTTTAAGGGAAATGGAGATAAAGTGGCCATACGTTTTGCTATGTGCAAACCAACTGAAGGTATTACTGGGGGTGACCATACCATGCGCATCGAAGAACTCCTCTTCGGAGCTGTCCTCCGAGTCCCGTGCGATGCTCTGCATCCTCCACTCCGAAATGCTCTGCCGAGAGGGGCTACCTGTGACACAGGGGCAGGAAGTGGTGTCATAACTCCGCCCACATGGGTTTTGTGACAAAGCTTGGTGTCCACATGTTTCTTGAAGGGACAGCTCGATTTTCCAACACATCACATAAACCACTGCATTATCCAGCCAGCTCCCACAACCAATACCGGCCAAGGGGTGTGGCTACAAGAGTGATACTGAGCTATGATAGGTGGGGAAGTAATTAGGAACATAGGGGGAGAGGTCAATAGATTTAGCAGACAGGGCACAAAATCACAGTAGGTAATGGTTCTTTCTCCAGTACTGGTAGCTACGAGCTATGTTTAATTACCAGAGGTGTTATTCATTCATTAGAGATCATGCCTTTATTGCGGAAGTGCTGTCTGTGCATGTCTCTGCCATTTGTTCCCATTGCTAATCGATGGATGCAAAGAGTAAAGACCCTCTCAGTGCTGCAAGTTGCTATCACCTTAGCAGCTCAAGCCGTTGCCTTGAGATGCTGAAACAGGCCAGAGTGGACTGCTGTTCACTTTGCCTCAGCTTTTAATTACTTTGATGGTTGGGGAGTAGGTCATTTAAAATGCAACCTTGGGGACTCTACAGAACTACCCTCCCACCAGAGCTGCTGAGCCGAGCAGCCCCCGTCCTCGATGACGGCTCCATTGATGAAGATCTCCCATTGAAATCTGCATAATTCGACGTGGTTATCATGTACAGAAAAGACCGTGTGTCCCTCACAATAAGTGATATGCCTGTGCACTTGACACTGGTGATGGCCTTCGGCCTGCTTTGCTGCCAAATACACATGCCTTCCTCAGCTGGAATCAGACATTATCAGGGTACCAGCTTAAGCTAGGGGAGGAGTCTGATCAGGACTTGGATGTCCATATATGGAAAGAGGTAGGACTCAAGCTGTGTGAGATGGGTTTGTACAAAATAAGCAGATTTCTATCTCCTCATTCCAGACAATGTTTTGTGAGGTAAGAATGAGAATTTCCAAAAACTGTACTACTGTCATCGACATTGTTTCTCAGTGACTCTAGAACTCCAGGCCCTTCTGGTGCCTTGATCAACGTGCTCACCATCCTTGTGCATGTTACACAACCCTAATAAAAATTAGAATTCAAAAAAGCAAACAGGTTTGATATATAAAGACAGGAATTAAAGCAGAAATCATCTTTCAATAAAACACATAACATAAATAAAATATCCACTGGGAATAACAATGCCCTAGAAGGTGGCTGTGAGAGTACAGCTTAATTGTACACCAGAATGCAGGTCTGAGATCAGATCCTGTACACAGTCCTGGCCCATTAGTACAGCTACACAGGCAGGGGTCTGTCCTCAGATCAGATTCCTGTGCATGTTCACTGCTCCACCACTACATTAACAAGCCAGGCAACCAAGCCTGGTGGGGGGAGGAGGGGGAGGAGGGAGCCGCCCCCCCCAGAGCGAGGGCTACGAACTGCCTTCAGAAGCAGATGCTATAAATAGCATATGAGAAGAGAGAGATAGAAAAAGAGAGAAAGAAAAATAGAGGGAGAGATTAGACTAGAGAAGGTAGAAAATGTTGAAGCATACAGGGGGGAATAAAAATGGCACCACTGGGGTGGGGCCACCAGCACAGGTGTTAGATTTATGGACGGATGGATAGACAGATCATAAAATTCATGTTTTCTTCTAATGAACTTCCACATCTTTCGATGACCCAATGAAAATGGGGGGGGGGGCTATGCAGGAAAACCAGGTGAGACACAGAAAATCACACGAGTCCCCATCAGAGTCCACAGCGCCCGTCGCACACACGCTCACACCGACGCCTGTGCTGATGCACACGCCTCCCATTCCCTCACACACACAGAACACGCATAAACGTGTAGTCATGCTCCAGGCATATTTATCTAGAGCAGCTCAACAAAGTACAACAGTGCACGAGTGCTAGTGAACATGTGAAATGCACAGGATCACCAGGGCAAACAAGACCACAATACGTAAGTTTCCGGAGCTGCGTACAAAGCAGACAAACCCAAATAAAACAGACACGGCTGAGCTATTAATAACTGCTTTTAAAAAGGGTCAGTAACAGTTATATAAACCCCAGGCTCAAATGCAAAACGACGTGATTAAAAACAAAGCACACACCCCCCCACCCCCCCAGGACTACAAAGATGACGCAAGACCCCCGGTGGCGGCGGAGCACTCACCTCCCCTCTTGGACGAGCGTGAGGACTTGGAGGAGGTAGACCACTGCTTGGTGAGAGCGGCGCGTGCCTGCAGCGTGTCGGCCCCCGCCGGCCTGCCCTCCGCCTCTGCGGTGCCGGCTGCTTCTTTGCCGCCCTGCTCCTTCTCGGGGGAGCCGGCCGCCCCGCCCCGGCCCGCCTCAGCGCCTTCCTCCGTGCAGCTGAACTGGGCCATCTTCTGTGCCAGCATCACCTGCGTCTCCAGCTCCAGCTGCCGGATGTCCTCCATGGTCAGGCCGTACCATTCGTCCTGCCAGCACCAGGCTTGACGGTGAGCTCGCACCATCACCTTCCGCAGCCCTGGGGGGGGGGGGGGGCGGGGGGGGTTAGAAGGGGCACCACCAAAGCACAAAACAAGCTGAACTCAGCTTCTGTGCGTTATAATTTTTTCACGATCAAGCGTGGTGTGGATTGACCTTTATATTCATAAATCCACTACGTCAGATCAAAAGAAGACGACAGGCATTGTAGAGCAGCAAGCACAGGCGAGTTTGCTGCACTGCACCATGGGAAAAGTACTCATGGACATCATAGACCCCTTTCCATCTCTATTGGGCAATAAGCCAAGACAGGGGCGGGGCTAAAGACATTCAGTGACATCCCACTGATATTCAGACATTCAACTATAGATCCAGGAAAACTTGACCCAGCGCCCGGACGTACAGGACAGCTTTGTGTAAGGATCTGCGCCCCTGACTGGAAGGTTATGGGTTCAAACCCTGTGGCAGGCAGGGGCCTTGAGAACTACACAGTCAATATATTCCAATGTACCTGGTATAAATTGTAAAAAAGTATCTATCATCCCTCCTGCAGATCCCACGTCAGCCTGCTTGTTCCAATGCACTGGTTGAGAATAGGTCAGCCAGCAAGAGGCGCAGGAGTCACACAGCTGGAGTGCAATTATATGGATCATGGGTCCAAGAAAAAGACCATGCAGATAAACCTGAGCTCCATCAGCTGCAGTAAAAAGGTAAGATATATGGTCCTCTTCATTTTCAGAATGAGGATTTTTTAAAAAAACAGATCATTTGCTTCACACAATCAAAGCCGTAAAACCTTAAAGGCAATCTAATTATTTTTAACATTCATGCAAATCATGCAAGGAATTATGGGTAATAGCAAGTGGGTAACAATACAAATGGAATTAGGGAATTGTTCTTGATTCATTCAGAGGAAAAAAGTCTTAAAAAGAGAAGATTAAGGGGCTGCCAGAGACAGGGCGACAAAATCCTGTGACCTGCCCGTTTCCCTAAGAACTTTCAAGGATTTCATTTAGAGTAGGTTAATGATTAAGTAGATAAAGCTTCTTTGGGGAAAGGGGGGGCACCAGTTGCCCAAAAGCCTCCCGGCACCTGGTATCCGCCTACGCTCAAGCAACAACAAAACAGCAGCCGAGCTCAAAGCCACGTGCGGAACCGGCAGCCCGGGGCCAGTGTGGCCCCCAGTTTACATAAGAGTCCTAAAAAGAGCACCAACGCTGCTGCAGCTAGCTGGTGACATTTGGAGGGGGCTGGAGGCGGGACGGGGGGCATGGCGGGGGTGTGCAGGAGGGAGCTTTCTAACCAAGTGAGCGAAGGAGATAAATTGGGGATGTTTATATATAAACCGAACAGACGCTCTTCAAATCAGTAAACCGTAAATCAGCTCAAATCTGGCTGCAGGTAGCTTAAACCGCCATAAGTTGTATAATGCTCATTAAGTAACACACGTCTGCTGTAATTTCACTGCTACTGTGATAACCGCACTTGGGCGAGCAACTTGGGACAGGTACTACTGCGAAGCTGCTCGGTCTCCAGCTTTTTTGGGACACGTCAGTAATATAATTATACGTCCATATTAAATACATCGGTTTGCAGTGGGTATTTTAGTCTTCTCCAGATGATGATGTCATATTATTACTCCAGGTATGACATCAGAAAAGGGCATTCCCTCAGCATAAGATGCTCCAGACCACTCTGTCCCTTGTGACCCCTGTGAGAACCGCAGCGGTCATTTCCCACTGCCTGTGAGTTGGGGGACCTCCCCCCCCCCCCTCAGCACGGCTGGCCACATATCCATTTTGTGGTGGGGGTTAGGGCTTTATACTTTTCTATGGATTCCATAGGGAACCATCACAGGCTGCCTAATGGCACCTAAATGTGCTTTAGCAATTCGATGATGATCACTTGACAAGCCTATCCCAGGGAATCTCCAAATTCATTTTTGATTTGCATTACGTGGGCTGCTTGACTGACCTGTGGACTGACTTGTGGTGCAGATTCTGCAGTTCTGTTCCTATTATCCTTCCCATTTAAGCACTCACAGCTCATCCCAGGACTCTAGGAGGGCTGCAGATTCCCTGCCCTTCTCTCTGTCTTCCTGGATACCTGCATCTCACTCGAGCTTCTCGACATGGCGTCACATCCCTGCCCAGAGACTCCCCGCCTCCCCACCCCACCCCCAGGGCACGTACCCACGTCGTGGATGAATCGCTCAATTTTCGACTGCATGCCCCAGTAGCGGAACTCCACTTTGCACAGCTTGTAGGCACACATGATGGGCTTCTTGTCGGGGTTGTTGTTAAAGTCCTCGATCCAGTCCTCCTGCAGCGGGCCCCTTTTTGTCTTTACTGACTTGTAGAGCCGAGGGTCCTCCTCTGCCTTGTACTCATGGGGGGGGATGGGGTCCTTGACGATATCGATGGGGTCTGTGTGAAGGGAGAGTGGATAATAATCAAGGACAACTGACCAAAATTCTGTCCAAAAGCAAACCAGAAAATGCATGTATATAATCTATCATTGCTTCTGATTCAAACAATTAATCAGTGAAAAGATCCTTGTTCTTCCTAAGTACTATGCCTCTGCCTGGACCCCTCACTGCCTTTTCACATCACAAAGTGTAACAATACAGAGCCACTGCATGCAAGCCAGCATCAGCACAGGCCCTCTGGACTTCTGATGTGGTCAGAGTGCATGGCAGCCACTGGCCACTAGATGTCCCCACTGCTGCAGTTTGCCATGGGCCCAGGGGAGGTCGTGTAAGACTTAAGGCAGTTTCCCCTGCAGAGGCACAGTTGTATGTATCCCACAATGCATCTGAGCTCAGGAACTACTGCAGTAAGACTTTAGCTCATGAACAAGAGCCTGACTAACAGCTTATCTATTTAAATACAGTTTCACTATTTGAAACATAACCATATGTAGTAAAGTTCTTCTAATCTTTTTAAAATGCAGTAGAGACTGTGAGTCTTGCGCCTCCCCTTAATGAGCATTTTTCCCCTGGGTACTCACTCCGGTTTCCTCCCGCAGTCCACAAACATTCATGCTAACTGCCATCTCTAAATTGCCCAAAGCGTATGATGTTTGTGCTTGTATGTGCCCTGCGATGGACAGGATATACCCCAGCCTAACGCCCTGTGATAGGCTCCACCCCCCCCCATGACCCTGACAGGAGAGGTAAGTAGGAGATTGATGGATGGATGCCCCGGAAGTCATTTCAAAAAATAAATTTTAAACATATTCGTTTGCACTGCTTCATGTACTGTCCGCAACAGGGAACGTCTGTGTTTTGTCATGTTTACAGCATAATATCCAATCACATGGTGTTATACCTGCTGGTAGGCAGTGACATCATGCACTCTGCCACCACACGGATGAGAGCAATTAGCCTAAAACATTTTTCCTGTCAACTCGCTCGAAACTATTAAGGTTAAGCATTCAGCATTAACCATTATTTATAATCATTCTGAGAGGATTATTCAATTATTCCACTTTGGACTAAAAGCAATAAGCATTAAATCATCGGTAGCTTTCGCCAATTACTGCCGGGTAGGCATAGCTCGGGGATCTCTCTGAAAGAGCATCTTCTGACACGATGGAGGGATCGGCTGCTGGACTATGGGTTTATTGGGGGGGGGTCTCCTGCTTTGAGGAGGAACGGGGAGCTGGCCAGGATAGGAGCAAGTGAAGAAGGAAATTTGGGAATGCTGTTCTAGAATATGAATGGGTGAATGGAAGCTTTAATGGGTGACAAAAATACAAAAAACATGAGTGTGGAAAAAAGCATGAAGACACAAGACCACTGTTGGCATAAGGATCTGGTCCAAGTAACAGAGCTAAAAAAGCCAAACACCATAAGTCCCAGGTATATATTAATATATCTACATCAGCAACAAGGGCAGGCAGAGTGAATTATGAAAGGTAATCAGTCTGACTGTCCTGACCCCGCCCCCTTGGGCAGTCCCTCCCCCTCAGCGGCAGCCAAACAGATCAGTGTTTTTCCTGCAGCAGGTCTCCAAGACCCCCCTGCCCTTTCTAACCAGGAAAAAGCAGCAAGCCGGCCTACCCAGAGTTCTCTGCCTCCTCTCGGCAGGCGACATGTTGAAAACATCCAGCTGGTTCCCCGTGTCAGGTTTGTAGTACGTCTCGATATCGATGGAGAACTTCTCCACAAAGGGACACGTGTACCTGCAGGGAGGGGAGGGAGAATTAGCATATGTTGTCAGATTGAAAGGGGGTGGCAGGCACTCTGAGTAGGAGAGGGTGATATGCTTTTAAAATAATATTTCTTTTCAGGGATGCCCAGACCATTTTCCTCCAAACTACCATTTAGGAGGCTTTGCAAGATACCATCCAATTTACGTCACATACATCCTTAAAGAAGCGGCTTCATGCACTGTACTGATCACGTGAATAAACTGCTAATTAAAATTTACTGGTAACTGAAGCCCCATGGCCTCAACCAGGATAAGCAGATGGGGGACTGATGCACAAATGCAAAGTTTAACTTAAAAAGAGTATCAGTCCCAAACAAATTCAGCATCCATCCATCTTTAACGGCTGGTCTAATATAGGATTGGGAGGCACAGCCCGAAATATGGGGGGGCTCTCCAGCATTCCCACCCACCTTGGCCTAGCGATGTGCAAACTATGGGGGGGGGGGGGGGGGTAT
>JAODJW010000040.1:36499841-36517502 GCA_026777045.1 Hyperopisus bebe | reverse complement strand
GAGGTGCAAAATATGGGGGGGGGGGGGGTGTATGTTATATTTAGAGCGCACAGCAGTGAGGTTGCAGCGGCCAGAGCAGCTGTCAGCGTTTTCTCTTCGATGTGCGTCGTCGGTAATACGTGGTGGGGGGGTGGCCAGGAGAGTGAGCTCACTGAACAGAACAGCAAACTTATGGGGCATTCAGTGGGACAACACACAGGGAACAAAGCAAAAAGACACCTACTTTGGCTAAGAGGCACGGTGATTAGCCTCCGATCCCACAGGGGGCTCTTACGCATTCTTACCGAGTGCGGGTGTAAGGGTAGGCATTCCAGGACTCCTCCTCCACCCGCAGTGCAGCCTTGGGCAGGATGGAGCGGAACCAGCTGGGGATGTGCAGACCGATGTGGTAGACTTTGTGGGTGTACTGGCCTGAGCCTCCCGGGCCGTCGGTGTACGGCCGGTTCTCCAGGATCTCCACACCACTGCCCTCGCCGCAGGTCTCCTCGCGGCTCTTCTTCTGCATGGACGAGCAGCAGAGGCCAAAGGTTAACAGGGACAAGGACTCGCTTTTCTGGTGCATCTGCTTCTCAGGTGTTTAAAGACAGCAGGGCAGCTTTGGGACTCCCATGTGCTGTCAATCACTTCATAGGTTCATGGGAGTTTAAACCAAGCAGTGAATGACAGGACTTAGATCCCCCCCCCCCCCCGCCCCGTCTGCTTCCCCCACGTATAAAACATTGCTTCTACAGCCAGGCTATCAGTCTAGCTACAGCCATCACAAGAAAGTGTCTCATCTGAATTGTTCCCCAGGACTCTCCAATAGACACCCTGTCCTGAGGATGCTTCTCCATCAGTGGGAGCTATGGAGCCCAAAGTTCAAGTCAAGAAAACAACTGTCTTGGCATCCAAACCTCTGGATAGGCAGGCAAATGTCTGAGACAGATGGGTCCGACATGGAAAACGCTGAACCTGACAGAATCTGAGGAGGAATAATTCTCTCAAGTCTTCAGCTATTTTCCCACTTGCGTCAAAGCTGAGAGCCCATCGCTGCAACTGATGACTTAAACACGACTTTAAGACGCATCTTCATTTACACCCGCAGTCTTTGGTTGGCCAGTGACAGCTGAACGAGACAGATATATAACACAATGTCCAAAAAAGCTCTACGACTGGTGCCATCTGTCAGCGGCTCTTAGCGAGGAGTCAACCAAAAATAAAAACAACAAAAAGGGACCACGACCATCGCAATCACGTCCGAACATAACCTCCAAGTACTGAACAAGAACGGAGAAGCACACCCATGCAGCGAGAAGCAGGTGATACTGGCAACTAGAGGGCGCTGTTATTGAAGAAGTCAAGACTGTCCGACTGATTAAGCTTTTAATTGACCTGCTTGTGCTGCTTTCTCATGCCTTTTCTTCCTGGAACATAAGCTGAGCCTGGCAATATCTCTATGTGCTGAGTAGACAATAAAGGGGCAGAGACAAATACACAGCAGCAGAGAGGTGGCCATCTCCATTCTGATTCCTGGAATCTCCCCCCCCCCATATCCCATCAACCTCCAGGCCTGACCAGTTTATTGCCCAATCGTTAGACAGCAGCCTATAGAACTTATTATTTTTATGGCTCAGCTATTTTAATGCACTGTTGCTACGGTGATCAGAGGGTTTGAACCCCGTCTACCATCATGCTCGCAGCTGCTACATGCAGGTATTCCAGCAAGGCTTCACAGTCGGCATCGGCATGGTTTTATGGGGGAGGAGGGGGCAGAGCGGATAAATCTCCTCATTCTTCCCCAAAACCTTCCTCCTGCAGACACGAATCACTGATGATATGTGCACGTCATCTAACCCCTAGTCAGACATGGTGTGTCATCAGGACTGACATGGTCACCAGACTGTAGTGTTCATAGAGGTTAATGATTCAAAAGGCTGAGTTTTTTTTTTCCAGGGAGAGAGAATCTTCTGGACAAAGTCCAGGAGATGAACAGAAAGGCTGGCAGCAGGAGAGTCACGAGTACAGAGGCTTAAAAAAGCACCGAAATCCTCTCATGGGCTGCAGGCCTGAAGCACCTGCACACAGCACACAGCCACCATGATATGTCACAAAAGCGGCACCTTGGTGTCAGCTGTGCCCAGATATAGATTATTTTTCCCATAAATGGAGCAGTGTTAATGCAGTTTGCCAAAACAGCATTATTTTTCCGCTCTCCCTGGGGTCTCTGAAAGTGATTTAGTTCGGTTCTGGTCCAACGGTGGTTTACACCGATCAGCCGTGTTTGGTCCACCAGGCTTTCCATCTGCTGCACATTACCGTCAGGCCTGCTGTGTAGGAAGCTCCCTGGAGAAGGGCCCGGTGCCCCCCTACCCATGAGCACATGGTGTGGATTCACTGGGCAGCTGTTGGCCGCCCACAGCAAGCTCCCCCACCCCAAAACCTCCGCTCTGGGAATTGTCAGTACTAACAGGTCAGAAGGATGAGAGTCACAGTCATGGTGCCAGAAGCTTGGGGAGAGACCATAACCCAGAGCAAAGAGTCATTAACGCATTTCCCGTCCTGCTGCCCCGTGGTGAAAACACCCCTGGGGGTCTTGCCATATGGGCGGGGCTTGGGGGGGCACCCGGTTTCCCTGCTCTAAATACTTCAATCCATCCGCCTGCTTGCATTTTGAAGTACAGATGGTGGCACAGATCCCTCTAGCGCTAGCTTTGAGATACCCAGAGGAAGGAACCATATGTGGCCTGATGAGGGGGAGATCGCAGCTAACTTAGCAGCTTCTACGCTAACGTGCATCTATGCTAACATGTGTCCATGCTAACGTGCTAATGCGGTGCTTAACATGCCAGTGATTCCATTCCAGGGTGAAGTCTGACACTCCCTATAATTTTACTGTGTGTAGGACATCTTCCTCCTTTGTCTTTAAAACAATGTGCGCGGATTGACATCTTCATAGTGAAATATCTACCTAAGTTTAGTGCATTACTGTAGCCAGCCTCTTTCTCAAAAGTGAACATATGACATCTTGGCTACAAGTCTGCGTCTTTGCTGCCTGCTGCCCTAATATGAGAGGAATCTAAGCCTACCGTACCTGAGAGTCCGGATTTACTATAATCCTCTCGCCCGCCACCTGCCATACGAATCACACCTATTAACAGTGATGTGCACACCAGATTGCAACATGAAATATACACTAATACCTTCTTCATGATAAATGCAATACCCTGTCCACCTTTAGTGTAAGAGAAAGGGTCTGAAAGGGGGTTTTCTTGGGTTACACTAGTTGCCAAGCCCCAATTTTTGGCACTCAAATGGTCTGAGATCCTGAGCATGCATCTCAATGATGTGCTAATGCCATTAACAGCTGTAACATTACTACTGCGTGTGGACAGACTAGTGTGGCTAAGAAATAGCTGGCCCTTTCCAATCCTCTGGGAACCCCTGTAGCTCCCCCTGCTGGTCCCCTGCAGGTGCTTTAGAGCCATGTAGAATTGCCCTTTCTCTAATATTCCTATAGGATAAAACAGCCCTTTCTTAAATTTCCATTTATTTGGGGTCCAAGCAGCGTGAGCTGCTGGATCCCTATTGTTTTTGTACTGATAATTATTATTGTATCTATATTGTACAGCCGAGGATAACACAACCCTTCCTCCTGTATTTTCATAGCTTCTCCTGTATTTCCATTTTTCTGACGTTTGATTCCTAAAACGCCCCTTTTTATGAAAACAGGACAATGCACTAGCTAAATTCCTAGCACTTCTTATGCTTTACAATGAAGCCAGATTGAGTTTGATATGTATTTTCACACTTGACCTGGAAAGAAAAAAATGAGCAAATCAACACTGCAGCCATGCATGACGCTGGAAAGGTCAGTTCTCACAGGCCTCCTCACAAACTCGCAAATAATCCGACAGCACCAGGCAACAGCATCAGTCTACTTTAGGTCCCAGCCAGAGACTTTTCACTCCAAAGAGTCCTCTACTTAATCCTCTGTTCACAAACCCCCCATGCCAAAAACCTCCAAAGCACGGAGCCCTCCACCTCATAGACCCCCAATCCACAAAGCCCTCCAGCTCATGGAACCCCAATACACAGAACCCTCCTGCTCACAGTGCCCCCCCCAGCTCATGGAACCCTAATCCACAGATCCCTCCAGCTCATGGAACCCCAATACACAGAGCCCCCAGTTAAAGAAGACCTCCAACATTCCCAAAGATCACCCAACTCAGCCAACTAGAACCCCATTTCATCCAGCCCAAGGTGCACGCTGCTGCCTGAGGCTGTGACTAAGCAGAGCAGGAGCTGCCCGGCCCACCTGCCCTAGCGGCCAGTGACAGGTCATTCATTAGCAGCGTGCAGAGACAGCACCCTGGCCCTGCGGGCCCAGCAGCACACGACACTTCATTAGCGGTGATGACAGGTACCACCACCCCCAGGCCGGCTGGCCAGCATCAATCCTTCCCACCATGCTGCAGGATTTATGCCTGGTGTTAGGGATAAATGAAAAGAAGATGAAATTAAAATGGGTATCTCCACCCCTCCTCTCCTTCTGTGCTGGAATCAGACACTGGCTTCACAAGAGCAGATCTTATACTGATACCCCCTCCCCCACAACCATGGCCCTCAGCCCCATCCTGAAGAAAACCTCAGTTTATGTGTGCTACATCAGAGAACCTCTGCCACCAAACTCCAACCAGCACTCAGAGGAAGCTTTGCGTTAAAAACTGGCATAACTACACCTCAAAGTTAAAGGTGAAGCAAAAAATGAAAAAATATTGCCAATGCTTCTAAACCTTGAGATATAAAACAAACCACAACCTTCAGAGAGCAAGCCATGCATAAACTATGACCATGTTTGTTTAATGACAGTGAGTGACAGTGATCATTTAAATATTCAGGGCACTGTGTGTGAGATACAGGCCTTTGAGCTTGAGAACAATTTTGTGCAACATGGAGTCAGAGGAGGTCTCAAGTAGACTTGTGCCTTAACTGAATAGCCATCACTGCTTGTGCTGTCTCTCTGAATCTCTTGGTCCTAAAAATAAGTCACCAATTAACCAACAATTAGCCAGGTAGGCTGATTATAAAAGGCAAAGAGAAAAAAAGTGCCATTCAAGGGAGAGCAGATACAAAATGTCACGGATTATAAAGAATCCTGATGACAGCGTAGAGAAGGTAGCAGCTCAAGAGCCACTGGCCAATTGGGCATGAGAAACACAGAGCCCGCCCTCATGTTTCCCTGGATATGGAACACTTTGTGCTATTTATATTTCTCCTACCGTCTCCACAGAGGACCAATCAGGAGAAAGATGGAGACACAGGATCTGACAGCAACATCTGTCCTGATATCCACCGCAGCTCCATCTTATGAGCAACCCTGCTCCTGCTCTTCTGTCAAACACAAATGAACCCTAACCCTCACCAGCCACACACAGGACACAGACTGTCATCACTGTAACCACGGTATCCTGAGAGGGGACAAGGGTGTATCTGTTGGAGGCCAGTGTCAGGTGATGATTGGAGGGTGGGGGAGGAATCCCAAGGTCCCCAACTTTCCAATGCTAGGCTGATGCTGGAAATGGTTTCAATTCATTCTCCTGTCTTTCTTTACCCTACAGTCAACCTGTTCAGTAGCATACCCGGTTTATCTGAAAAGCATTTCTAATGAACCTTTGAGGTAAGAATGCAAGAAAACTGTGAAGCTCACGTTGACCAACAACTCTGAACCTGAAGACCTGCAGTTCAAGCTGTCAAAGCAGCTGAATTACTTCAATTAAGAAGTCAAGGGCTTCAGTTTGTAAAACTGCTTCATCCATCCATCTCCATCCTGAATATTGTTTATCCAATATACAATCAGTCATTGTGCTTATCTCAGGAAGCACAGGGCACAAGGCTTGGGGCAACCTTTGTTGAGAGTTCCCTTTTGCCGAATGTACACTGTCTAAGGTCTAAATTTCACAATATCAAGTCACTGAGAGCAAAAAACAACATGCGGTAACTCAATCAGCCATGACTTCTTCAGACCCTACCCCTAACTTCCCTCACTGTATGCTGAAACATAATCTTTATTGTAGGGCTTCGATGCTCAGGCTAACACATAAGCAAACTAAGCGCTAGACAAAGAGCATTTTCAGCTGGGGGGAGGGGGTCGACAAAGGGCACTAACTAACTATCACCGTCTCTGATGGCAGTGTATGAAATGTGGCCTTAAGTTTAGAGTTGTGGCACATGAGATGGTACAACCACAAAATTTTACAATGGCCTTGTTTGTACTTTACACAGATCATCAAGCACTTCCAGTGTTAACCTTGATAGCTTAAGGAACCGCCTAAATCTGCCTTAACAAAGGGTCAGTGTTTACCACAGAGCCACCTGTGAGAAGTTGGCGCAAGTCACTGGCTCAGACACAGTCCCAGAAAAAGGCCGTAATCCACAACTCGACACCCAGTTATGTAGCTTAATCCGCTGCACTGAAGTAGACTTTAAAACCTTTATGTGCCATTCAGTCCACACCAAACACGAGGTGCGATGGCTGTCGCTCCAAAACCGAATTCCAGGCTGTGCTCCACTCATTTCCTGTCAGAGGATGCAGGGTGCACTGGACGGTGCCGGCTCCTCACCTGGATCATGTAGAGCTGCGCGATGCGGTACTCCTCCACACTCATGGGCATGGGGATGCGGTACTCTTTGATCAGCATGGTGAAACAGGGTTGGGGGTGGGGGTGGGGGAGGGGGGTCTGGTTGGTTTCTAGCTGAGTTTTGTCAAAGAACCGCTGTGGAACTCATTGATGAAACCTGCAAGAAGAGGAGAAAACATGGTCATATACTGGACATGATTAACAGGCCTCTGTTGAAGTACTCAAAGGTATTTTCTCCAGCTGCTACTACAAGTAAAAAGCACTTGCATTACTCATCACAAGTCTAAATCCCTGCCAAGATGCTTCTGCTTACAATCACCTGTTTTCTTGAAAACCCATGTTTTCAAGAGTGTATCCTCTTGAGAAGACAAAGTTGAATGAACAATATGTTCTCTGGGGCACCATTACCATAGTTCCTGCCACCAACTGCATGAAGGGCCCATGTTGGACAGTGCCAGCTTTGTGTGTTTCCACGGTGGGGATTGGTTTGCACTCATTTTCTGCTCCCTCCACCCTTCAAATTGCAAAGTGTGACTTGGCACGAATGCCCATATGAGCTGTGGTGCAAAAGCAGACAAGCTTGCTTAACTCTAAGGTGGATCATTTCAGGGGGTTGTCACACAACTCAGTCTGAAGCAATACAGAGGCAGGAACTGAAGGAATCATGCATCTGCACTTCTGGTTCTACATTGACTTGGACTCGGAAGGGTTACGTGGTTTATCCTTGAAATCCCCCACTTTACCAAGGGGAATCACATGAGATGCAAAGCTCTTCCTCACTGGTTTGCTGTCAGCAATCACCGCGTGACATTGTTATGGAAGCCCAACAATTGCTGGCACCCCCTCCCAAGGCTTATAACCTACAATCTTTTACTAATCAGCTAATATTCCTGCTGCTCAATTCCCAGAACAAGGACTGCCTGGCACACAGGCTTAGTGAAGGCCAGTGGCAATGCGACCAGTGACACGCTTACTCTGTGACTTCCCCCAGTAGTACGATTGCCAGGAGCATGGACAGGTAATCCCCACCCTCTAGGGGGAGCCATTCTTAATTTTACTATTGCAATGAACTATTTAAAGGTGTCATTTGGAAAAATTAAATAATGGCACTCTTAAAATCAGTTAAACTGCTATCATATGACAACAACATCAGAACAATGAGAGTTTCCTTTCAATGGGCCAACGGGACAGCCCGCTTTCTCATTGTAGCCTACACATGTGGTCTGCATCCCCACCAGTGAAGAGAACGCAGTCAAGGAGGACACGGGTGCTTTGTGCACTGCTAAAAATATAACAAAACCCCAGGTGACACTCAAAAATAAAAGTGGGTTAGAGCTTGAGAATGAGACGGAAGTGGGAGAGAAGCTGGCAAGGGCAAGTAAACCCGGATACCATTGGGGCAGGGAAGCCGCTAGGACACATCGCTCTGGAAAGGCACCACTTCCAGTGGTTGGTGATCAAGAGGCCACAGGGCAGGAACCTGCGACAACTATCCTTTTACAGCAGTGGTTTTCATATTGGTCCTTGTGGGACACCCAGACAATCCATGTTTTTGCTTTACCAGGAGCTGGGAGGGAGCAAAAATGTGGACTGTCTGGCAGGGAGCTCAGAGACAGCAAAAATGTGGAGTGTCTGTGAGTCCCCAAGGACCGAGTTGAGAAACACTGTTTTAGAGAGAGTGTTAAGGCAGAATATAATGGACTGTCCTCCTCCTGTTGTGAAAAATAATAAGGCCACTGCTGGGCAGCTACACACTCGTCACAAAGGAAAAATCAATGTGAAACACAGGGGTCGAAGATTAAAGAGCCCACACAAAAAAACAGAAAGAAATTTTGTAGGATTTTCTATACAGTAAATCCTAAAATAAATAAAAATGCACACAAAATTTCCCAGTTCTCTTAACTTACCAATACTTGCCCTGCTCAGTTGTTACCTCTAATTCACAAAAATGATCTTTATGCCCCATCAAAACAATATAACGCAAAACATTAGGAAAAGACAAGAAATCTGCAGTACAGACATGTATACTATCAATAAATAAGTAGCAATAAATAAAGCAGTGGCTTTGAGGGCTGAAAAGCTTCAAAAACTTGAATAAAAACAGAAATGCACTGGTGAATAATCATTTCACATTGTTATATATTCCCAATTGCAGCATGTTACACTTGTTTTCAGATCAAATTGATTCAATTGAATGAGAAGGTGTGTCCAAACTTTTGGCCTGTACGGTATCTGCTATCCTGCAGCCTGCTCGGCAAAGGGTAGCATATTGACATGGCTGACTCTCCCCCAGCCTTTGCCCAATGTCTACATTTGAATGCTTTTATAAAGTTGGTGAGGAAAAAAAGCTACTGCTACTCCAGCTGCTTGTTTCTGGCATATATCGACACATTTTGGCACATTCTGCCAGCTTCCAGTATCAGAGGTGAAAGAAGTTTTCCAATTGATGTTCTGCTGTGGCATTGATGTGTCTGAAGAATAACCTGATCTCTCCTATTGTATTGTAAGTATGGCAAGCTTTAGACAAGAGTATCCAATAAAATCTGTTGGACTCTGAACATCAGGTAGGAAAGACCTGTCAAGCAAGTCTAAAGGGTCAGCTGGTGTTCATCTCCAAAACAGAAGTCCAACCATGACTCTCCAAAACATTACTTCCTCCAGCATATTGCGTGTTTCCCGACCAGCCCTGCTTTTACCCAACAAACAGGTCCTCTAATATAATTCTGCTACTGTAACAGAATAGTGGAGATCTTGAGAAGATTTGTTTGTGTCAATTTTGTCTGAGATTCGCAATTCAATTTTGTCTATGAAGTCCATAAAATCCTTTGTTAGGCGGGTTAAGTTACTGTGCTGCTCTGAGCAAGAAAAGCACTTAGAGCCGAGCTGAGCAGTCTATGGCTATCAAAGGCTCTCAGTGACAGGCATGAGTAGCAGCTAAGACACAGACGCATGAAGGGAGGATACATTTATAACTTCCGCAAAAGTTAATTTTATTCACTGTATATCAGAATCATGCATATCGGAAATGGAACTTAAGTTCCACTGCACCATCAATGGAAAACTAGCCTTCTGATTACCAACAATACTCATCCTGTTGAGTGATGTCAAGTGACATTTTCACAGGAAGCCAAGACAAATTTGTAGCTTTCTTGTATTTAGTCAATGAAAACCTGAAAATCTTCTGCAGTTTGTCATTAGTCCAGTATTGTGTCAATCCATCACTCTTTAACAACCACTCACCCAGTACGGAGTCACACTAAGCTTGGAGCACAGGGCACAAGGCAGGGGACACTCTGAATGGGACCATAATTCCTCGTGTTTAAAGTTTAAAATGGTCCTAGACCAGGACATTTGTTTTTATATATTCTAGCCCTCTGTTTTTCAGGACTCCTTGGTACTATTAAAGGTAAAGAACGGGTTAAACCTTTTCTAAGTTGTTCCCTGAGAAATGTATAAAACCACTCACCAACCAAGTAAATGATCAATATTCCACTCTTTTTATTCTATTATATGGGTCCCAGCCAAAATAACCATGAGGAACACCATATGAACCCTCCAAACTTCATGCATACTTCCCCTTTAACAAGACCAATGTGAAGTGCTTATCATCTGTTGAAAAATCTGTTGATGCAACCTCATAACAGAGTTTCATACACTAAAATGACACTAATTCCTGACAGCTTTTTGAGTCAACGGGTCAGCATTTCTCAGCTAGAGCTGGATGCAGACTTTGTGTACATCCTTATTTTGAGCATTCTCACACAGTGAGCTTCAGTAACTCAACCCGCCCACTTATTCAGGGAGAGATGCAAGTTGCCTGCTGTAATGAACAGCATTTGGCAAAAACCTAGCATAATGGCCTACCGAACCAGGCTGACTGACTGTCTGCTACCTGCAAGCAGAAATTATTAACATATACGGACTACATTTGTCAGCTATGACAGCAGATACTGGTAGTCATAGCCGTGTTTCAATGGTTAGCATGCACTTAGCAGACGCATGAGCAACCTGACCAACCTGACATGCCTTTGTGAAAACTTAATTTGTCGAGCAAACTGTCAGGAACGAAACAGATGTTCTTCTATAGGCTAATGCTAATGTTCTCAGACATTTGGAATATGATACAGAAATATCGACCCTTGGAGCACTGGGCAGAAAGCAAACCAGCATGGTTACAATCTGCACAACTACCAGACAGGAGATCTGATGAAGACGCAGGCTTAAGACTCCAGAGGAAGTCTCTCCTTAAATCAAAGAAGTCACCTTAGTTCTACTACTTAGGCAGGATTTTGTTTCCGGAATGGGACACTAAATTTACAGATTGACTATTATTTTCTTGAGATTTTCAAAAACTGATTTAACTGATTTAATGCCTTTGCAAAAATATTTCTGCTTAAAAAAAAATGTAAGGTTACACTGTAGCTTCTGGGTCAGGAGGGCTGTCCAAAGCATCAGATTAAGGTCTGGGAATTCTCAACTGAAGAAGGATATTGCCTTCTGCAGGACATCAACTTGTACTACCAAAAAAGTTTTCTGTTTCACTATAATTTACTGGGGAATGTGGCAAAGAGTCAACAAAAACAAACAACCACAACAATCAATCAAGCCACACTTCCTCGGCCTAGGACAACTCCGTTTTGCCAATTGATATGAAAATCGAACTGTATCCACATCCATGTTAATTAGATGCAAAATTATGTGCATTGGCAACAAGGGAGTGCAAAGGGGCCACGGAAAAGAGAAAGATATTTTCAACTACAACACCAAGCGAAAAGTGCAAGGTCACTGAGAACAAATCATTTAGGGGGTTATCAGTAGCTCCTGTGCAGAGAGATGCCCTTGCAGACGGTAATTAGCAAGAAGCCATTTGGTCACCCTGGGGATCCTCATACTCTGCACAGCACATGTCTGCGTGAGCAGCAACTCCTCTGCCACTAGCCTCGGCCCCGCGTCTGTCTCGGCTTCCTGCCCTCGTCTTCAAAACCCCCCAGGTTCACACACAGACACACAGAGGTCGATAATCACATTTAAGAACCTTTCAAAAAACCCATTTCTTTTAACAAAACTGTACTGGTAAATTCAGTCAGACAAAAACAACTATCAACATCAACACTCAGACATGTTAGATTTTTACCTGTCACAGTGGAAAGCTGGCGAGCTCAAACAGCGATATCCTCTCTCTGGGGCTAATTTAGGGCACATTTGATAGACAAACACCAGCACTGCTTTTATTTACAGAAGAAAAATTTTCATGACGAACATGGAGAGTAAGTTTGACGTGGGATAAGAGATGTCTATAAATATATAGCAGTTGCAATAATTGAGAAATGACACACATGATCATTGCTGAAGGCCACCATGTTCAAAAGGAAGATTTTTTTAGTCAGTATGCTGGTTAATCTTAGCCAACTGCTCTACGTCCTTCCAGCCCCCTTCTTAGTCTGCTAAGCAAAGGGCCTGCTGATAGACAGCCTGCAGGGCTCCCTGACCAAAATAAAGTCTCCCTAAAAATATCATTGTTCCCATAATCATAATTTTCCGCCTTGTCAAATCCCTTTGGCTATAATGGAACGCTGGGTACTATCGAGTGCTGAAGGGTACGAACTCTGAGGTACGCACCCTTCATGGAGTTAAAGCTGAACACCATGAGACACGATCTGATATTCACAGCCAGTAATGCACATAAAAAAAAAAATATGAACGCTTCTTGAAATAACAATTCAGTTTATAACATTTCATAAGGGAAAACATGTCACATCGTATTAATGGTTGAATAATCAGTAAGACTGATGAAGACAGAGAAGGATTAATGTAAAGGGTAAAGAGAAGTGTTTATGATCTGAATGATGGAGTGATAGATTTCAAGGCAATTATGCTACTGAATGGAATGATTAAACTTATCAGAATGAAAATCTGACTTTGCCTCGGCATAGCTGAGTTTGGTACATGCAATTGACATACTGTGAATCTCAAACACATTTTTTCCAAATACAAATCCCACATATGTAAAAGAAGGTGGTAAAACCAGCTGATTCAAAAATCCTAGACAGTCTTAACTATGTCCCCAAACGTAACATACAACAGCTCACTCTAAAGCCCAATGGACATGCAGAACCAGAAACACATATTTTCTCACTTGAGGGGCACAGTTTCCACAAGAGCACCTGCCGAGGAAAAAAAAGAAAAAAAAAATATATACACACACACACACACACACACACGCATACTGGCAACCATTCAAGTAAGGTTATTAATTAATAGTAGGCTAAGAAGGTAAGTCCTATTCAGTTCTATTCCCAAAAGCCACCGTTAGCAACTTACATATTTGGAACTGTTCAATTGGATGGTTCCAACTATGTTAGCAACTAAGTTGCTAACATTGTTATCAGCTATGCCTTTGGAAAACATACCTCAGGTTAGCAGGAGAGTAGCAAACAATAGTATGAAGTCTGAGGTACTCACATCAACAAGAGGCTTCTGCACTGCCTGCAGCCTGCTTTTGGTTAGCTAATCAAATATCTAATCGATACTATCAAAAAAAAATTAAGCTGAAGTCCAAATGCATTACAAACAACACATTTATGAGTTTCTCAACTTAATGTTTGGAGTTCTTGATAAAAATTGCATGATGATGCTAGCATCATAAAATCATTTGTTGACTGAGATGCAAAATAATTACTGTGTTCTTGTTACAATGCTAAAAACACAAGTTATGACCATGCCAATGCTGTGCCTAGACTAAAGTGGGAATATTACAGTTACATGTGGCAAAGTAAATAGAGTGCACTCAAAAATAACAATAAAAAGTACAGTATAGTAAATACATAAACCAGTAACATCGTTGTTTATCATTATCAAGTCCTATGTACTGTACATGATTGTATATGACTGGCAATGCAGCAAGTTTATTCACAGCACTATCACCACAAATACATGAGTAGTGCATTGTGCTACAACAGCCCTAGGCGATAGGAATTTTTCAGATCTGTTATAATCTCATGAGACCACTGTTACATATGTGGTCCGTCATTTTCCGATACGTCGTTATAAGACACACGCCTGTAGCAATGATGATGCTGTGTGAGCCACTGCAGTGTCTCACTGAAAACCAACCAAAAAAGGAAAAACGGCCTATTTCACCACAGGGCCAAATAACAGGGTTGTAAATGGGTCTATAAAACTGCTTTTCTGAATTTTTTAACCAAACTAAGTTACCATACCATCTATGTAGACAACAGAGAACAATTTAAAATACCAAAAAAATATATTCTATGGTACCTTTAAATCTGGCTGTGAGACACCCTCCCCCGCACCCCCTCCCCTCACCCCCAATCAGTAAGTTTTACCACCGGCATCGCACACTGGTTATTGGACTGTTGATGTTGTATCATTTTTAATTCTCTCTCGTTTCTCTTTTGGCTCATTTGCCCTGTCAGCCCAGGGCTCCCAGAAAAGTTCATCTGCCCCTGGCTAAGACAACAACCTGCTGACTCCCGAAGCTCCTCCCTTCAGCATCAAACATTTTGCATAAGATGCCCCTTGCATGCACACCTTTATATTGTCCAGCCTATGCAGCTTCAAGGACCACCGCAGCCAAAGCGTGACCAACTCCCCTGCCTTCCTGTGAAAGGCGAATCTAGTGACGGCTGAAGCAACAGTCTGAACCCAAGGTCATCAGAACCCTTTGGAAGAGAATAAAAATACACATCCTTCTTCAAAAGGAATCTTTACTAATTGCAAACACATACATGCATGGCCACATATCTTCTGCATTGACCTATGAGGTGCCAGGAAGTTTCTGATTGCCACATTGCCAATCCAATCACAGCAGGAGGACATTACAGGCAGCTGTAACAGGGTCAGGAATCAGACAAGCACATCACTCTGCCTTCTGTTTCCTGACAGGAAGGAAAGCCATGCCAAACCGCTGACTTAGGTATATAAATGGGGACAATTAGCAGGAACTAGTGACAAAAGGGTGAAAAAAACAAAAATAGATACAGCCTGGCAAGCGAACAGTCTTTATTGTGAGAGGGAGTGGGAGGAGCTGGGGGTGGAGTCACCCAGAAGCACAGAGGGACTGCACCTTACTCAGTGCCAGGATGCCCACGCTCCTCTGAGGGCTGAAATACTTACAGGGCAAGAAGATAAACTTATGGCTCAGACCAACCAAAACATGTCCCTCTGTTGTAGGTGAAGTGATTGCAGTGATGAGTGTTGGATGACGGTATTTACAGTTTTTTTAGCTGCAATTTGTTTGGAGTACAGGAATAGTGTTTATAAAAACAGAGGCGTCCTCAGAGAGGCTGCCAGGCGGCTGCAGGCCTCACACAGGGCGTGCCACCCATGCGCATATTGCCATGGCAACTGTGCGTGCCCCTCGATTATACGCAAGCATAAGCTCTCCTGGCGGTGGAGGGGAGGTGGAGGCCCCGCATGACCCGTGCACACATAGACATCTGGAGATGTGCATGGAGATGGGGGAGGCGTACCGCGAGGAATTGCAGGAGTCAGGGGTCACGCCATTGGAGGAGCTAACAGCATGAGCACCCAGCTAGAAGCACAAACACAATCTGGTTCAGATCAGTACTGCTGCCGTTTTAAAACACCAACATGCTGCCACAGCTACTGGGTATTTGACTTGGCTTTTAATGAAACAACTTTTCATCGTACAGCACTTGAGAGTTTTTAAGAAGAGTGATTCCGGGTCAGGGCAAGCCATGACATCATTACCTCTCCGGGAATTCCGGAAAAAGAAAAGGCTAATGACAACAGAAAATTACATGTTTGCTTAAAAGTGTTTCCCCAGGGACAACTGCATACACATTCTAGCTGCATGACAATTGCCTCAATTTAAATGGCCCCTAAGGTATACTGTTGCTCATTTTCAATACTAATTTCTGATAAAAACAAGGTAAAACCGCATGTGTGCAGGTTAGTAATGTTCCATCCACCCATCTTCCATCTGCTTAGCTATTACCGGCAAACACAGGTAGCCTGGAGCTTATTCCATGCGGCACAGGGCACAAGGCAGGGGATGGGATGGCACGTCATCACAGAGCAAGTAATGACTCAGCAGAAATGATTTTTAACAATCTGATAAACCTTTCAGCAACTCCAGTAACCCCACACTAACTGACTCAAACAGTCTGGAAATGCTGCAAAACGCTGACCCTTGGAAACTCAAAAAAGAGAGAGGACTGTTTGCAGAAGAAGCAGAACCTGACAGGCCGCCCTCACCGCAAGGGAAGTCTAGCCACGGGCCTTAAATGGGCTGGCTGAACAGTGCAGGCTCGTGGGTTCAGCAGCAATGCAAGGGAACAGCACCTCTCCAAGCCCAGCCAGGATAGGCATCCAACTGCAGTGACTGAGCATTCCCTGACACTCGCACACACATACACAGTGAACCCCTGCCTATCGCAGAAGATGCGTTCCAGGCCCATCAACGATAGATGAAAAACCGTGATATAGAAAGACCATATAAATAAACATTTTTTTATGGTTTAAGCCTTAAAGTACCCTTCCCACACGCTTTAAACACATGTAAACTTATTAAAGCAACACAAATGATATGTGGATGTTGGGCTAAGGATATGAGTAACATAAAAATAATAATATGTAATGTATATTATATATATATGTGTGTGTGTACACATCTCTCTCACTCTCTGTATACGTAATGGAATATGTAAAAATAAGAACATTTTAATAATAGCGAGCGACGTCGGCGTAACGCTTTCCTTCCTGAAGCATATCCAGGAGTTTTACCTTCTCCTAGCTGAAGCCAAGGTCATCCTATGGCGCTTAGGCTCACTACTATCAGAAGGCTTAGAAGGTGCAGGATGCCTGGGAGCCACCGTAGGGCTTAAAACATAAGGAAAACAATCAGACCACAAGCAAGGTACACGATACGCAGGGAACTGTGACAGGTCGGGGAAAAATAGTGGGGGCGCGACAGCTGAACTGCGATATAGCGGGGGATCACTGTACACCCAATACTCTGCTAGCGTGCATTCAGATACAATTAAAGAACAGAGCTGGCTGAAGCTTTAATCCGGGTGTCTTACTCGGCATGTATATCCCCATACAGCGTTGACCTCCAAGAACTAAGTTGCTATGGTGGCCCTGTATTGTGCTAATGTCCATTAGGTTGCATCCTCATTGTTTCCTGTCAGGCCTACTGTATGGTCTACCATCCCCCAACACAAAACAGCAGAGCTGCATCAAAATGCACTGACGCACAACAGATGTTTCCTGAAAGCCAAGGATGATTTGAAGGGCAGGAGAAACGGACAGCTTATGGTACACATGGCTGAACAGCCCACACGGAACAGGAAAATCGATGCAAGCCCTCTGTCCAGAAACCATCCTAGTAAATAACAAAAATGAAGCTTCAACCATTATTTTTTTATTAGATGTGCAACCAAACATCACTTGTAGGACTTTTTTCAACGTACAGTCAAATTTGCATGCGAGGCATAGGGCAGGCTTAACACGAAACGGAAAAACATTACGGTTGACAAGTCGACCACATCTTCAAGGGGAAGTGGCACCAGGAAGACAGACACATACTTCTGACAGTGTAGCTGCTCATTCAAGAACGAAAGAGCCATTCGTCAACGGTGGCTGAGGACACAGAAGTCATAATTTACCAGAATCCTGTCTGCCTGCTAGCACCTCCCAGGGATGAGCTTGGTAAATGTGCGTTAAATGGAATATGACTCATGTCAAGTTTTTACCTGACAAGTAAGTATTGGAAGGACACTTGTGTCCCTCCCATGATCCTTTGCAGCTGGCAGGCAGCTATGAGAAAAAACAAGAAAGTGACCTGTATGGAATACAACAATTTCAATACTTCAATACTGAGTCTTTCTTTTATTTTGTCTCCAGATCTACCTCAATTGTTGGCATGTTCAGAGAGGTCTTGCTACACATGACTATTTCACTGAGCATTTATTTTGCACTTGTGTACTTCCTGTTAGCTTTAATGAGCCTGGCCATTCTCCTCTGACCTCTCACACCACTGCCTAATCGGATGTTATCT
>JAODJW010000040.1:36472972-36499741 GCA_026777045.1 Hyperopisus bebe | reverse complement strand
TGTACTTCCTGTTAGCTTTAATGAGCCTGGCCATTCTCCTCTGACCTCTCACACCACTGCCTAATCGGATGTTATCTGCTATAAAATCTAGATCAAGGTGAGTTGCCGTTTCTGAGAAGCTGGAGCTACCATGTTTGGCACCAACAAATCACATCACGTTCAGAATCACTCAGGATCGATCACATGTCTTAGCCTTGCTAATGCTTAATCAAAGAGTAAGCTAACCTCTTGACCTTGTCTGTAATGGTGAATATATTAAGTTGCAGCCACATGATGCGTTAACAGGCTGGTTATATTAGCAGGCAGGTGCACCTAATAAACAGCCCATTATTGTCCTTCAATCCACAGACAACCCTACTTTACCTCGTCATACAAGCCGAGCGAATGCCCAAGCTTGTAGCCTCTATGACCTGACCAACCCGCACCCAAATGGGAAAGTCACATGACCCGACACAACAGGAATTGGAAAAGGATGTGTGACATATAAAATGCCTCTTAATTTGAGTCAGGGGCCTAGAGAGAGCCTGCTTCTAGTGCTGCACCAAAGTAGAAATTTTGGCAGATACAGATGACCAGTATATTTCTGTCAAATATGACCACTACCAGGGTGGCATGGTGATGCAATGGTTAGCATTGTTGCCTTGCACCTCCAAGACCAGCATTTGAGTCTCCGCCATGGCTACATGTGTGTGGAGTTTGCCTGTCCTCCCTGTGTTGTCGTGGAGTTTCCTCCATATACTTTGATTTCCCCCCCAAGTCTGAAAACATGCTGAAGTTAATTGTAGTTAACAATGTTGAGAGATGGGAGTGTGCCCTGTGATAGGTTGGCGCCCTATCCTGGGTTGTTCCCTGCCTTATGCCCATAGGCTCTGGACCGCCGCAGGCCTGAACTGGACAAGTGGTTACAGAAGATGGATGGATAACCGATACCAATAACTAGCTGAGCTCTGCTAATCTGTAGTGAAGCTGATGTCGGTGACATTACTTCTTAAGATCCCACATGTTTGTGTGTAGTAGCCACATTATGCAATACAGGCATTGAAGCATCAGTGAAACAGCGCTGACTTGGGAGACTATAGCACCCCCCACCGCGTGCTACGCTAATGCTGTGCAATTCGCTCATGACAGCGCCTGTCCAGAGACAAAAGTTTTTGCTGTAATTAAAAACAGAAAAAAGTATGTGGGGGTATTGTTTGTGCCACTGGCCCTTGCTGATCCTGGCAGAGAAAGACCTGCTGATCCAGTCTGTAAGCCACACTGACTTGTTAAAATGTTGGAGGTGGGGGGTGGGGGCCATATGGAAGTGAATGCCCTCAAGTTTTATCGATGCTGGCTGAAGGTGACAAGACAATGATACGTCCCCCCACCCCCTGCAGAACCTGTTTATGTGGCTTCTCCTGTCACAAGGACAGGGAGCAGAATATGGATAATGGATCAATGTTGCAAAGCCAAAAAGCACCCCCCCCCCACACAGAAAATCCCTAGTGGTTATGCAACAGGCAGGAGCAGCAGTCATCAGCAGCCAGTACCAGCTGCAGTGTATATGCTGTTATACCTGCCCACTTCACTGCAGCTCGCTATGGCAGACCTCCAAGCCTAGAGGTGGGGGGCCAGGGGAAGTCTAGTTTATTCAGAGCCCAAATTCAGACTTTGGACTTTGTCCCCCTGGGGCAGTGGCAGGGCACTCTGCAGGAACGAAGATGAGAATGAGACAGACAGCAACAGACAGACGGACAGAGTGAGAAGTGAGCAGGAGATGGAAAGTGAGAGACGGACAGACTGCGAGAAGGAGAGGGAAAGAAAAAGGGAGAGATGGAGAGAGAGAAATCTCATGCAAAACGTGAGTCTAAAACTGTTTCTGTATTCCATCTGTTTTGTCGGCTGTGCCAGTAAGGCGGCGTGGTGGAGATGTTAAATCTGCTTCTTCTGAAGCAGACGGCAGCAGGTCCCTGACATCCTGCTCCTCCGTGTCCCCGGGGCTGCCTACAGAGGGCAGAGAGGCCTCTCCTGATGCGAGCAGCATGCAGATTTTCCCGTCGACCGGCCAGAGGCCACGAGTTGGGCCTCTGCTCCCTGTCCTTTCTCAGTGAAGATGGGGGCGGGCAGGGAAATTAGTGGATTGCTGTTCCTTGGTCGCCAGTGCAGTGTGAGAAGTGACAAGGCTCCACCCCTCTGCCAAACCAAGCCACCCCCCTCCCGCCTGAGTGGAAGACACCTCAGTGACGCTGATTAGGGGGGTGAGACGCATTTATTACAGCCAGTTCATGATGCCAGGGGACAGTAATGTGCCAGGAACAGACTGCTGCTCCATCTGACACTGAAAACAGGCGTCCGACAAACACACACACTGCTGCTCGGAAGGCTGCAGTCCACGGGCCAAACATGGCACACCTTGACCTCAAACATGTTCTCTGGTGAGCGAGCAGATCCCTCAGCAAGGCCACGGTGGATTCAACAAGCCTGCATTCCTAAAAGCAGAGACAGGTACAGGGCAAACTACATATACACATACTCTGGACCAGCCCAGACTTTTGCTCCACTTCAAAACCAATTCAATCACCAAGGATTAATTCAAACAATGAAATAAAAGCATCAAACAAAACAACACATTTCTTTACATTCTATCCCAACCCAGTAAAACTAGGAACCTAATCAGCACCATTTTAAAAAGGCAGTAACAGAGAGGTAACGAAAACAGAAGCGATATAATTTCATACCCAAGTAGGAAGCTGTTACGGGTACACAAACACGTTTTTTTTTTTAACTTTTGATTTCACATCTTAATAGAGGTCATGTTTCAGAACGCTCAGTGTTTTCTTGATCTTCCTGCAGGTCAGTGGAAATGTATCACTACAGAAACGTGAAGGATTTAATTATGTACAGAATACAGTTTACCCAACAATGGGTAACATTCTATAAAAACTGCAATGTATGTAAATATACTTAAGCATACACAGAGAACGTTATAGTATTTTGGCTGTAATCTGATCTGATGCTTTGCAGGGTGCTTGTGATAATAAAATGAAACTATGAGCTGGAACACTGGTTATGACATCAGCAGGCTCACTACTCCACGTCCACATCCTAACCTCCCTGGGACAACCGGGCCTCGAACTGACACCTGTTCAGCCTCCCACTGTGTCTCTGCAAACTGCAAGGCCTGGACACCAACAGACCTGTTGTCTGGGGTCCTGTGATCTTACCCCCTTAACAACTGATGACAAGAAATCCCGACACAAGCATGGACATCAGACGACAGCATCCGAGTAAAAGCAGCTGGAATGGACCTGAAACTCCTCCCTGCCCTCCACATCACGGCTGCTCTAACATCCAGAATCAAGGGCCTGGATTCCAGTGTGGAAAACTCATCAAAGTTCCATCCTGCTTGGAGGTTGCTGACGTCACCAGCAGCGAGGTCACGTACACATGCAGCCCCCCCCATGGGGTCTCAGGCCAGCTTATGCTGGAGGACGCTGTAAACCACGCCACGGTCAGATGAGCAGCAGGTGTTTTGCTAATTACCATCAGCAGATATTTAATTAACAGCAAACATCTGAAGTGAGCGCTGCGGAGGAACGCAAGGGCAGGCGAGAATGCGAAGATCAGAATAAGCAGCAAACACTTGCAGACACACAGGCACACACACACATACACATACACAAACACAGACGCAGGTTTGTAATATCTTTGCGTGGACACTCCATTCATGTCTATTGGGAAGACTCTAATCACAACATGACGACCTTAACCCCAACACAGCCCTAACCTTATCCATAAATAACCAAACAAAATACAAGACTTTTTTAAAAGAGAAATTTTTACTTTTTTTACTGCATTCACAGACCATTGAGGGGACCCATAAAATGGTCCCCACAATGGCAAAAAAAAAAACAGGTAATCAAATAATATAAACCTAATCCACACACACACCCCAGACATCCCTATCTCAGACTCACTCTCCATTTTGGTCATCATACCAAAAGTGACTTGCTACCTCCATCATAAACAGATACTGTACACCCTAAAGGCCAGACTGGAGACCAGGTTACAGGAGAAAAGGAGGGAGGGAATTTGTTGTGTTACTGCATGAGAGCGAGGCAGTTTTTGGCAGCTGAACATCCACTGTAAAGCCACCTTTTACCCCTTAGAACCTCCTCCTGACTCATGACCCTCCATCAAAGAAAGAAAAAAATGCACCCACCCCCCCCAGCCCCCCGCTTCATTCACCGCATGCTTGGTGCTGACAGAGTGCCAGGGGGCCGGGGGGGGAGGTGCCCATAGGTAGCATGTTTCAACTGCTCCCTGTTTCACAACCCCAGATTCCTCCAACAGCATAGGGAGCACAACACTGCACATAAATAACGCCAGTACTTTCCAGTACGCCCCCCCACCCTTCTCCAGCCAAACCTGCCAATGAGCCACAGCAAGGACTCGGACACCATAGGGTGGCAGATCCACACACGGCAGGTAAGGGCGGCTACCTCGACATGGACACAGTACTGTGTTCCATCCGCCGGCAGCATACAGATGCGCGGGGGCCTGCGGCCCCACCTTGCTCCTGTGGCTCTGCAGCGCTCCTGCTGTTGTTGTGGTTAGCGCTGTGCTGCTGGGTCACGCTCCGTGGGAGGCGACACGGAACTGAGGGAGCGTGCCAGTAAGAGGGAAGGTTTAGCACTCATTCTTCTTCCCTTATCTCTTTTTCCATCTACCTCCTCCCAACCTTTTACTTTCATTTCCTCATCTACCCTTTCTCCTCTGTCTCCACCTCTACTAGAGCTATGGAGCCGAGTTGCCATGGAGACGGCAGAGGCTGCGGTGCGATTGGCCGGTACGGTAGGCAAGCTCGATGAAGCAATGCCAGAGACGGCCCACGGGCGAGTCAGAAATGCTCTCTCTCCCCTCTGTGTCTGTCGGCTGCAGTAGGCCGATTTGGGAGCTGGGGCAGAGGCACGGGCAGCCGTGTGCTCTGGCACTAAATAAACCTTGGCGATCGGATCCTGCAGCCACGGAATTCAACTGGGGTGACCAGAGCGCAGACAGCCGGCTGCACTCTGAGGGCCGCACTCTGGACATGTCTGTGGCACACAGAGCAGTGTCACTGCGGCTCCATGTGATACAGCGCGCATGATTTCCCCAAGTGAGCACCAGAACTCCAGCCAGATGTGCCAGTGGAATGCTAATATTGGGCTGAAGACATACAAGGGTGCTGACACCTGGCTACCGCACAGACTGTCAAAGTGGAAATAAATACCATATAGCAGGGATTGTTTGTTCATTTCTGCATATATGCAGAAATTATGAAAACATCATTAGTAGGGATGCGCCGATCCCACTTTTTCTGTCCCAATACCAATACCGATACCTGGGATTTGGGTATTGGCTGATACCAAATACCGATCCGATACCAGCGTTTAGTTAATAAGCTTTTGCCTGTAGGCTTTTGCCTTACTGTGTGGAGGAGACTGTGATCATTCCATTATATGCAAGGCCACATCAGGCTTAACTTAAAACATATATAAATGCACGTTACATTTATCATGTGTGACTGTAAAGACTGGTTTATACTTTTGCATGGAATCGACACCATTAGGATGACATAGCTGTGGACCTATGCTATAGCCTGACGTGCACCCCCCCAGAAACGTAACTACACATTGAGATGACGCAGACCACGAAAACTACGATTGGTCCGCTTGACTTTTTATATAGGAGTGAAAACCGTGTATACCCAGGTGTACTTATACTGGTGAGTGAACCTGAGGCCTTAGTTATATCTAAAATTAAATAACTTATTTAGCAAACTCTGTGCACTCTGCACTATGGTGCGTATTAAGATGTTTGATCAAATTGCTTGTGTTAAATGACGTGCTGTTCCTTCTTCCTCTAGACACTTTAGCAGCACAGAGATTACAGTCTGCTCTACTTCTGCCATCGTCCCTTATCTTAATATATGCCCAAACTGCCAACATCCTCCGTATATACTCGCCAATTTTCCAATGCCGGTGTTCTCTGCGTTTATCCTTCCGGTTGACAAAACTCTCGTTAGATGCCAAAATCTGTTCAGGCAGCAAAAATTCCGTGGTTTTGAGTTTCCATGTAATGTTCCAATTAAGTGGCATTGGGTCTTGGCATCAACTATCAAACAATTTTGACCAGTACAAGTATGAGCATATGAATGCAGTATCAGGCCGGGATCCTAATCCCAGAGTTGGGTAATTCAGGTCCAGAGAGTAAAAGTCCAGAAAAAGATTTTGTTTCAACCAACCAGTTGAACATAAAGAGTTATAGTCACAAAGTATTCAACTGGTTGAAACTAAATCCTGGTCTGGACATTTACTCACTGGACCTGAATTACCCAACTCTGCCTAACCCTAACCCAAATTATCAGTGTTTATTGGCATTGACTGGGGGGGGGGGGGCGAGTTGGACCAGCAAGCTCCCCCCAAATAAATAAATAAATATGGCCATCAACAACTTCTGCTCTGCCCCATGTCTGGGCATGAGTTAGATGTATTTTTACCACGGCGCTGTTGAATTCTTCAATCTGATTGGTCAGAAGGTTGATAATTTTCCAAAAACTACACACATACTGCCAGACGAATCATACTAGTAAATTAATGTGCGATTATCTTTAATGCTTAACTAACGTCATTTAAATTTTCACACATAGCCCACTATACAAAAATAACAAACTATAAAAACAAAAACATACAGTAAGTTTAATACCAAAATAATTTTCTGACGTAATGCATTATTTACAGTCCTGTGTACCTGCCTAAATGGGATGGTACATAGGTTTGTTTTTAAGAATCGTCACACGTATTTATTGTATGCCACCCTCTGCTGTGCCTCCGGAACCATGCCTTTGAAAATGTTCAATACATGACTTGTCGTGCATTAAACCTTACATATATATCTGCTAATTCCCTTGTAGACTGTGACAGGTGGTCAGATTATGATGACAGATTATATCAGTTTATACCCAGGCTAACACTCTAAACCAGAAACCATTCTGGAGCACTAAAAGCTCCAAAACCAGTAACAGTAGTTTAAGACATTATATAATAAAGTTTCTCACATCAGCATGCTATGTCAGTTCGAATAGACAAACAGACTTTAACAGACATTCAGGCATCTCTTAGGACGCCTCAGCAGGGGCACTGCAGGCCCCAAGCATCTCAGATACTTGACAGCTGATGGAGGCAGCAGCTCTTATTATGCCTGCTGGAGTGGTTTTCAGTGAAATCCTGGCCACTGGGCATGGTGGGAGCCCCTTAACCCAGCTGTGAAGGCATCATCTCACCCCAGAGGGTAAAGACGGAGGAGGACAGCAGGAACTGGACATTTTCCTTTATAAAAAGAAAATCTGATCAAATATAAAATACAGGCAATGTGTAATATCTGTAATCCTTTCATCCTGGAGCGGACTGGTCTCCCAGGGGCACTTCTCAACTTCTGATGGAGGAGTTATCTTCTCCAACTGGCCCATGCTTGCCACAGTCTCCTGGGACTGCGATGCCAGCCACAAGTATGCAAGAGACCTTTCGCTGTCAATACAAATAAAGCATGTTGCTGGATGGCTAAACCTCTTTGACTGTCTGGGCTGATTTTATAGGAGCTACGTTTTTTGTCTTTACCGTGCTGGACAACTGGAATGGAGGAATTCCACAGCAAGAACAGGGGTCATCAGAGACTGCAAAGAGCACGAATTGCCACATTCACCCATACAGAGAGAAAGGTACGGAAAAGGTGTACTCACAGTTCATAGAGAAGATTAGGTCCCCGGAAACATCTGTGTCCAGCATCTACAAGAGAACAGGCATCTTTAATCCATGTGATTCAGGACTCAATTACAGATAGTAAAACCGTCACTGAAAAAGCAGTCAAAGTAACCTGAGCTGATTTCGATGGTTGTTCCATCTAAGCTTTTCTTTGGTTATAGCCTGAACTGAAAGCTAATATTCCATTAAAAAGGATGATAACTGCATCCATCCTGGGCAGCACAGGAAATAACTGGAGGACACACACACACGTGCAATCACACAGAATGGAAAATGTAAAGGTACCTAATTGCCTACCTACCCAAAATAATGCTGTAAAAACACAGGAAGAATATGCAAGCTCTCACAATGTACTGAAAACCATAAGGAATTTTTCATATATTATGCTTCATCTAGTGCAGCTTAATCTGTGCCAAGAGAAAGAATAAGCACTCCTGACAGAGATCTAACACCTTTACAAGGTTGTTGGGACAATCTATGGCAAGGTGCTGAACAAACTTCACTTTCACAAACAGCTGATCCACCACACAGCCAGCACTGCTGGATGCCATGTTAAAGGAAGGGAAGCTTTCCACATGGAAGATTACACCAAAGAACAGGTCCTCCACCGGGTGCCTCTCCCATTCAATCCAGCACAGGCCAAAGTCAGGTTTCAGAGCTCTGAGACAATCAACAAATAAGTGAGGAGCAGAGGAGGGAAGAGGAATGAGAGAGGGAGATCAGGAGGTGGAGATGTTGAAAGGTAGAAAGAAAGGAGAGCAGAAACAGAAGGAGGGAGGGAGAGGGGGAAGGTTATTTATAGACCCTATGTCTACGTTGCTCTTCACTCGTTCATTTTTAAATTACAGTGATAAATCAGCCAGCTGGGGATTTGAGCTTAGAGCCACCACTCACGGCTATTAAAAAGCTCATTCGGGGGGCGGGGCACTGCCAGAAAACAATGCCCATGGTCACGCTCACAGGAGCCTCACGAGGGAGCGGCGCAGATCTCATCCCCAGGAGAGCACCGGTTCAAGTTTCAGCAGCTTTCCCAGCTAAAACCTCAATCAACCTTACATTTGATTTTAAAATGAATCACACTTTCATGCATATATATATAACCTGAAGGTATTTCAGTGCACAGAAGCAGCCCTGGACCTGTCCTAACTGAATCCACAGGCTGAAAGAAGCCAGAGAGTTCCACATGGCGAGTGTGAATGTGCATGTTGCTGTGTGGGATAAGTGGCTCTGTGTAAAATAAGGCGCCAGGAGGCACGGATTATATGTGCAACATAAGTGCACTTCCTAGCACCTCTGCACCCTAAGGCTGTAATATGGCCTTTACCTGGATGCTAACAGCTAAAATGGACCTGTTGCACTCAGCTAGGTCCGGTTTCCGTTGTACTGAAATTTTATATATGGTTAGAATATAAAGGCAATGAAATGCTGTCCTAACTGTTTGACTACACTAAGTTATCTGAATCGATTATAAAGATTTTTCCATCTGTTACAGTCTTAATCAACAAAAATTTCAGTTACATTAGCCATTGATTTTCAGCATCAGCAAGGTTCCATTATGGGCTTGAGCCAGACTGCGTGTCAGAGGCAGGAAGGGGATACTGCACTCCCGCTACCGGCCCGGGAGTTGGGGGGGATCTGGCTGTGGCCACTCCCCAGCAGGAAAAAGGCTCTTTGCCCCATTCGTGAACCTCCCCCACCCAGTGATGACAGGAATCTGCAGCAGAAGCTCATTAGCACTGTTCTGCCTGTTTGGGGGTGGGGGTGGCAGGAGGCTGAGACTTGACAGAGTACCTCAGGCTGCAAAAGCTGTGCATCTGCAGCTGCCCATGGCCACTAACGTTTCCCGAAATCTAACCGTGGCAGGGGGAGCCCACTCACATTTCAATTCTTAATTTTTAATTTTATCCCCAGTCGTTTCTGATTGCGATATCATGCTCTGCATTCCTGCCACACGACAACCTCGCAGGCGACATCTGAGACACGTGTAATCCCTTTACTGCCCTGCCCTCTTTTGCACCCGACAAATCAGCTGCCTCTGCACAGGAGGGCTAAGCCCCGATAGGAGGAACCATGTGACCCTCACTGCTACTTGGCATAGTACTCGGGGGCGGGGGATAGCTGACCCGTCACTGCTCAGCAGTCCCCGGCATCATCCTGACAGCCTGCCACCCCATGCCTCCCACCCCATCCCACCAGCAGCAGTGGCAGCATCTTCATCAATTGTAAATAAGTCATGGGGGCATTCAAAGGCAACAGAGACACAAGCCTACCCGAAACTTTCTATTCTGCCCCCACAGATGCCCTCTCAGACATAGGGTGGGCCCCAAACAGAAGCTGTCAGTATCGACCAGGAAAATAAAAGTCAGAGAGCTGGCAGGAACCGAATCCCAAAAAACAGCAAAACATAGTGTCAAGCATAATTAACACGGGCATCCGTGTCTCTCACAACCCCAGAGGGCTGCATACATAGCCACTCTGATGAAGAACCTCCAGACAGAAATAAAACCAAATGTATCCCCCCCGGGCAGTTAACAGATGACAGAAACAGAAAAAAAAATGTTGACAGTAACTGTTTGGGGAGCTTAGGTGTTACGGGGACGCAGCAGTGATGAGGAGTGGGGAAACCTGACTGTGGGGAAGAGTGGTCAGATGCTGAACCCGCCATGGAACCCGGGGTGGAGGGGCGACGACTCACCATGGGCCAAAAGGAAGCTGTGTGTTTATAGAAGATCAGCCAGAGGTCACTTCCTGTGCATCAGCATCCTCTGGGAAGTGACACGGTGGAGGTATGGGCAGCTGGGGATGGGCAACAAACATGGGGACCCACGAAAAGGAACATTTCCACTGAAAATCTGGAGGATAAGGGTGAAGCGCAAGGCAGCATGGACCGAGCCAACACCATGGCAGCACAAAGCAAGACTTCTGGGATAAAGGATTAGAAGCCATAGAGAGCAACACACTAATAATGATAGTGACACTGGCTCAGCAAGCTATCAAAAAAAAAAAAAGAGTCAAATGTTAAGTTACCTCCACTGTCCATATGAATGGTGCATGAAGCATAGTACTTGCTCTTATGTTCAGAGCAGAACATGGTGTCCTTCTCCTTCTGGATTTTCAGATATAATATGGTATTTTTAAGTAACAAACATGCACAGAAGGCAACGGACTCCTGATCTCCAGTACAGTTTCCTCAATGAGTTTGCCTGAGTGTGCAGTCTAGGCCTGAGCGGTAACATGCTAACAACCCAGATCCAGTCAGACCACACTGACATCACGAAGGCCTGTTTTCTGCAGAGCCCAAAGCCATCTAATTTAATCCCCTATTATCCCAAAGTAAACTTCCTCATTCCACCCGGGATGCCCGCCAGGTGAGCACAACCGCAAATGTGCAGCTATGTAAATGTACATTTTCCAGACGAGGTGACAGAAATAAGTCTCAGCAGATGCTAAAGGCAGAGTGTCATGGAGTTCAAAGGACATAAGAAAGCAAAATGGCACACACTAAGGATAAAGCATGGGATAAACAGCAACTGCTTTTGTTAAATCCCCTGAAGAATCACTGACCATGAGGAGGACAACACAGGGTCATGAAACAATCATTGGGCAATAAGCAAATCCTGATGAGGGTTTTGTTGTTTGAGATAGAGATGTAGAATGGAGAAATGAGAGCATGTCCAGTGTGGAGTACACTCAAAGGAGGTCAGGAGGTCAAAATCTCCCAGGGTCATGGAGACCCCTCGCTCTTCTATAGAAGGGCATCTGCAAGCCTCCCTACCTTCCCTCGCCCTCCTGTCTCCAAGAACCAGAGTGACGCTAGCCTGCTTGCTTCCATGGAGCACGGCACATCAAAAGCGGTTACCCAAGATTTTAAAGGCACAGTGTAAGTCGGTATGAACAGGCCAGATACCCCATGTCACGTACGACACTGTGAAGGATAGCCAAGGGCAGGGCCTGGAACATGGCATGACCGTGATGGAGTCACAGGACAACTTGTTAATTCAACCCCAATTTTACAAGCAAGACCCCATTTGAATGGTACCAGGATCAGCAAAGTTTAAACTGCTGCTGGTTACCTTGGCAACAGCCAAACTGTTTCTGACCATGCTTACTGTAGCTGAGGATGGCTTTTGAGAGAAGTGTTTATATCCAAGCCTGTCAAGGGTCTCACCAAGAATAAGTAATCAACTATGAGTTAAGCCAAACACACTTGTGCCAAAAAGAGTTCTATAGGCAAAAACATCCTCACCCTCCTTAACTGTCGCCATGGATGTGTTATTAAAAATGCAGCGGCTCAAGATCTTTTCAGCCACTTGAGACAGACAGCAGACCAATAGTGCTTGCGCTAGTTTCTTGGTTAATGTAATAAACCAAAGTCCTTTCCGGCAGCGCCAGGCATCCGGGGAAGCGGCAGGAAGGCGGGCAGAATGGGAGGGCCAAATGAGACACGCTCACCAGGCAGCAGATGGCACAGGCAGAGAGGTAGAAGGTCGGCGGTGCGGTGGGGGTGTGCAAATGAAGCACCTGCATATGCCAGGCATGCAAATCAGGCCATCCACAGCCCCACCTGGGCAGGAACACTCAGGGCACACAATGCAGTATACTGAGGGAACATTCAAAGCTCACTTGGAACACTAGAAAAAAGATATTTGGGGGGGTATGGAAATGCTTCGGGCAGTAGGTCTGAGCTCCTTTACAAAGGACAGTTCAAAATGAGCACAGAAAGATCTACTTTTGATCTACTTTTTGAAGCTCTAATGATACCTGAAGCTTCAGCGACTCAACTGCAGTAACATAAACAGATGTTTTTTTCCTGTACATATGAGCACGCACTGTCACGCAACTCCTCAACAGTAATGTCTTGCAGTAGGGTAATATCTGAAGCGGTCACAATTACTTGAATAAAGTTGATTGTTCAATTATAAAAAGGGTCAATAGATAATTTCCTTCTTGATTACTCTGCAAAATGGTGGAAGGAAGCCCCAGCATAATAAAGAAACAAGTCAAAGTCCCAGGTATGAAGGTACACTGCATTAAAAGTGAGTGAAAATCCAGTCACGACTGCAATGCAACAGCATAGTAAAAGAAGACACTCACGGACTTGCCCGATAATACAAGGGTAACCACAGATAACTGTAAGCTATGTGCCCTTTAAGCTCTTGGCACAGCCTAGCTTATCTTTGGCTTAAATTATCTATCTTATTTTATGAGTCCTGTATCTCAAGATAATCACAAATAAAATGAAAGGTTAGCCTCGTCACTTAGCTGCAACTTATATTAATTCCTGTCAGTATATTTGTTATTAATTCATATTAAATTGGTTATTATGTATGGCATGTAAGGTGATTCAGCTAAGTCATATGTATATATTTTATATTGTGTATTTGACATTTTTCAATAAATATTGCAATATTTATAAAAGTTAAAAATTAGCCAAAATAAACTATAACCAAATAGTTTTTATCTACCAAAACAGTCTGTCAAATGGGGTGGTGGTGCAGCTGTGAGTTGTACCAAAAAATCACTTGTTTTTACTTAATATCGTCTCTATGGAGTCCAAAACATTTCCACAAAGTTGAAGGTCTTTTGGTGACCGCTTCTTGTTAATTTTTCTACTCCTCAGTCATCTTTGTTAAACCTAGTTCTTCAAAAGGATCACTTGAATTTTTGTGTTGTTATCTGAAATGTTTCAGGGTACATCCGATGCATCTGCACTTTTCACCACTACTGGTACTGTAACGATCTATTATCGATCTTTACTTACTCAGTACAGGGTCACAGTGAGCTTGGGGCCTATCCCTGGAAGCAATGGGCAGCAGACCCATGCCTGATGATGTGTGGGAACATAGCACTACCCACAGGGTCACTGTGTTCTCCACAATACAGACACACAAGGGGAAAAAGAAAATAAACTGAACGCTCTGCAGAGAATGGTCATCAAATGGTGAATTTTCCTTCTTTCCTCTCTCACTTATAATATCAACATTACAGCACAGACATAAACATCAGACTAATAGCAGCACCACTTATTCCATTAAATAAAGCGTAACACTACCTCTCACTGTGGTATGTCTTTCTCTAACCTTGTTTGGTGACCAAACATGAAGCCATCCAGAGCGGAGCTTCAGAGCTTCAGAGAAGCGCCTGGCGAGTCACCTAGAGAGTCTTTTCTCACCGCCTCCCCAGACACATGATCTTCAACAGGCCCAATTTTGTCATCCATGTCTAGGAACTCAAGAGCATTGTGGGCTCCCCAACAGCCCCCTCCACCCAACCGTAGACCTGTAAACATGTTACACCCCCCTTTGACACCAGCCTTTTCATTTCCCTGGCAAGTAAAACTTTTCACGGGCTGACAATAGGACAGCCATTAAGTAAGAGGAACAAACGTCGCTCCCTGTATCAAGTGTCCAGACCCTTTGCAGGGAGCAAAGTAACAGCCACGGTCAATGTTTAATGAGCTCTGCATCAACGGAACATGCTCCGGTGACTGGCTCGTGGCGAAAGCATACTTCGGTGACCGGCTTGTGGCAAAAGCACGCTCCGGTGAACGGCTCGTGGCATAAGCGCGCTCCGGTGAATGGCTCGTGGCAAAAGTGCGCTCCGGTGAACGGCTTGTAGGAATAGCAAACTCTGCCAACAGGCAACCGGCAAAATCACACTCCAATGACAGGCTCATGGAGAAACCACGCTCTGGTGAGGGGTGCATGCTATGTCTGTTCCATGGAGGGGAATGGTCAGAGGCTGCCACGTGCCATGGAGGATGTTTATGACAGCAAGCATGACAGGAAAAGTGGAAAAAGAAGCAATGATAAAAATCTGCCTGAAACAGATAGTGGAAAAAATGAAAGGGGCCACAGAGATAAGAGTCACCTCTAGCACACTCACTGTCACCTTCATGTCATACTGAATCAGCCTGCCGGCACACATGAGCGATCACGCCGGTGCGCACATGGCATGACACTAGGGTTGCACGATTCTGAAAAAAATGTGGATTGCGATTCTTTTGATTAGAATTGAGACCACAATTCTTTGTGACGATTTTTTAATTAAATTTGAACGTTTATTGCACACAAACTGCAAAAGGAAACACAACAAAACATGACTGTGCCAAACATATGACTGATCCAACACCAGCATATCAACTACAGACAACAGAAAGGAAACGCTCAAGTGGCCATTCAATTAGGTTAATCAAAACAGCCATGCCAAAAGTGTCAGTGGGGTACTTTTTTGGTACTTCAGTACTTTGAGGTGGTACTTGAAATGCTTTCTTTGTTGAACAGTTACACAAATAGCCTGCCTCTGAAACGCAATACAACCGCTCTCTTGAAAACAATGATAAAAGAGGTAATAATAATAATAAAGTGAAGTGACCCAAGCTTTAACTGCAACCTGGTTTTTAGGATCAGGATATTTTTATAATATACTAGAGCAGCACGGTATTGAAAAAGTATTGCAATGTGATTTTGTTGTAATAAATATTAGGGTATTTATAAAACAAAAAACTAAAAAGGAGTTCACATACATTTCATACATTTCTCCAAAAACCATCTAGGAGTGATTTAAACAGCAAGAATGAAAATGATTATGATTGTCTCAGAGAGTTAAACTTTAAACTGATTTTTAAACATGTACTAGATAAACTTGAAAAGGAATAATAAAATTGCAAACCTTGACAATTTCTTTCCTAGGACAGAGTAAAATGTTTTAGCAAAACAAACTCCCTGTGCTATAATGTCCATATACAGAATTGAAAGTAAGAAAAAGTCTGGTTCTTTTGATCCAGCTGATGTAATACAATGCATAGAACCACCGTAATTTAGAAATGAGATCGCTTAGAGATGTGAATCGAGATCACGTTTTATTTTTACAATTAATTGTGCAGCCCTATGACACACACACACACGGTAACATACAGGCGTATACATGCACGCACGCAGGCGGCCACAGAACTATAGACATTCCTCTCATAACAGGCACCTACTCTGAGAAGGCACACCCAGCCACAAACAGTCGGTGAATTCCTAGAAAAACCGTGACTTCAAGAGTTTAAGACCTCAAGCTAAAATTAAGATAACCTTAGAGTGAAAATCCAAGCACATCTTAGTGTGATACCACCCAGGGAGGCAATAGGTAGGTCTCCGAGGACAGAGCTTTGCACTGGACTAGTGAATCCCTGAAAAAACCTAAATGTGGACAAAAGTGGGTGTGCCAATAGAAATTAGGTCATCGAGGAATGCCACTGACACAAGGGAACACAAACAACAGAATGGTGGAGCACCCTGGGGCCAAACATCTACTTGGAAACCTTGGATTAGGTAGGGTTACACGAAGTTCCAGCCCTACCAGTGAACTTAAAAGCTGAGGGACTCACACCTGACGTTCTGGAATAACTAGATCAGCATCCCATGAACCTCCCCGCCCCAAAAATAAAAACCCAGAACACACCTGTCTTCTGGTTGCTTTAGCTCTTGTAGTCATAGAAGATGCTGAGCTTGCAGACAAACTTCAATGGAAAGTCTAACAGCCAAGGGGCCTGTACTACGAAGTGGGGTTAGTGGCTTATAGGAGTAATTTGTCAAATTTAAGGTAGTCTGGGCAAAATGTAAGTAAACAAATATGAAGTTCATTTTAAACTCGATCCCAGCACCATCACATTTCAAAGAAGAAAAAAAAAGTCTGATGATCAACGTTCCCGGAATGCGCAGAGCAGCTGGAAACCGCTCAAATGGAACAGCAAAACAGCAGATCGGAAAAAAGAAAGCCCTTAAGTAAGACAGTTCCACCCTTGTTGCCTCCATTTACTGGCAGAATCTGGGGCCAAGAACTAAACCTGTGTGCTGATTTTTGGAAGCTGGTAAACTGACCCCAGTGCTGAAAGACTAGCTAACACGTCTTTGCTAGCCAGTTAACTTTTCTGTACCAGACTGCAAGTAGTAGTGCACAAACTCTAAAAGTCTCAAAGTCTAAGCAGCTAACAGATTTTTGGATAAACGGTGCCTGCATACATCTTCTTCGGCTGCTACACAAATCTAATTTAGACAACCTGGGGTGGCATCAACATTCTGCGGACACGGGGTGGCTTCCTTCACATGGGGCCTGACAGCAGGGTCTCTCTCACTCTCGCTGTGATGTCTGCGGGCAGCCGGATTGCTATGGGGTGGGCGGGAGAACTGTAAGGACAGGGGGGAGGGAGTGAGGAGGAGACCTGAGGTGGGATGGTTATGTTTGCCAGCGACTGAGCTCTCACTATTACGCTGTGACGTTACCCAGCTAAGGACACACAGCAATAAATTGGAAAGGAGGTCACGTCCAGGATACCGTCCGCAGAGACGGAAAATCAGGTTAACCCCCGCCCCCCCCAAATCACTGGCTGCGATGACAGCAAGAATGAAGAATTCCACTTTATGCCTTAAGTACAATTTACAGTCTGCGGTGTGCAGGGAGGCGACGAGGGGAGGGCAAAGTGCAGCAGGAAGCATGACAGCGATGAGACCCCCACAGAAAGGTCTCAATATTTACCGCGGCCCTGATCCCTGACAAAAACCAGGACTTTCTAATGGACTGTTCTCAGAGGGGATTCTCCTCACCTTTTCAAGTTTCTGTAATGTTGGAGCTTTTCAGAATCCTTTACATCAAACGAAATGAGATGCATAATGAAAAAAAAAAACATTGCTACAACACCTAGATACAAAAACTTTGATACTGCAGCTAAAGAAAATGGCCAAGCATGAATTTTAAAAACCTATTTTGTTTGGGATATTATTTTAAATGGATTCCTTCCTGGTATGACTCCAGTGTCAAACTTGTATTAAATGCTACATGATTGCTGGATGAATGACTGACCATGTGCTCTGACCTCTATGTGTATATGGACAGCAAGATGGGATATTTAAACTAGCACATTCTAATGCACCTGCTCTCATACTTGTAAAAATGGCAAATAAAGCTTCATTTGTTTTTCATTAACAATAGGCTACTTCACCCCACTTAATGCATTTTTGTCATAACCCTACAAGAGCGCCACCCCTCACCACCACCACTTAGCCTGCCCTGTAATCCCACGGCTGAATGTTTGCTCACATTGTAGGCAAGCGGGTCACGACCCCACAGCCTATTCACACAACTTACGCCCTCAGACTGTGCCGAGGAGTCGGAGATGCCCGATAAGGGATAACGCTTTTGACTGCACACAGAAATTGTGTCTTTTTTTACAAGCCAACTTCCTGAGTGAGTATCTCAACTAGAAACCACACTACCGGTTAAGAAGAAAAAGTTTCTTATCGAGAATGGAAAAAAGGGTACTAGCCATTTTTTTTTTCCTTCTTCCTGTCTCCATCTTCCTGTTTCGTACGCTAAGAGCAGAGGCATGCGTCAACGAACTGAGGTTTTGCACGCAGTCAAACAGCAGACTGTCGTTGCAAACGCAGGAGGAAGTCATTGTTCATGCTGGTGAATTATTAATATTGGTTACATCGTTGGAGAGGGGGTAGCAGACTGAAAAAAACAAAATGCAGAAGGTCTATGACACCCAAGATGCCTCAGTATTACAGATGCTGGTCTCTCAGGTAATAGTTTTTTTCCTTCTGCAGCTGTTCCATGACAGCCCATCCTGTGGGTCAGAAAAGAGTGCATGTGAACACATCAGAGGAGGACCCACCTTTTTCACCAGCCAGTGAGAGTGCACCTCTAGGACATTAGCATAGTGATTAAGGACACAAAAATTTAAAAATAAGGGCACAGCGGAAGTGTACAAACTTCTTCCCAGACAGGAGGCAGCCTTCTGGTAGCAAACTGAGCCTGAAAGGTGATGGAGGGGTATGACCTAACATGAAACGGCTGAAGACCTTTCCAGAAGGTAGGCAGCAGCAAGCTTCAGGCGCAGCATGTAGGCAGTAATGACCCAGACAAGGCCACGCCAAGGCACAGGCATAGGTTAACCGTGTGGCAACGGTGAATCGTCAGCCGGTTTCAGTACGACATCAGCCACAAGTGTGGATGTGGTGCTTTCATGGCCGTGGGGGAACCGCATGCGTGCACTGCCAGGGTCAGGCGGCCGGAGAACATATGGACGAATTAACAAGGCTACGCACTGAAAACAATCCGCAGGCATTTAGGGACTCCCGCGAGGCTGCGACCATGGATGACAAAACCCCTCCCTGCCCATGGGGAAGCCAGGACTTTTCACCTTTCAGCAGCTCATCCAGTCACCAGAAAAGAGTGACAGGGGCGCTGAACAGCGGCAGCCGGCCGAACAAAGACATGAGCGGCTGGGTCGTAAATAAGCAGCCCATTCAGCCACTCCAAACGGCTGAAAGAAGCGCCTTTATCAAACATGGAGAGAAAGGAGAGAACACACGACTGAATTACCTGTGTCTGTAATCCAATAGGCACTGGGACAATAACAAAACAAAACAGCATCATGGCTGGTGAGTTTTCATGTTCGTGGAGTCAATTTAAATAAAACAATTTTTAAGAATTCGAGCATTCCAAAAGACCTCAAAATTTACCAAAGACAAAAATTCCTTCTCTAGTCAGCTATATATATGTGAAATGAGTTGCACACACTGGGGGCACAAATTCTCACACCCTGCACACACTGTTAGCCTACACTAGGACATCCTGCTAATTAAAATACACGTAAAAATTCAGGCCACCTACATTCAGATTTACATAAATCTCCATTTGAAAACACTGGTAAACACTCCTGCCCTGAAAACACACACAACCTTTGTTTGCAGCCAGATTCACGATCCGGTCACAAAGTAAATAATTAAAAATAAAAGCAGCAAGCGCCTCACACACCATCACTAATAAGCGTGAACGCCACACACGAGAACCCTCTAACGTCTCCTGTGGTCGATGCCTCGGAGAGATTCACTCACTCACTCGCTCTCTTTCTCTCTCTCTCACACACACAGACATACAGACACACACACACACACACAGACACAGCCAGCTGAACTTGGTCATTTGTGCTAGCATGCATTTTTGCTGACGTGAGACACTCATCACCGTCACAGCACAGAGCATTTCGTGCATTAACCGGTTTCCTACTACAGGTTAGTCAGCAAGTTTGAGGTGGCAAAAGGCAAAATCTAAGCAAAGGCAGCAATAATCCTACAGAGTTCAGGGCCTATGTGGCCTATAAGACACAAAGTCTGCAATGATGGTCATCATGTTTTTATACCCAAAACAAAAACCAACATTAGCAGCCGCAATAAATCTAATGACACTTGCACTTGCATCTTTACTCATGAACCACGTCAGGACCATCCACATTTCCAAAGTCAAAACCATCTGATTGCATAAATAGAGGAAAACTTGATTAACACAGGAGGATCTCATTCACCTGCTCGGGGACAAATGTTTTTAATGAAACATCAGCCAGTAGATGAAGGGGACTCAAGAAGAGGCTGCAGGTCCCACAGGTCTTCTGAAAATGCAGCAGGAAGCCATGTATCTTATAAATCATTCATTCCATGGGGCCCCCCGACTGAAGAAGTCTAAAGTGTTTCTACTGAGGTAGCTACCCTAAGTGATGCAAGTACAACCGTGAGGACCTGAGCATGAAGTTAGTGGAGTTTCACTTCCAACCAAGATTATGTTATGTCTCTTCCTCTATGATATTATGACTTAAAATAAGGCCTGTCCCACCTCCCCAGCTATCTGACTTCTGGTAAACCCAGACAGATGGGCGGAGGCTCAGACTGACTGTGACGTCTACGCTGGCCGGTGTCGTGTGAGTTGAGGTTATTTATTCTGCTTTGACATTCCCCATGAATCACTGCACTGCATTTAAGGAGACGACGTATGTGTCACATTTCAATTTCTTTAATCTTCCAATGTGGCAACTAATCCTACACTCCCTGTTTGTTTATCATTGCCTGATCAGGTGCAGAGTATAACACCTCCTAATGGTCACAGGACATGCCAATAACCAGCCATAAACTGGAGACTGGCCAGGTGGCTCCAATGATAATGATCTCCTGGTTCCTGCATCAACGTATGTGAGAACCTCTGCTGTCACTGGATCACTTCTGCAATGACTACGGTCTCATTAGCCTACCAGCTCCGGGGCTTAGAAGTTGGCCATGTACTCTGAATGAGTACTGAACGGTCACAAGGACGTTCCATGACTCTATCCTGTTGCTTTCCTCCGGCTATGCAGCCAACCCACAAAGGCTCTCCCGGGCCCCCAGAGGAGCAAACTGCAGGAGCTAAGGGACAGTGCGAAACTCCGGCAGGCATCTGCGCTACACCAAGGTTAAACACAACCATAGTGGCCCCAGCGACACTGGAGAATGTGAAATGAGAGGAATGTTCGACAAGGGCAGGTCCTTTCTTGTTCTCTTCCATCTTTCACAACATCTCCACAGTCGTAGCGATGTGTGAGGTATCTTCCAATCTTTAGCTCTGCAAAAGAAACTTGTCGAGCTTCTTGGGAAAACATCATCAATCTGTCATTGTCGTCACCCATCCACACTCTCTTCAGAGCAGACCACACAGTCATGGCGGCCAGGCTTAAGATGGGTCATACGGGGCAGGCATTGCAAAAAAAAAAAAAACATGCGTGTGGGTAACATGGGATGCGCCAATGCCTTCAAAGAAAAACGGGGGAGCCCTCAGTAAATAAACAAACACTGCCAGCTCACTGCTCTGTTTGGGAGGCAGGGAATACTGTTATTAACCACTGAAAATAAGATGAGTAGCAAGATGGCACACAGTAGCCCTGATGGCCGCACAGGCCAGGGACTGAGAGCTCCCTGTCCAGCAGCAGTGACCCCACCCATCTGCCAGCTTCCACCAAGCCTCATATTCCAGTCCTCCGTACATGTCGAGCCGGCCGAAGCCAAAGCGTGGCTTTCTGCCCACACTGCTGCAGCCATTAACAACGTGTGGCTGGGATCGGTGGGGTGGGGAGGGTCTGTGCAGAGGCAATCAGTATCGTGACTCATTCTTTCTGCCATGGCTCCCTCATAACAGCATTAAAGACAAACCTAATCGTTTCAGATGGCGTTCAGGCGACAGGCACCATTTCTTCTTCCCCTTAAATGCGCCAGTCTGCTCACTTGCCTGAGGTCAAGGGGGTTAACAAAAGTCACAGAACATGCCTTGGTAGAATTTATAACACTGTTAAATAATAGGAATAATACCAAACATGAATGGCGTGTAAAGTCAACCAGAGCAGCCCAGCATGCCACATTTCACGCAGAAGGTGTTGGCTCAGAGTGACTTTCCTCGCAGAATAGACCAGTGCATTCCCCTCCCCGTGGTTATGAAAGAAATATCTTCTGGGAGACTACACTGCCGCTGGCCAGACCGGTTCACAGATATGAACCCAAAGAGCAAGTCACTCGCACTCATGTCTCAGGAAAGCACATCCTTTTATATCTTCCCCATTCCCTGACACCACCCTCCCCTCGCCCTCCCCGTGCTGAATTTCCCACACAGCTTCTGTTCGGTTTAGCTGAAGCTGGGAAGGTTCATCAATACTAGTGAACAGCTACAAGTTTCATGTTAGGAGAAAGTGGGGAAACCATACAATAACGTACTATATGGTTAAATAGAGTAAATTGGGGTGTCTCCTACAGCCATTTTTTCAAAAGGTACCACCTATCCTTTCTTAAACTGCAGCAGCAGAAACACGTTCATTTTCATTACAGACATAAACAGCATGAAGGAAACACCAAGAGGGATCAGAACTAAACCTGGGGATTTTGCCCATGTGATCATGCCTTTGGACCAAAGAAAGGACAGGCAGTCCTTCCTGAAAATTGTCTGTTTAGTGCACTCAATATTTAGCTGTTGATGTTGTGCGGCATCTTGGAGAAAAGACGAAACAACGAAACCGAGGTGCAAGATGCTGCTCTGTGCAGGGCACGTGTAAATAACAGGGGAGGGGGGTAAAATATTAATGACAGCCGAAGGTTGGCAGAAAGGGCGCAATCTGAGCTGAGCCGCCAAGACGACGGCGGTGGGCTACCTGTTGTTATGACCATAGGCACGGAAACGGGCGATCAAGCGTTTACAACCAGGGAAGAAGCTGCATTCTTTAAAGGGAAAGGAAAACTGCCTACATTAAGTCTCTATAAATGCATCAGTTCTAAAATGATGGATTACATATATGCATATTATATATATAAACAATTTTTTAAGGCCGCCGATAAGACCCCCCTCCCCGGTGTATCCCTTCTATGAGCGCTGCAGAGACGCCACGCAGTAACGCCAAAGCCTATTAAGCATGCCGGAGCAGCAAATGCACAGATACCGACAGCAATCGCATTAAACGCTCAAGTCATTCTGGCTAAATGGTGCACAGCTACACAGCTTGTTAGTATTTTTATGGGGGAGGGCGGGAAGGATGTTAAGTAGTTTATACCGAAAAATAACATGCAAACATCAACGCTTCTACCAGAACCAAAGATCTCAGAAACAGATAATTGAGAGGCACGATGAGAACCACTTAACATGGGATCAAACTGACCTAAAAACTAGCTTCATAATATAGATCCTACGATTGCGTCCGAGTATTTACATTTATTAATGACCCCGAGTAACCCCGGCGCCAGTTTCCTAGCAACATCGCCGCATGGTCATTAGAGATGCCTCGGTGCTGCTCTCCCTCACATTCGGGTACCACACAGAGACCATCACCTACTCACCGAAAATGTCAAACTTCGTCCGTCCCTCCCGTGTGTCGGCTTTGCTTGGCTTTTTGAAGATGATTGCCCGTAAAATCCTGTTAGCCCCGATGCGCCAAAACCCCGAGCCCACCACCTGAAACGAAGCCTCGGGAGCGAAATGCGAAGAAGCCCGGGACGCGAATCCTGGTGGGTTTCCTCTTCCGTGTTTTGCCGCCGTCCGTCTTGGTGCTCGCGTTCACACGAAAGAAGCATCGGGGCTGGGCGCCCGAGGAATACCTTCAGATCCGACGAAGACCATCGGGCCACTTCGCCTTCGCCTAAAACGCGAGGATCCTCATGCTGGCCTCCCGCAATTCTGCGCGGAGTACCCTGCGATCAGCGGGCTATCACGCTGAACGATTTCTCGGGGAAAATGGCCATAAATGCAGTTTTGCCCTTGACTTTGAGATCCCCGCGACGTATAGCCTGCCTATACCGGCTGCCAGATGCACTTCAATGCCTCTCTATCTGCGGGTTTTGTTACGTTACTAGCCAGCTAGGAAAAGGGTGAAGGTGGGAGGGTTCTCCCTACCTTATTTAAAAGAAAAAAAGGCTGAATCGAGTCGCCCCAATCTGGCTCGCAGCGCAAATAAGACTGCTCCCAGTCGACTTACGTTTGTCCCAGGCCGGGGCGAAGGCGCCGCCTATCGGGCAGAGCGCGCAATCGGCGTTTTGCCGGACTGCCGTCTCGCCGCACACAGGAGTGCCTCGAATTCTTGAGCATTACATTAAAATGGAGTGGGAGTGTGCCTTTCTGTGGCTCTGTAATAAATATTCGTTTCGTTTTTAAATTTCGAAAGGCACGAACGTCTGCTTGAGCAATACAGACCAAAACGGAAAAGGGCAATGAGTCATGCGGTCTAAACCGCATACACGCCTTTAGGTACATGCGACTGATTTAGACGTAGTGCACTGAAATGGTTTATTAAAAGGAAAAATGTTCACGAACGGTGTTCACTAACCTCCGGGAAAAGAAACCGAATGATATGGAAGTTTTTCAACAATATAGAAAATATGTTACATTCTGTATGTAAAAGCAACGCCGACAGAATAAATTTACGCTCATCAGCTTAACGGAATTTGTTTTAAAAACGGCCTCATTTATAATTAATGCTTCTGCGCTTGAAGGTCGTCGATATCTGGCGGAAAAACTCCACAGTTCAAATAAACTCGTGTCGTAAAACACATTTAATGAGAATGTGTACTGCAGAGCATTAGACATACATTTTAGGTGATTAATTCAAAAGCAAGGAAATACCACCAATTTGAAATTTTTGGTTCAAGTGGATTTGGCGGAAAAAAGGGTTTGCTTCTCCCACCAGCAGGAGAAGGAACAGTAAGTGGACGGTTCAAGGTTACATTGCGGTGTATTTCTCCATTTAAACAATGGCAAATCACATAAACCTAAAAAACATTATAAGCACTCGTGTACAACAACGTTAAGTTAAAAAAAGGTTAAATACAAACAAAACATTGCCAGCATATACAAACTTGTTAAAAACACGGAATAAAGCAAGTTGAATTTCAAAGCACGTTCCAAGTATCTAAGTAATGTAAACGTTCAAACCCAGCTAAAAACAAATTTCCTGTGAGGTGGAAAGGTCGGTTTGTGCAGCACCAATTTTGCTTTATTTTAAAGCATACTTTTTTCAAACCTTCATTTTGAATGCCAGTAAATAAAACAAAAATTACGATGGAATGAACACGTTATAAAAATAAAATCTCACAAACATGTATTAAATATGAAGGCTTTGCTCACTGCTACTGGAAGAGTTATAAGATGATGTAAAACAGTGGAGGATTCCATTTTAAAATGACCACAGCAAAACTGGATATCAGTGCCCTATATGAATCAGTATTGCCCATTTATATTGGTAAACAAGTGCAAAAAAACAGTTTACCCAAATATGGCATTTGTTGCAATTATATATAGTATTCACTTTTCATGGTATATATACAAAGGCAAATATTATATAAACATTAACTTCCTAAAAATATACTTTAAAATCATTGATATACCTCATTTTATATAACAAACCATACAAAATATATATAATACAGTAATAAAAGTAGAAAATATTGTACAGACATGTACAAGATGATTTTTGTACAGCTTAAGTAATCTGACTGTAATGTATCAAAGGTGCGAAAAATCTAAAAGATAGCCAAGAGACAAAATTATATATTGCTGGAGCTTCTCAACACATGGAATCTCTTCAAGGTCATTCGGATGGACCCTAGATCCTGGTTGATTTTCTCCAAACGCTCTTCCAAAGCCTCCTGAAGGATAACAACTGAGGTTAACTAAATTAAGACACATAAATCTACATTCATATAGCATGCATATTTTCATGTACATTTAGGAAAATCGAAATAAGGTAATTTACTGCATCAAAATATTTTTATACTTATTTTATGCCACAGAAATTAACAAAATGGATGAGCAATTAATCTGATTAGCAAAATGGGTAACTGTATGAATCATCATAAAAGTAGTATCTTATAAATTAACAGAGTCTGATTATTACCAGCAGATATAAAGAGTCACTGCCACATCCTTGCATATTATAAGCTGGTGTTTCACATCATGTAGTTTACATAAACAAATACAAATAGCAAACTGATTAAAACAGACACTGATGCTCAAGGGTGGGCGATATTACATATCACTGTAATCCTTTTAAACTTTTTTTCTGTTGAATCCAGTAGGTGCTGTGCTATTTTAAGAATCTGCCTTCATTCCATTCTCTGAATTATACAAATATTGACATAAAGACTTACTCCTACAATAAATCATATCATATATTATTATCATTATGATTATTATTATGCTAGATCACAGCCCCTATGAATTGCACATCCTTAACTCATCTAATGGTGGGGTTCGTACCTCGTCCAGCTTGGCTTGCAAGGTGACGCGCCCCCCAGTGGCCGGGATACGGCTCAGCGCCGCCTCAATCTGCCGCAAGAGGAGGGAAGAGGGCAAAGAAAGGAACAGATAGATAAACAAGCAAACAAATAAATAAATAAATAATGAACACAAGCCAAATATAGTCCCAGAATATGCCTGCTGCCCCTTTTAAAACACAGCTCGCACTTCCCAAAATAGACACCATTGCTGTGATGGAGGAGACACCAAGTGTCATAACAAGGTGGAGCAGGGCCTCATGGTTCTCTGGCATTTTCCTGGACTGAGTTCCACACCTCCCTAACCTTTACCAGTGTCCCCTTCCTCTTCATTTCATATGCAAACCAAAAGTGTGTAACTCCTTTCACCGGGAATTACAGGCACCTGTGCATCA
>JAODJW010000040.1:36449801-36463134 GCA_026777045.1 Hyperopisus bebe | reverse complement strand
GCGGCTGGGATGAGAATCAGCACCTCCAAATCCGAGACCATGGTCCTCAGCCGGAAAAGGGTAGAATGCTCTCTCCGAGTTGGAGTGGAGGAGTTTAAGTATCTCGGGGTCTTGTTCACGAGTGAGGGGATGATGGAGCAGGAGATCGACAGGCGGATCGGTGCGGCGTCCGCAGTGATGAGGGCGCTGCATCGGTCTGTCATGGTGAAGAAAGAGCTGAGCCGAAAGGCAAAGCTCTCAATTCACCAGTTGATCTACGTTCCTACCCTCACCTATGGTCACGCGCTGTGGGTAGTGACCAAAAGAACGAGATTGCGAGTACAAGCGTCCGAAATGAGTTTCCTCCGCAGGGTGGCTGGGTTCTCCCTTAGAGATAGGGTGAGGAGCTGGGTCATTCGGGAGGGACTCAGAGTAGAGCCACTGCTCCTCCGCATTGAGAGGAGCCAGATGAGGTGGCTTGGGCATCTGATTAGGATGCCTCCTGGATGCCTCCCTGGGGAGGTCTTCCGGGCATGTCCCACTGGAAGGAAGCCCCAGGACACGCTGGAGGGATTCACCCAGAGGAGCTGGGTTTCCCTGCTGAGACAGCTGCCCCTGCGACCCGAAGCGGGAAATCATGGATGGATGGATGGATAGTATATGTTAGGATGGTAAGGTATACTTACGTGCTCCTTACAAATGTTCTATGAAAACATTATGAAGGTCTACTGAATGTTCTATGAATGCATTACGAATGCATTATGGAGGTGCAGTTAATGTAAAACATTACCAAACATACTGTATCAGACCTATAATAACATGCTGAAGAGAAACCCATCATTTCATAATTACTTATGGTTAACAAGTACCGAAAGAGGGCTCAGTGTCCTTTAAACACAAGACTGGTGGTTCTTTTATATAATCAAAGTAACCCAAAGTACTGCTTATCTAGAACAACACAGGGGCATTGTGCGCCCTATCGGGCTAAGCCTCTGTGCCCGTGATCAGGTTGCCAGTTGGAGCCCAGTTTCGGCAGAATAGTCAAATGTCTGTAGGCCCTAAACCTCCACCTCCATGGACATCACAAGGTAGCTGCCCTTCACTATGACCCCCAAAACATTCTGTGACCTGGAGAGCAAGATAAGGCAAAGAGAATTTCCCCACAGGGATTAATAAAGTATCACTATTATATAACACAGGAAGAACATGCTAACAGAGCAGGGGTGGGATTTGTACCCCTAACCCTAGAGATGCAAGGCTATAGTACTGCTCACCAAGCTGGCCGCCAGATGATCAGCCCCACATTTAATACACCTGGAGTTGCAGTCTAAGGTACCCAAACCAGGAGCATGTAGTTACAAAAAAGAGGTGGTCAGGCTTACCAGCTGCCGTTCCATAGAATGGTTCTTGCTCTCCAGTTCCTGGATGCGGGCACTGGCCTCTGTGAGGGCCCTCTCCAGGTGCTCACACCTGTCAAGCAAACAGGGATGGGGGATGAGGCCCAAAATCACATGTTCAAGCACCACAACAAACTATTTGCCCACAAAGCCCCAACACACGTAGGCACACCAGCTCTCCATTAACTGCTAACTACTAATTAGTTAAATGTAGGGAATTTCCACTGAGAGAAAACAATGTTGTGAAGCTATTTCTTCACTTCACTAAACAACCTACAAAAAACAAAAACAGTACTCCCAGGATTAAAAGATTTCTGGGGGAAAACTCAAATCAACTGCAAATTGTGTCTGGCTTCCTTGTAACGCACAAATATTGCTGGGGCAGATTCTTCCATGCAGCAGACAAACCCCTGTTTATGCAGCAGTAGCCCAGGTAATGTTGCCTTGCTTCCCTCATACCTGTCCAGCAAGCTCTGATTTGCTTTCTCCAAGTCCAGGCTAGAAGGCTGTTTTGCCAAGTCCAGTTTTCTCTGCAGGATGTTTAACTCAGACTCATAGTATGCCCGCAAGTTGGCAATATGACGTGAGGTTTTCTCCCGCATGTTTTGCCTTACCCTGGGAAGGAAAGAGGGGAGCAAAGGACTGCTGAGGAACTGGTTAGGAACAAGAATCAAATAGATGTAAAGGTAAGGAGTTTGTGAGAACCAGTACTCAACAGAAGAATTACTGAAGTGTTGAGTAACCATTAAACATGAGGAACAAGGGAAGAACTATTATCACACAGATGAAGAACCATTATCACACACAAATACAACCAATGAAGAACCATCAAAAATACGAAGAACTATCATCAAACAGACAAGGAACTGATGAACAACCATTATCATACAGATGAAGAACCATAATCAAATAGATGAAGAACAGGTAAGGATCCTTTTCCACAGACAAGGAACCAATGAGGAACCATTATCACACAGACAAAGAACTGGTGAGAAAGACCAGAAAACTAGTTAAGGAGAATGAAACCAGTGACCCACTGAAGACCTGTTTCAAGTTAAATGGAGAAGCAGGATGGTCTTACAGAGACAGAACTACTGGGTCATCCAGGGACCGGCCAGTGGCTGGATTAGGCTCCAGTGGGTCCATTTTGGGAGTGGGTGGGCCATTGCCAAGTCCATGGGAGCCATGGGGATGCATGACAGAGGCAGCTTCCTTGTTTGTGGGCAGGACAGGGGATTGGCTGGTAGGTGTGACCCCAGAGAGGCTGCTGGTGCTAGAGCTGCTGTCTGTGTCCATGACGTCCTGGCTGGTGATGCCCTCTGCCATGGAGTCCGGGCTGACTGGGGTACCCGCAGGCTGATGGCCATGGGACTGGGCAGAGAATGGTAGCCCACTGAAGCATAATGGCGAAGTGAAGCCAGACGATCTATCCGAAGGCCACATGTATGCCTTGTTGAGGTCAAGGTTCAACACCTGCCATGGGAAGGCACCCAGAATTCATTTAAGGCTGTTTCACAGTAAGCTCATCGCGCAAACACCAAAAACAGCAGAAAGCATGCAGTCAAGCATGCTGCCTTAACATTTCTCAACTGGCCAATTACTTTTGTTACATCAGTGAACTTTTTTTAGGCTAAAATAGCTTACAAGGTGCTAGTGGACTGGCTGAAAAACAAACACCATCAACATGCCAATGAAGGAAACAATAAATTTATACATTTAAAAGACAAATCGAAGGAGAGAAGCAGGGGATTAATCCAACAAAACCCAACAAAATCATATTACAAAACCAAAACCATCGAAAGGTCATGTTTCCACCCAGATGTACCTGAGCAGTGGTCGTGCTGGAGGCGGGAGAAATGCTCCAGTTGTGCCCTTTGGCGTCTTCTCTCTGGCGATTCCTGTAAATCTCCGTCAGCGAGATCGGGGGCCTTGGACCCTCAGGTGGAGTCTGAAGAAGAGGAGGAGGAAAAGACAGTCACCCTGGCCGGCAGCGAAACTGCCGAGGGGAATAGGGTGGGTACTGGGTGAACATACCAGGCTTCTCGAGTTTTCCTGCCCCAGGTGGAAAGTCCCTCTGCCCAGGCTGTCAGGCAGAGGGTGATACAGCTCATGATCCTCCAGCCTCCAGTAGGTGAGACCTGGATTCCAACCAAGGGGACAAGTGAAGTTAAAACGTACAACTTCACAAGGCTCCCAAAAACTGCTCCACATTCATGTAAAAAGTTCTTCTTCATACAGAAATGTGGATAGGGGTCCATGGAAACAGCTTAACATGCTATTATTAACTAAGGTTAAGTACTTCATTTACAATACAAATATTAACTAGATTTATGTAGTGGAATTCCATATTTTTATGTTCTCAGAGGTAAAATTATATTTTGGCTTGTAAGTCACTTTGAATGAAAACACCTGCCATAGAACATATAAACTAAAAATAAAACAAACTATTTTTGTTCTCTGAAATATTTTTATGTTGTTCTAAATAGTTCAGAGATAAAAATAACAGGCAAAAACGTCTTTCTCTGCACATGACAGCATCTGTCACTTTACCAGAAATTTCCGAAGCCAGGCTGTCACTGCGTCTCAGGTGAAAGGGCTGTGACGCCTGTGCGGTGGGTCGCTGCTGAAACCGGAGAGAGGCAAGATTCAGGCTCAAGCGGAAATGAGCCCAGCCACTGCCACGTTATCGCGACTCAGGGGCGGGGCACAGTGAAGACCTTCCCACAGCATCCCCCCTCTCAGATTGCACTTGGGGTCTCATAAATCCCCATCCCAACCCCAAGTCGACCATGAGGCCTACGCTGTCACAACTAATACAGTGAGCACTGCTCCACATGCTCCAGTGCAGCGTTACACACATTGCAGGCTGTCTCAGCAGGACACGAGGTTACACTGCAAGCCCAGCCAGGGGAGCTTTAACAATTACAAAGAGTAACATACACACACAAGTATAAACATGGCATGAACAAAAGTTGCAGTCCAAGGCTGTGTAATGCAATCTCTACTCCAGTCCATTGGGATCCCCAGACAATCCACAGTTTTTCTCCCTCCCAGCTCCCAGGACTGGAGCTCCCCAATAACTGGCTTGAGAGACACTGATGTAGTGCATATGAACATGAACTAAACACAATGCTTGAGAAACTAGGTAGACACGGGCCTTTGACTGGGTTCCTGATCAAAGGATCCAGGTTTACCATGAACCCATGGACTGTGAGAGCTTCTGTGAGGTCCTCTGAGGTGTGAGGAAGTGAGCAAGTTGCACCTGTTGCCTTTTATGCATGCACGCATGTATGTATGTATGCCAAGACATGATAACTCTGCAGTCTGGTTAAAGAGACAGACTGGTTGTCATGGTAACCAAGTAAACTGTGGCTTCTTGTGTCCACACGTGGATTAAATTATTTGTTCATAACAGACGTGTGTTAAGGTTGTATTGGTATAAGCTGAAATGATCGATTTGCTGAAATTGTCCCCTCATAGTGAGTCATGAAGAATAGACACACGTTAACCTGTGGGGTCTCACTCAGCTCGACACACCGGGATGGGTTTGACTCCGGAATGAGCACGCAAGAGATGAACTCACGTCGTGTGCCTCGTCTGTGCTTCCATCGTGGGTCTTCAGCTCCGGCCCGCCTAGCTGAGCGCCCTGAGCCAGTCCACCCTGCTCCGCCCCGCCCTTCCACTGCCTGCGCCTCAGCTTCTGGGCCCAGGTGGTCAACAACGGGCTGAAAAATAAACCCCAAGCTTGGTTCAATGGACCACACAGCTGAATCAGTCAAACCATCCTTCGCCACAAATATCTTAAACAATACAATAAGTTAAGCTCAATGAAAAGATCTGATGTGGAGACTTCAGACACCGGGCCCTTAGAAATTATAAAAATATTAGAACATTTTAAAAATATATAATATTTTTGGGTAAATTACCCTGCAGAGTGTGTCTGTTGTGAAACAATAAACAAGAAAATGAATGTTTTGTCTTTGTGAAAGAAATTGACAAACACCTGTGAGTTTCTGGCTGGTCAGCCAGGGGGCTGGGATTGGATGGGAGGGAGGCAGACGGCGTTCCCACAAGGGTGCCACCCTCCGCACCCAAGTCCTGCACGTGGGCAGAAGGCGAGAGCGCCGACCCAGGCCCGTCGTCGTCCCCTCTGCGAGTCCCGCCGGCACCACCGGCCCCTGCGTCTTGCGTGAAACTCTGCTCCGAAGCAGACAGAGTGCCGTAGCCACTGCTCAGGAGTAATGTTGCCACTGTGCTCTCTGTGTGGGTGGGCCCCAAGTGCTTCGTCACACCCGGACAAGGGGAAGCCCCGGGGAGGCCACCGAGAAGGTCGAAGAGTGGGGACCCAGCCGGCGTGTGGGCCTGTGAAGCCTCAGTGGCGTGAGGCCCGGCCCGCTGGCTCTGCAGCTGGACTAGAGCCTTGATCTCATCCTGTATGAGCTGTGAAACACACGGGAGTTTCAGATGGAGACCACAGCCCTTGCCACGGGCAGCAGCAACCCGACATGACAGCAGGCAGAAAGCAAGTCCCCCACAATCCAGTGCAGGATTACAGTACAACCCAGAATTCTCAAAAAACAGCTCTGAGAGTAAACCTAAATGTTCCTGTCGTCAGAAATTTGGCCGACATAAGAATTATACAGGTCTGACATTTGATGGAGCTTTTGAAATCCTGACTGAGAAAAATAGGTCCAACTTTAAGTTAAGTGTGCTATGAAGAAAAACTGGATACGCTAAACACCTAAACCCTAATTATCACTACCCTTAATTCACTTAATTCTAAATTCTTGCAAAAGTACTTAAGGAATAACCAAATAAAGGACATAACTTGAGTTAACCTGAATTTGGCACTGATATTGTTCATGCTGAGCAAGGATCTGCTCCTGGTATCGCTTCTCCACAAGCTGGAAGAGCTGTAACCATCTGCCCTGTTAGGGACAAAGAGAGAAAATGGCATTTGACATAAACAAACAGCAAAAAAGGGGTCAGCTTCTGTTTTAAACACAGAAGAGAAGCTTATTTTTGTTCAGAATGAGAACCTTAAGTATACTGCTCACTGCCACCTGTAAAACGTCTAGGAAAGGTTCTACATGTGCTTTAATTATTTTTAAACCAGGAGCAACAGTGGAAGATTAGAACACAGCTCCCCCTGATATTAAACCTGTCAAATGGATGGACTTGCAAACACACATGCCAGTTCACATAGAAATTTATTTATTAATAACGTAATAAATACAAATCTCGGGATAATTCCACTAACATCACACATTAATGTTTAATGGAGACTGTTCCATACCGCAGTGTGGATTTGCATTTCTTCAGTGCAATCTAGACCAGCTCTGTAATCTGCATCTGCACACTGCAGTCTGGACCAGTGTTCCAACACTCCATCCTAGATCAATCTGTACCTGTGCTCCAACACTGCAACCTAAATCACTCTCCAATCAAAGTCTTATGGACTTTTCCACAGGTGAAGAAAAAAGACACGTGTCACCTCGCTGTCCTTCCACAGCTCTTGGCCAGTCTCCCCGCTGCTCTGGATCTCCTGCACCAGTGCTGTCAGTGTCTGCAGGGGACTGGGCTTGATGGCTGGCAAACTTTTTCCAGAGCTAAACTCATTGCCTGGACTGAGGCACAAACTCCTGCAACAGGCAATATGTATTCTATATATTTTTTACTGCCTGAAGCTTCTCATCAATCTATCACACCAATATGTGTAAGAGGTATTACCCTCCAACCTAAAATTTGAAGTTAGCGTTAACTGGAATATAATAATGGATTAACATTTTGCTTCATTTTAATAATTTTCTTCACCAAAACTTTTCCTGGACCCATGAATGGCATGAGAGACAGATTGCGAGGGCTGTACAAACCTGTTCTTGTGTCCGCTACTGAATTTTGGCACTGAGGGATCCTGGCTCTTCACAACCCCAGTGGCAGCCTGGATGAACCCCTGCAGGGCTCGCACTGACTGTACGGGTGGATGCTCCTCCTCTGGACCAGCAAGCCCTGATGGGGAATCCTCAAACGAGATGATGGAGGCCTCGCTTTCCTTGCCACCACTCTCCTCCACACTGTCGTGGCCCAAAGCTCCAGAACTGGACACGTCCTCGGAAATGCTATCATCTGTGGACATCCTCAGGTGGCCTTGTTGCAGCAATGCATTTGATATCTGGAGGAAACTGGTTAGCCAGCTGATCTGACCGAAGCCAGGGACTGCATATTCATCTCTATTAGTAAGTGATTTCTGTCTCAAATTTAAAAACTCCTAAGGCAAAGCAACTTATACTATGTGCAATCGCTAGTAAACGGGTCAAGCCGGGAACAAAATCTGACGGCCGCGAAAATATAGGCGCCTCTCTGCGACAGTGATCACGGGACTGGAATAAACAGCGACGCGACAACATATCTGACAAACTGGCCATGGATCAGAAATTGAATCGCTCCCCTACAGAGAGCAAAATTCGCATAACACATCATCTGTACTCAGACAGCGTGTCGCCAATCGGTTACATAAATAACACTGCATAAGGAGATCAGTCCCCATCTGGACTGCGGGACCCTAGCCCCGGATCAGTCCATCATCTCGTGCAGCTTGTGCTTTCACCTACTTCTTTAAAACACAGCCAAACGTGCGCATTGGCTCATTGTCGCGCAAGTGCGCTGAAGACCGACAGACAGTGTGCATAGGCCGACTTACCCAGAGATTTGTCGCATAGCTGCAGCTATAAACTGTACGGCGGCAAAACACCTATGCCTACGTCTTTACCCCAGCATCCATCAACGGAAAAAAATATCTTGCATTTTCGTATTGGCTGGCGGGATTCGGAAACGAAGAAGCTGATTGGTGAATTCGACAGATGTGCAACGCCCACCTGTACGAAGTGACCATCCAGACTGACACTATGTGCCGAAAATAGGCGGTTAAAACACATTAACAGTTTTCCGATTGGCTATTTTATCCCAGCAAAAGGCGGAAATAACCTTGGAAGTACAAGTTGTAAGGTCGTAGTTCAACCAAAGAATTGAAAGCTTGTGGTTTACGTGTTAGTGTACTGAAGCCGAGTGCTTCGATTGTTTTGACATTTTCATATTGTGTGGGACTTAAATCGGAGACTAATTGAGCTGTTTATGTGGCGTATCATAATATTGCTACCCGCAGTCCTAGTTAGCTAGCTGACTCCATGCCTCATATGTTGGTTGCATCCAGAAATGTCAATAACTCCCTGTACCGATGACAACTAACTCTATAGTATATATTCCTAACGTGGAATATGACATAATGTGTACGCAGTATACATATGCACGTTACTAACACGCAAATTATGTGTCAATACTTGATTGATTTTCTAAATATTTGAAATATAATTTATTTGATAATTGTCTCAAAATCGCGTCCATAAGAAGACGATATGCCGTCGTATGTACTATCGCGACTTATCGTTATGGCCGGGCAAACACTGACATGGGAGCTAAAGTTTCCTGGGCGGCTCCTTTTATCTCCAGTATCGGTAGGTTTGCCGCGCATCCGAGCTGCTGGGAAAAAGGACCGCATTGATCTCGACAGCCTAAACGAAGAGCACTTGGAAGAGCAGTTCGTCAGAGGATCCGGGCCAGGGGGACAAGCAACTAACAAAACCTGTAACTGCGTGGTTCTTAAACACATCCCATCTGGCATTGTGGTGAAGGTGAATTTAAAATGCGATGGTCTACAGATTAATTCTACTAATGATTCTCATGTATTTTCAACTTAATTATTAAATTGTGATATTGCGAGTTGTTGTCATTGTCTATTGAGTCATCTGAGTGTGGCTCTTGATCAACATTGTGATGTTTTAAATGTTAATTAAGGTATTTTAATATTAATCTTTCATTTTAATTCTGATAAATAGCTAGAAGAATAACTTCTTCGATTTCTCTGTTCCAGTGTCACCAAACCAGGTCTGTGGACATGAACAGGAAAAAGGCTCGGGAGATCATGCAGGAGAAGCTGGACATTTTCTACAAAGGTGAAGACAGTGGTGTCCTCAAACAGAGGAAGGAGCAGGAGTGGCGGAAGCTGGAGAAAAGGAAGAGGACCAGGGAAACATTGGAGAAGAAACGACTGTTTAAGGAGAACGTCCTAGCAGATTCCAAATAGGGGGAAGACACCAGATGACGTGTCTCCAGAATTTTTCCCTATTAGGCCAAATCTTATTATCTGTGCAGAGCACTTAGGCAGATTGTAACAGCTGTGGATAGAGTGGACTAATGTGTTGTGACCATTTTTTTTTACTTTGGCTGTAATATAAATATATCCGCAAAGGGTTATTAAACAGGACATTTTAAGACTGTAAGTAAAAATAAAGAAATGTCCAAAGCTCATAATGAATATTTGTTCTGTCCACTTTGCAGAGACTAGACTGTCAGCATGTTTAAATTTGCCCCCCCTTCTTTACAGAGACCCACAGACCCAAAAAAGTGTATATATAATGATTTAAAATTAACAGTGATAGCTGAAGATGTTTGGTGTGTGGAGCCATTTTGGTCATTTTGGTTTTAGCCTTTAACTAGATTTTTTTCTCAACCAAGCTAAAAACTACAGTAAAGTGAAATTGTCAGTAGAGTAAAAAGCATACTCAAAACATCACTCAAAAGGCGTCCATGGGCCTTACAGTTTAATAGCTTTAAATCCTTTTAAAGTGACCAAATCCATGAGTCTAATCTAATTTTGCTGGCATATTCCAAGCAGCAAATGCAAAAAATAGAAAAACTTATTTTCTAAACTTAAGTTTTAAGGACAGACATAAGCACCAAATTTTATAAAGTCCCCTGTTTCTCAGACCTAAAATGAGATACCAGAGTGGCTTTGTAAATAAAAATGTACTAATGAACAGTGTTGAAAGAGCAGGCCAAGCAACTCTAGAACATTTAATAATGAACCTCTAGCATTTAGCACATAGCATTTAGAGATAATGAGCTGATGTATTTATATACTTCACATTAACTGACTGGCAAAATTGTGGCTTTGTCCAGTATTTGTCAAATATAAACTGAAAAGAAAGCTTTGTTCCTAATGTAAATGAATATTAAGCAATAAAAATCCCCACTGGTCGAGAATCTCAATAATTGTCCCTTTGAAGGGTACAAGAGCCTACCCCTTCCTGGGAATCAAACCAGTCATGTTTTGGTCATGGTTTTCTGTGTAAAATAACTCCAGATTAAACACACTCATTCATCTGCATTGGAAAAAAAATCCTAGTACAGATACTTTAATGAAAATAAGTTTTATTACACTGAGTAATAAATACATACAAAGATGCAAATCATTTTTATTACAACAGTTTATCCAAATCCGGTGTGGGATACAGTGTATTTGGCACTATCCTTCTTTTTTACTTGTTAACTACATTAGTGTGTTAAAAAGATCCAAATCAATCATTAAAATGTCCCATGCTACAGGCTTTTCCTGTAAATGTCATGCAGTTTCTATAATTATTTCGGGACATTGCTACCTAACATGCATTTTTAACTTTTCATTTATACAAGCAGTTAAGAGTTTCAGTCATTCCCAAATGGGAACACATATAAAACCAGGAGGTTCTTGTCAAGTATCTCTCCTATACTGGTATTCCGCATTCAGTTTATGCATTCCTTAGACCAAACATCAACATATTTTATTATTATTATTATTATTATTATTATTGTTATTTTATTATTACATTTTCTGGAAGCCGTTCCACAGCCCGGCACATGAATTGTTAAAGGGAAGGACATCCAAAGCTTCTGTAGCAGGGTGCTTAGGACCTGGCGTTTCTCTCCGTCTCTGCCAAGCATTCACGCACCAGTCCCCTGGCATGAATTATACCTTCAAAGGAAGTAAAAACATGATTTTTTTCAGAGCTCTACTAATACAAAGAATGACCCAAATCAGGTTGAAACATTGTGTGTCTTAAATGTACATCTCTAAATAATAATTAAATATTAATAAAGAACTAAATTGCTTGCAAAGTTTGCATGTTTTGGTGGATTTCATCCATGTACCTCGGCTTTTACCCATAATCCAAAAATGTGATTATGAAAATTGACAGTGTGTCAGTGAGTGCATGTGCCCTGCAACTGACTGGAATCCAGTCCAGAACATTTAATAAAATGCATGCAGTCTTAAATCAATAGTTAATGATGGTCTCTCTAGTGTAGATTTGTTCAACCAAGTCCTTGGGGACCCCCAGATAATCCACATTTTTGCTTCTTCCCAGCTTCCAACACACCTATACCAGGTATTCAGCGTCCTTTATTCTTCTTGCAGCTGGAAAGAAGCAAAAATGTGACCTATCTGGAGGTCCTGGAGGACAGAGTTGAGACACCTGCTCTAGTGTAATATATTAAAGTTGTTTTTTGGAAGTTTACCTCTCTTTAGTCTTTCCATGGCACTTTTACTTCCAGCATATGTGGGTCTAATCTCTTTCCCCAGTTCTTCAATGATGGCTAATAATTCTGCATATTTGCTTTGAGGCACTTGGGTTCCACTAGTCCCCTGGAGCTAAATAAATAAATAGATACAGACAGACAAAAACTGTCAAATTTACTTTGTTAAGCACGGCATATATTATTATACTTTACTCTATAAGGGTATATTTAGCATCGACATATACAAATTTTGTCATTGGCTTGCGGTACCTGAGAATATCCCAAAGATGGAGGTCCATAGTCATTCACTATTGGCCTGTAAGACTGCAGGGTTGCTAAGCTTGTTGATGGAGAGTGGATATTTCCAACTGAAAGAGAACACAAAAGTTGCACTCGCGTTACGTAAAAATTTGATCCCAGTTAATCTTGCACCGACCGTTTTCTGATAGGCTTTTAATGCACATGCTTGGTTGGGCCAGGCACGTTGGCTCTGTGCGTTAAGCGTGCATGTACCCCGTTGGCCCTTCGGCGTAATACGCAGTATTATGAGCACAGGGTGTAATAAGGGCCATCTGACGCTAGGTGTCCTCAGAGGGTCAGAAATACGCGCTCCACATCCAGATCAATCATCGGGCTCAGGGAGACGATCATGGAGGAAACCGTACGGACCGAATTAAAAAGCCAAAGTGATACATTTTAAAAACGCATCTCGACGCACCCGATTGACCCAAGCCGGCTAGCCGACAGCGCGAAATAACTTAAAACGGCGATTACATTTCCGTTTCCATTGCCGGCGAACGAGAAGGAAAAGGTTTTTATGACTAGTAATAATGGCGGATATGAATCAGCTCGCAGGATCTGACCCTATATATATAACTGGACAAAAACTACAGACAAGGGCTTTCCCCAGGTATTCATTACAACACCGAATTTTTGCATCCGACAAAACGCGGAAAATATTAAAAATTCGCTCAAATTTCTTTCTTACCCTGATTCACGGAAGTTCCCGGAATGTGCTGGTGGAGATTGGGTTTGTAAGACATTCCCAGAGACATTATAAATTAAACAAATAAAAATGTCCTGAAATTCACTGAAGCGTCTCTGTCTCTCTCAGACACTTTTTGTTTACAGCAGAGCGGCACCGGCAAATATGGCCGTCACTTTATATTGACACCCACAATGCAATCTATCATCACAATGGTAAATTCATGGCATTTTGACCCAAAACGTGTTCGCACTATATATATACAATTAAAACACTTAAGTTTCGGAAAATAAACAATTTTAAAAGATTTTTGCGTCCATACATATAACATTACCAACAATACGTGTTTTGTTTGATATACATATTTTGTTGATTTTAGTTTTTACATATTTTTTTTATTTTCACGTTTTACCAGTTTTTCCAAAAAGGCACTGCGCACTGTACAGATAACTTTACATCACTTTTCCAGACATTCTATCATGTGTAATGTGTATATGTGTCTGTGTGTATATATATATATATATATATATATATATATATATATGTGTGTGTGTGTGTGTGTATGTATGTATGCACATCACAT
>JAODJW010000040.1:36437524-36449701 GCA_026777045.1 Hyperopisus bebe | reverse complement strand
GTTTTTCCAAAAAGGCACTGCGCACTGTACAGATAACTTTACATCACTTTTCCAGACATTCTATCATGTGTAATATGTATATGTGTCTGTGTATATATATATATATATATATATATATATATATATGTGTGTGTGTATGTATGTATGCACATCACATACACACACACCCATGTATGTTTACACGCACTTTTGAGCGCTCTCAAATCAATGAGAAGCATATTTTACTAACATGAATGTGATGGTTATTTCGAGAAATGTGTATATGACATATTAACATAACATATATGGAATAAATGGAATAAAAATGTACATATGCCTCAGTCTAATAGAACCAGTACTTTTTCTCAAGTAGATGTTATTTTCTGTGAGTTGTTCAGTATTATTTTAGTCTCATTTTCGTCAGACGGTTAACGATATTTTAAAAGAAAAAATAATTTTAAAAAATTGATTGCCATGGTATAAAGGAATTCAAAGGTGTACTATTCGACCATCTGTTAGGCACAAGTCCATCATTTCTTTCCTGTAAACTAAATGTGTCGTATCGATACTGCGATAATGACACTAGCACAGCCATGAGGGCTGCTTCTGCTTCTGATTTTTTAACAAAGAGGGATGTGTGCCACTTTTAACCTCTTCCTGTCGCGTAAATCTCCCCTCCCCCTTTCTTTATGCCCCATGACGATTCGTTGGACTTGCGTGCTAAATTTTTCCGCTGGAAGGGAGGGAGGGACACGACACGCAGCTCGTCAATGCCCGGCACTGTTACGGCTCCCTGGCTTTGCACGCCCTGTCGATGCGTCGCATTGTGCTTCCCAAATGTAACATATACCCCCCTACGAAGAGCTGACACCCGACAGCTTGGAGTATCCATCTATGCAAATCCACGAGGTTTAAATGAAATACACGCCTGGCAATTACTGAATGCGGTCACTGTGATTCTGAAACATTTGTGTGTCGGGTGCCCATAATATAAAATTCCACCACTTGCAGGTTTCCTTTTTAACTTGATGTCGTTTGCTTTTTGCGGTTCTGATCTTCAAGCCCCCCCAACCCCATAAACAAAAACGTATTCACGGCTTCAAATAAAATTTTAGCTTTTGAGAGAAGACAATCACGTTCAAAGAAAACACCCTATGAATGTGTTACAACCCATTCACAGTGTGTACACAGACTGAATAGAGGAAAAGTATATAGTATGGACATTTTTCTAGCATGTAATAAATTAAAATAGTGATTTTGTTCAAGGTTTATTGGTCATGTGCAAGATTTAAATACCTTGCTCTTGAAGAGATTTAAATTCTTTGTACAACAAATCAGTAGTGCAACTCGTGCAAGCATGAAATTACATTGCCCTCCATTGTTATAAACATCCATTTTAAGCAAAAGGGGGGGAAAGATATGCAACTATACATTTTTTTACATCAATGCATCATTCCCGCATTAATCTATCCTATGAAGAGATTTACAGCATCTAAATCAAGATATTAGAAAGTCCTTTGCTCCAACATGAAATGTATTTGTATTAAGCAAATATTAAAACATTGATAGAAAAGTAAAAAGATCAACACAAAGCCAAATGAAGGCTTGACTACAAGACATTCCAGTTGAAAAAAGAAAAAAAAAAAAAAAAACATCTTCAAGATTTGCACAGACAGGGAGGGGAAGGGAGGGTTCATTGAAGATCTTTAATCCGACCACATTAAATGAACACCGTAGTCCTTAAATGCAATGACGGGTCTGTCAAATCATGCAACGCTGCAGATCTGAAAGTGCCATTGGTGGACGGCGGCTCAGATACCGCATTTCTACACTCGCTCGAGGCTGCGGAGAGATTCCATGGAGGGAACAGGACAGAGTGGGAGACCAGCAGTGCCATGCTTCTTCAATGTCTGTCCTCCACACATCCTATAGTTATGTTTAGCATGGGTCCCTGGGGGAGGAGGGGGGAGGGAGTGATTGTTTTGTCAAACTAACCCCTGAGCATTGTTAATGTGTCTTTCAAAAAAAAAAAAAAAAAAAAAAAAAAAACAGAAAAAAGAAGAACCAATAAAAGTTCAAGCACTTCAAAAAGTTGAACGGAACCGATGAAACAAAAGCTGAGGAGCAGAGGTAAGAGTACGGGAGGTGACCAAAAAAAGACGAACATGAGGGGTCCCCCCCGCCCCACCCCAACGTCCACTCCTTCATTCAAGTCTCCTCCGTGCAGGAGTGAGGCACTCAGCTGATCTCTCCTTAAAGTACTCTTTGGGCGGGAAACGCTGACAGTGTGGGGTGCAGGCCGGGCACTGGGTGGGAGGGAGGGAGGGCACCCCACTATGTCTTGGAGAAGTGGTTGATGCTCTGCGGGTGCAGCTGCTGCCACATCTGCTGCTGCCTCACAGCCAGCTGCTGGGACTGATCGGATGACGAAAGGATGTTGAGGAGCGGAGCTGTGCAGTTCGATGGAATGATCAAGCCTGGGACAGAGTCACATGTCAGTACAATTTGGCTAATCCAGAAAATATCCCAAACAGATATTTTACCCTAATATGGCATTGCTACTTTGCCCATTCAGGGATGGGCAGGCATCATCACCATGGTGAATTCTGATGGACATTGTGATCAAAAAACAATTATTACCATGGACAAGGTATTTAAAAATGTAACCTACATAGCAGGGCTGGATGATCTGGCAAAATATTTTATCACAATAACTTCCTTCATATCGGTCAATACTAAAACTTATCACTATGATTTAAGTCATTACCTTAAGGTTCCATTTTTGCTTAAAATTTCCTTTAGAATTGTCATTAAAAACATTCAGGACATGAAATAAGGAAGTCTGCAAACAAATTAATATTACTAAATTAATCATACAAAAATAAACTTGTCAGAGTGCAACACTAGAAAACGCCAACAGTAGGGTTGGTTGGTAGGTTTATTCGTGTGCCTCAATTCTTGATCCTATAAACAGGATTGAGATTGCTCATGGAGTTGTCACCCCTCCCTTACTGAAAAATTGAACGCTCCGTCCCATTCTTAACTAATAGAGGACATACTTTTAATTCGCTAGACTGAAATAGGAAACCCTAAGTGCTGGCGTTTGTGACTGTAAGCACTTGCATTTCGTATGTTCTACTGGACGGCAAAGCTTCAAGGGGTGAAATAAGTTTAGTGTATTTCCAGCTTTAATTAGTACAAGTTTCCAGCAGAATTTACAGTATACAGCATCATTCTGTTGCATGTCGGACATTAAATTACCCAAGTACCGCCACATCAGCAACGTCTGATCTACACTCTCCTTTTTTAAATGATGTGACTTAAGCTGTAACTTTCTTCACTGACACTAAGTTTTCTCTGAGGGAGTTCTCTTCCACATTTTACCAAAAGGGCAGCATGTGGTGTCCTCTGCTAATTCAATCAACTGTGTGTTTGTTGGGCACAGGTTGTTGCTTCTTAGAAGAAAATCATACAACAGGTTGGAAATTAGTCCGTTTCTGAAATGTGATTGTTTGATGGCAGACATCAGCCTGTGTTCCTTAGTTTATCGAAGCTTCACATTTTGTCAAAATTTTATATGACAATAAGTCGATATATCGCTTCTAAGATGCCCAGCCCTACTACACAGTTTCTCTCAGTCTAAACATTTTGCCACAGACAGAGACGAGTCATGCCATGATAGAGGGCAGGGTGATGATCCTTGGGGGTGGGGCAGGGGTGTCCATCTACCATTCATGTCCATTTACCTTTCTTATCCGGCTAAAAGATATTCCACACAAACCATGCGTGGACAGTCGCTTGGGCGTGGACAGAAAATAAATGTCTCACCCACAATTCGTTGGCTATCTTCAGTTCTCAATCGAACAATCTGCATTTTGACACTGGTTCCACTGACAGAGGCAAGGACACCCTCCACCTTCGTCCAGACACTGAGCACAGAACCACAGAGGACATGGTAGGTCCTGCAGCGAAGACCCACGTCGCACTGGAGCCCCACTGATGCTTTCTTACAGTTCCCTCGCCTGTGGAGACCCATGAGAGACCCACATGAGCCATGAATGAAAGCAAAGTACCCAGCTGAACAGTGTAATTAACGTCCATCACCAGCTTTTGAGAATTAGCGAAGACAGAAGCAGTTACCCACCAATAAGCATGGGAGCAGGTGTCTGCTGAGGAATTGTATTGGTCTATCCAATGCTGCTTGGCATCTTCTGAAAGAACCTATTGTGAGTGGGAGGAGAAGCACGTCAGTAAGAGTGCCTTCACAGCCCACTTACAGGCAGAAACGCAACTAAAAAGCCACCACCCACCTTTTTGCACTTCTTGTGAATATCTGCGTAGGTTTCTAGTTTGAGCTGCTTCCCAGTGTTTGGCCTGTAGACTAAGAAGAGCCTCTTTTTGGCGTTAACCTCCTTCGCCAGTATGGCAGTCTTCTTGTTGTTCCTCACCTAACAAATGGAATTTTTCGAATATTTCAGCCTTTGGACATGGAGTCAATGACCTTAGCTTTTAACAAACAGACAATCTCACCTGTACATAGAAGCCATCGTCTGGTCCGCTCAGCTCGGCCCAAATGTGGGTGGCATCTTCCCAAGACATGCCCCTCTCGACACTCACCTGCAGAGACAGGAAAAGAATCTACCATCAAGAAAAAGAACCCATTTTCCCCTTTGTGGAAAAGGTGCAGCTCTCACTCTGCATTAATACACACAAACACCTGTAGAACTCAAAACACTAACATCAATGAAAGAGTGGCATTTTAATCCAAGAGAACACACTCTTACCGTAGACAGTTCTACATGTCCAGAGGTAGAATAACCTGGGGTCAGAAATTTCTTGGAGTCTATTTTCTTAACCTTTTCATCTCCTGACCCCAGATCTAAACAGGACAGAGAAAGAAAGCCAAACCAGATGTCATACTTAAAATCTACTGTCAAGTGAGGCTAGGAGCCAAACGTTGCGAAAAGGCCATGTTTCAGAAAACGCTGACCTACCCAGAATTCCCATGTCATATCGACCGTTCTTCTTGGCATTCTGAATGACTGCTGTCAGCGTGTCTGAAAAGTACTGGAATAGTGCGTTCTGCTGCTGAACCTCCATTCCTAGAATACGGTTGAGAAACTTGCCGATGTTGTTGTAATCTGCCCATAAAAAGACAACATGTTAAAGCAAGTATAAAAGACAGACTCCATTTTGGAATTTGTAAATGTGAGATTAACTTAATATAAAATGAGCCACATAGCCACATCTGACCTTTGTCCAATGTGAGAATGCCTGAACGATCTTCTACATTGATTAATCCAACTCCAATTAAACCATGGCGGATTTCTGTAGAAGAAAAAAAAAAAAGTCTATAACGTCAAGTTTCATTCCAAGCTAAAACTCACAGCAGGGGAGCAAATAAGACGGACAAAAAAGACCAAATATCCCTTTAGCGATGAATTCTGACAAAAACACAACCGTTTGAAGTGACATGAAAGCAACAGCAATACCTTTGAAGAAATCGCCATCAAAGTTGGCAGGTGGGGAGACCAGAGGAGAGTCCAGGTTGACGATGGACTTCATCACAATTTCAAGTGCATTTCGACCATACTGTGGGGGACAAAGCACGTCAGAGGAAATGCAGCCCAAGGAGAAACATCAAGCCATTACAGGAAAAAAAAGCCATTACCTTGTTGTCAAAGTTGAACCTACTCAGATCTCTGGTTTCAGTGGCTCGCCGGTCCCCGTGCGTCAAGGCACCCTAAGCAGAAAGCCCACATGTTTACAGATGCTCAACATACCAAGCCTAAAACATGACACCAATCTCTTCCGACCAGGCAAATTACCAAGCTCTCAAGCCTTTTGGCAACAATGGAGGCGAAACGCTGCTCTCCAGCAAGCTCAGAGATGAGGAACACATACTCTGGGGCTGTCACTTGGTTGGACCTATGGGTTCTACCTGTGCTCAGATAGGAAAGGGAAGAGGGATTATCAGGACAAATATTTCACATCAGTGAGCAGTGGTGGGAAAATACCAAAATCTAAATCAGAATTCTCCAAATCTGAGGCTACACAACTCAAAGAGGGAATGACGTAACACATCACTCTGGGTTGGGTTAAGCAGAATGAAATAAGGCATCTGTGGGGTATAACGCAAAGTAAGGTTTACATACCCAGACTTGGAGCCAGATCAAGTAATCCCAACTGCCATGTTAAATGGTACTACGACAGCAAATTAATGGTGCAAACTAAGCTTGAACGATACCATGTAATACAACCCCCCCCCCGGTTGACAAATTTTATGATCCGCACCCCCTGTCCCTTGCCAAATTTAATCCACCACAAAGGGGCAGGGTACTGAATTTTGGTATCAAGATAAAAACCTAGGTATTACTTGGAATCAAATCAAGAATAATAATCAGTGGATTGCCCATCCCTTGACTTTAAGTCAAAGGGCAGGTCTTATATAGGTTACATTTTTTAGTGGCAGGGCGGTTCGGATGAACATTTTTGGTAAAAGGGAGGGACTTTCACCCATTGTATGTGGAAAGCTGGCACTTAAACCTGCTTGGAGCAGGTTTGGTGTGCAACGCAAGTTACAATGACAATATATTGTATAACAAGCTACGATTTGTAAAGCCCAAAAATCAGAAGTCTCAAGAAAGCTCACTAACAAGTCAACTTGCTTCGTGTTACAAGCCTCAGATCAGTAAGTTAATAACACTATTTCTGATTTTTTAACTGCATGAAAAGAGCATAAGAGACAAATACAGCTTCCTGTCACCCCCCAGGTTAATGACATAATTAAAACTAAGCTTGTTAACCACATCATTTAAATGTAACCTACAAAAATGTACAAAAATCCTATAACATCCAAAATAGTCCAAGATATGAAACCATTTCAAACAAAGAAAAATAATTTAAAAAAACCTGTCACACTGAACTTGCTACAAAATCTAGCAAAGACAGACTTGGCAGGGCTGTTTCTCACATAAGCAGAACATTTTTTAATTTAGAAACAATCTTTAAACAACATTTCAACACGCTCAATCTTCCCTGCATTGTTCAGCCCTTCAGGACAGACAAACAGCATGCTGACTGCACAGCTAAGGACATGAGGACTGACATACATGCATCCGACACTCATCAGGCAGGAAGGACCAAGGTGAAGACTTGACTTTGCATACTGCTTGGAAACATACCAAACTGCTGAATAGCTCTGTCGGCACTCCACGGTAACTCCAAGGTCATATGCACCCTCCTGCGCTGGTTCTTCACCCTGCGGTCAGCTTGCAGAGAGATACCAGAGCTGGCAGCCTCCGAGATGATGGCAATATTCTAGACATGAGACAGGAGAAGCGAATCGCGAGTTACAGGAGTAGCTTTTTTCCAATTACAAGTGAAGAGGGGGGGACATATGTGCACGTGTGGCACCTTCTCTCCTTCCATGAATCGCTGCTTTTCTGTGAGGTTGAGAATCTCCACGGGGACATCTTGCTCGGACCGAGACTCGTAGGAGATGCTGCCGTCGTCATTGCTGACCACTCTGCCTTTTCGGCCGGTCATCTACAAAGCAGTTGTGGGGTATGATGTTATTAGAAGCCAGGCCTGTACCCCATTCACATCCCACAAGGTAGAAAGTGCAACAGTACTGCTTCAACTAGTGTTTGATAAAACCTAGAATTCTTTGAGGGTCAAATCACAGCAGGTAAGAACTAACAACTTAACCATACTTTTGGCATGTTTCAGATGGATAATATAGCAATGCTTTCAAGTGCTGGCTAGACTGTTGCCATAGATTGTTGTAATTTTAAAGCCATAAGCAGGAGACTGTAAATGTTAGAATTAATATTCATTTATAATTTTTATAACGAGCCAACCTCTGCCACGTTGTCAGGACCCCCAAGCTCGTCAATGAGCTCGTCAAGGGTGTTGGGTGGAAGGTCCTCAGCCAGGTCCTCCAGCTCCTCCAGCAAGTGCCGCTTCATCTGCTGAGCGCACTCCACTGCATCCTGGCTGGTCACGCAGCCGCTGCTCTCGTTCTCCTTCTTGGCTGGACATTTGAGAAACGGCAAACCATTCCATTTAGCAAACTCATTTTCACAGATTACAGACTCTTTACACACTAATTCAAGAGCCATGCACAAGGATATCAGAGCAGGATTCCTCTGCAAACAAAAAAAGGTAGCCATAACACCACACTTGAATACTTCAGAAAGAAGACTGAAAAAGTCTTGCCTCACTTTAGAGAAAACCTTCACACTAATGAGATTCCTAAACTTTGGCTTTCTAGATTCTTCTCTAGTCATCCCAAAGAACTCAAAGGATCTGGTCTGAACCACAGGTCCACTGACCATTAGTGGACGAAGAGCTGGTCATTGCTTTGGTAACAGGAGTGGTAAACGTAGGTCTTGTGGAACCCAGGCCAGAGGCCAGCAAGGCACTTTGGATGGAATCTGGGTCAATGGACTTTTTCTTCTTGTTCTCCTTCACCTTGCCTTTCTTGTGCTCTTTTCGTATTAGCCAGGGATCTGGAAATAGGGAAGCATATTTAGATCAATGAAAATAGTTCTGCATTCTGCGGTTAGCAGCAGTCACCCCTTGACTATCTGTCCATGACTCGTATATGAGACACGAGTTTGACATTGCAATGAAGTACACTGCATAAACGGAAAAAAAACTGAAAATAAGGTTCTAGTAGCTTATTGCATGTGCAGTAAATGACTTATACAGTCCAACACCTGCAATTACAGGCCTAAGGCTTAGGCTATGATGAGGATGATGTTATCGCTGTTATGTCAGCCAGAATGCACAATAATGTTTTGAAATGATAATCATAACCTTACTGTAATTGGATATCCATGTTTAACTGCATCAACAAATCTCACAACGTGGACTCAACAAATGCAGGCTACATCTAATCTTATACAGGCACATATTCACATCACTAAATGCAGCTACTAGTTTAAATTCTACAGCAAAAGCGAGTGACCCGGTAAAAAAGTTGTCCAATAGTTGTTTGGCAATTTTTATGTGGTTTCAAGCCAAACGAGAAAGGGGACCCTGCAAATTTAAATGAAGTCATTTGCCGTTTCTGCTGAAAAGACGCAATGAAGGGCTGTAACATCATGAATCCTTACTCTCCTCCATCATCCAGCTGAATTCACAAAGCTAAACAAGGCTAATTTAGTCAGGTTCAGCACCATGCATTTCAATTGGTCTTCTACAAGTTAGGCTAAGATAAAGCCAATCCTTAGAGTATACCAAACACAAACATGAGCTTAAAATGTGCACAAATGCAAATCATGACATTCATGCTAAAGTGCTATACTTTCACAGTGGAGAAGACTTCCTTCAAAGATGTGCTTAACACATTTGATTGTATTGACAATCAAGTACTTGGCGAAAACCATCATGAAGTTACTAAACCAAAGTTCACTCAAAAGTAGAAACAGGAAGGAAGGTTTTTTGCCAAAAATTGACATTTCACAAATCTAGACTGAGAGCCCAAAGAGTCACCCAGTAGGGAACCTGGGTAATGCACTGCTCTTAAGTAGATCTCTTAAGCAACGTTCTTTCTTGGTTAGTGCAATTACTAATTGTGTTAAGCTATTAAGCGTACAGCACAGCCATGATTAGCGTTTTCTGATACGAGTTCCTTTGCAACAGCCCATGTTCACTGGAGCAGAAGCAATAGCGTAACACATACACATGCATGCTTGTGTACCTTGTGGCCAAATTACAGAATGTGATTTCTTATGGAACACAGATTTTAAAAAGTATCTTTTTAAAACGTGAATATCAGCCATAGCAAGACTTAAAAATGGAGTATACATGATTTGAAAAACTGAACATGACAATCATGAATTAATCCAAAACTACCTCCCCTCTGGGCATGGTTCATTCAATAAACTGAGGCTGTGCAAACGTTCAGTTTAATTACGTCATCAGAACTGTGTGTGCTCACCGTCTTCCTCATCCTCGCTAGACTCATCCCTGAAGGGGTTGAAGTCGTCTTCATCCCCTGAGCTGACAGACTTGAAGCTGTTGTCATCGCTGTCAGCCTCCTTGTCGGAGGGCTCGGAGCCACTGCCGCTCTCCTCCGAGCTGCTTCCCGAGAGCCCACCGGACACTCGCGGCTTCTTTGCCCCCTTCTTGGCCTCTTGGCCTGGAACACATCAACACCAGAGGGATGGGGTTCAACCCAGAGCTTCATGACACTAACATCCCTCCAAAAACACAATCACTCTTTAACCCTCTGGGGACTAGGGGTATGGAACACACTTTCACTGACTGGGGCATGGTCACACATTTCATTCAATATCATAAACTTAATTCATGGCAAATAAATTATTTCTTATATATTTGTTTTGGTGTTAAACTCATCTTAACTTAGTGTACTTTGTGTCAGATTTATGCAAAGTTTGTAATTTGACATCAAAGTATAGACATTGCAAAATGCAGTTTGGAACACTCGCAGAAACATTATAAAAGTACATAGTAAGCAATGGTGGAAGTTTGTTTTGATCCCAGATATCTGATCAGCAAAGTCTTGGCTACATGAAGATTGGATAAATAAGAAAAACCTAACTCATGTCACTATTTCTGGCTCCTTTCACTGAATATGTAACAACTTTCATGTGTATGAATGAGCCATTGACACCTGGCCACATCCCCCCCCCTTTATGGTGCTGATGGGGATGTATCTGTATCGTGTTTCACTGTTGCGTTGTTCATCAAATTATCATGCGAATACGATTTGAATACATGGTAATGCGGTTATTTAGAATGTGAATAGCGATCTTCGGATGAGAGCGGTACTACACACCCCCGATACAGGTAAAACAAAGTAAAGTGACATGGTTTACTTTTTTGCCGATTTGACCTAATTTTAAAAACTTTAATACTTCCGACAATGGGCATTTTGAAAAGACGACAGATTATGGATTTAATCAGCGTTTTCTTCATGTTTCTATAAGATTTCAGCGAGTTATGAACGAAAATACAAAAGAAAGATATGTGGCATCACCAACGATGCTGTCGACTCCAGAGGGTTAAAAGACATGCCAACACTAAGTCATAAGACGGATCTATCACCAAATTAACTTAATAGATCACTCAATATTAAACAAAACCTGTAAAATGTACCTATACATCACATACACACATTTTTTTATTATATAAAAACACACAGACACACACACACACACACACACACACACACACACACACTGCCTTCAGGCCTGAAACACCAAAAACTTCCTCTACAGGCAATTGGTAATCTTTTGAATTCCACCTAAAACATGGAATATCACTCTCATTTAAGGCAGTCTTTGCGGACAAAACAAGCAGTGTAAAGAGACACGGTAACTGGACATTAGAATCCCACACACCCCCCCCCCTCGGCAAGAGGCCTCAGACAAAAGCAGACACCCTGCAGCTTTTAGCTAGATGCAATGCACACCTTGTGACCTGCATTGCGAAACGAAAGCAGCTGTTGATGGGAGCAGAGATGAGTAAGTATCAGGCACAAGCGGAGAAGGCAAACGGAAAAGGCTGGCCAGTCTACAAGGAATACGCGCAGTGTCACTGAAAAGGCTGGCCAGTCAACGAGGAATACGCGCACAGGAGCACAAATACATTATCTATTAACACTATGAACTGAAGGCAGCTGAACTGAAGGGCCACCTGGCTGCCGGTTCCACCATGGTACCATTTCCGCTCCTTTTCCAGGGCAGGATGGTCTCTGCCCACTGCAAGTCTGGCTGATAGGATCCATAAGCACAGCCAGGGACTGCAGCCAGGGAAGAGTGGGGGGGGGGGTGGTGGGGGGTTGCTCACCTTTCCGTTTCTTGCCCTTCTGGTCAGTGGCTGCATTGTCATTGGGGGAGGGGGTTTTCTTGGCTGACAGGTCGATGCCCAGGAGGCTGAAGAGCTTCTGTCTGTCTGGGGCGGGAAAGTGCTTCTCCACCAGAGACTGTAAAACACCCCTGTGACATGAGAGGCACTGAGTGTGAGTGCAAAAGCGTGATATTACCCCATATTACAAAACAGGCCCAGCAAGCCTCATGGCACTTAACCAAGCAGTATTATACGTCATTATCTACCAAGTACACGTTATTTTTTTCTTTGTGTATGTGTGTGTACACACACACACACACACACACACACACACACACACACACACACACACACACACACACACACACACACACA
>JAODJW010000040.1:36422677-36437424 GCA_026777045.1 Hyperopisus bebe | reverse complement strand
CACCTTGTTGAATCAATGCCACGTAGAATTAAGGCAGTTCTGAAGGTGAAAGGGGGTCAAACACCGTATTAGTATGGCGTTCCTAATAATCCTTTAGGTGAGTGTACATTAGTACATACATACTTACAGCCATGCAAGCATACATACATACATGCATACTTACATAAATGATTCACAGGCTGAGGGTTGCCTTTGCAAAACATTCACTTTATTTAAAGTTATTTAATACTTTATTAATTACAGACCTTGAAGAAAAAGAATGCTAGCCTTCTTTTTGGTGCAGAATTTTCCTGCTAAATTTGAGATATCTATTATTTTTCCTGCTGCAGAATGCATCCTGTGTATATGCTGTGGTATCAACTTTAATATTTCTTCCACTTTAATTGAAGTGTATTTGCTATATGAATATTCAATGAGCTAACAGAGTTTCGTATGAGAACAGTGCATTGTCTTGTATTTTCCGCGAGAATTAGGAACAGCCAGCACTGGCCTTTACGTTGCTGCACTGGCTCATTGGAACAGCATTTCTGCAGTGTTATCAAACCTGCTTATATATTCCGATCATATATTTATATACATTAAAGCATCAAATTGAACAACCAAAGTAAACGCTGCAGAGGTCAAAGATTCTAAAGTCTTTTGATTGATTTGTTTGTGCATTTTTTAGGAAACTATTCGTTTATTTTCATGATGCTTTGCTGAGCAGGACTGCCTAACAGCTGATGTATACATATACCTGTTTATTAGCAGTGCTGCTTAATGCAGTATTCAAAGTGTTATCTAATCACACACACATACACACACACACACACACACACACACACACACACACAGTCGTGTAATCATATCTTTGTGGGGACCACTCATTCATTTCTTTGGGAAAAACTATGACAACCTTAACCCCTACCCAGTCCTAACCATAACCATAAGTAACCAAGCAAAATACAAGATTTTTTGCATTTTTAATTTTTTGATTGCAGTCATAGATTTTGAGAAAACTGAGTTTTCCCTTATGGGGACCAGGAAGCTTTTTTTCTGGAAATAGGTCCCCATAAGGGAAAAAAACAAAACAAAACAGGCATTCAGGTGTTCATTTAGCCCCCAAAAAGTAGGATAGCCCTATATCTAGACCACACACACACACACACACACACACACATATCATGAAGTTATTCATACATATCAAGAGAGAAACAGGCAGAGTAGATGAAGATACAAGACAAAGGGATGGAAGAGTGATTAAACTTTTCAGGTTAGTCTATGTTTTATAAACCTTTTTTTTTCTTTGTACTTTTTTTAACGTGCAGTATTTGATGGCCTGGAGGTTTAAATAATCATCTCTGGTGGCCGTCCTGATTTCAATGTCAGCGGTACGGATGTCGGGGGTGGGGGCTGGGGCGGGGGCGCGGAATTAAAGCCCCCAAAACCTGTCAGAAGAGCAGATGGTTGCCAGAGGCGCTGCCTTTGCCGTTTGATTCCGCGCCGTTCGCGGAGATCCGTACATTCCGAAAAAAAGCCAGCCGTCTGCATCTAATCTCCAGCGTGTGTTTATCGCTGCCTGTTTTTCCCCCCTCTCTCTCCTTTCTTTATGTTTCCTTTTTCATCTAAATAAGGAGCCACAGCTGTTTTTCGTGTACTTTTTATGTACAGTGTAAGCATTTATTACTTGGATACAATCTGGATCCATATCAGCTGCCTGTTAAGGCAATCTATTTCACTCGAGGCCATGCAGTCATACATAATGATTAACCTTCATTAATTGTCGTCATAATCATATTATAATTATAATATGATTAAATTCCTCAATATGTGTGTACACACACACACATACACACACATACATATATACATAAACGAAAAACAAGGGTTTTTAAATAAACCCTGCATTATTCAGCCTTTTCAATACAGTGAAATACAACGCTAATACATGTTATCAACCTTCTGTTAATTCAATGCTAAATTGCTACAAATATCTAGGCTCATATGACATGTACTGTTGGCTGGTAGGGAGGGGGATTAAACTTACTTGGCAGTGGAAACAAAGTCATTGAGTTCGCCTCCCCCCTCTTCCAGGGCTTCCAGGGTGCGGGCTTCTCCTGTCGACTGGAGGCCAATGACCACACACTGCAGAGAGGCCAAACGTCAGGGATAAGAGGCCTAACCCAATAACTGCGGCCAGGGGAACAAGCGGGGGCTCCATACCTTGCCGTTCTTGACCTCCTCCCGGGCCAGCTGGACGACCCGGCGGACTTTAGAGGCGATGCACAGGTATTTGAAGAAGCGCTGGTGAGCCGACCAGAACTGGCCCCACATGGACTTCTTCATGCGCTGCTCAGCATCCATCAAGTTGGCCGCCTGCTGGAATTTCTCACGTGCACTGACCCACTGCGAAGCACAGAGACATGGCACCCCCATTAGATGCTGACCTGCTCCAACGGGCCACTGGAACCCAAATCAGAATCACAGTCACACAGGACTTACCAAACGGACAGCCTTGTTGTACATCCTGATATAATCACCCGTCAATGGAACCTCATCAATCTTGAAAGTTACTCCAGCGAAGCTCAGCTGCCTGGCGATGTACATGCCTCGTAGCTTCATATCCATGGCAACTATCTCCATGGCACCCACACCCCTTAAAATGAACAAAATTCTATTTCAGTGGACTCCTCATCTGGTAGGTGTAAAGAATTAACAGTCATATGTTCAAGTTGAAAGCCAGGATGACAGAGGTGAAACCACAAGTTACATAAGTTATTGTGTGAAGAACATTTCAGGACCTAGAAAATGCAGAAAGCATAAGAAGCAAGAACCTTTTCAGATTAATTTTAAGGGATTTTAATACTTGTTTCACCATCTTAACAGAGGATTTTCATGTTAAACAGCAATCACACCGCTCGGTACTTAAGTTTTGCTATTAGGAAGGAACCATCCCTCCATTGGAGCCACACACACTATGACGACTATGGATCAGTTTACAATTGGTCAGCAGCCCGCCCAAGGCCAAAGCTTAGCTCAGAGGGAGGACCGGGACTTCCACTACTCACCTGCGCTCCACGGCTTGGATGAAGTTGCTGAACTCCTTAAAGGGTGTCCCCTCCCCCCAGATGCCAAGACGGTTCATGTACGCCATGTTCCGAGGCTCTGATGCACCTGCAACACATGGGGGCAAGAGGGTCCACCATCCTGTCACTGAGCAGCCGTTGCAACAAACCCCTAAAAAGTTTGCTACAAATACCCCCTACAAAAATCAGACAAACCTTATTACTGATCATGCTTTAAATATCACTTATTTATATGGGCCACTGAACCAGCAACATGCTTGATCGTTTCATCTCCTTTCATATTCAGGGAATTCATCTCTGCCTTTCACATCACACACCTCCATCAGAGGAACATCTTACCTGTGGCACTGGCGTACACCACTCGTGCTTTCGGCAGATTGTTCTGCAGCTCCAAGACAGCCAAACCCGTCTTGGTGGGCTTGGAGGATCCAATAGGACACACATTCTTCGCCTTGTGGCATTCATCAAACACAATCTGACACATCACTCAAGGAACATGCCAAACGCACAGGGCAAAAAGACGAAAAAAAATGAAAAGTTATTATTATACCCCCACGAAGACTGCTGGCAAGGACTTGCAATGTGCCAGATGCAATAACCAAACAGTTCCGAAAAGGATACCACACCGTCGAAGTCCGAGCCACACCAGTGCAACAGCTGCTTAAATCTCGTCTTGTATTTCCCACCTGACTGGCTTTCCCCAATCAGAGAAGAGTATGTGGCAAAAATCACCCCTTTCTTCACGCTGCCGTTGTGCTTGGAGGAAATCTTCCCATATTTAAACTAAACAGCAGGACACAAAGGAAAAAAAAAGCCAGCTTTGGTTTTTCAGACTCACGCAGCTGCCAAGAACGGCTCGACGTGCATTCGCCGACCTACCTTGTTCAAGGAGTGGACCTGGATGTTTTTTGCCCCGATGTCTCGCAGGTCTCTTTCCGCATCATACTTCAAGTCATTAGACACGCTAAACCTGGATAGCAAACAGCCCACAGTTACAATAAACCGCATCACTAAAATTGCAAAGGAATCAGGGCTTGAAAGCAATAAGCTCTCTCACCATAGGGACCTCTTCCTGCCCAGGAGGTAGTTCTCATAGATAATGCCAGCAATGGTCCTGCCCTTCCCCACACCTGCGCCGTCCCCTATCAAGTAGGCTGCTCTGTCCCCATTCGGTAGGAACGTCTCGTGTTGCTACACATAGAGACAATATCACCAATCAAAACAAAGCATGTTGAGATGCTGAGTGCTGTGGGAGGGGGATCCATGGACAGGGACCTTACCTGGGCAGCATATGTGATGGCCTCCAGCTGCAAGGCGGACAGCCAGCCCCTGTCTATGGTCTCCTCTGGGATGGAGAGGCGGTACCACACGTTGGGCGGGGAGACGCTGGACAGGGAGCTGGTCTCCACCACGGGGTCAGGATGCCGCAGACCCACCTTCACTGGAGGGGTGATAGATGTAAATCGGCCCTGAAAATACCACCTCCCCAGCATACGCACAGAAACACACTGCTGCTTAATCCACAATTAATCTCTAAATACTTTGATGGAGCTATTCCGTTTGAATCTCTCTCTCAAGGGTTGAACAGTAGAGCCTATCATAGAACCTGACCTAGGAGCACTTACATCTGATCTGCCATTCCTCACCTCTGCACTACCCCGCTTCCCTCACAGACATGCATCTCACTTGAATTCTTCAGACGCATCGCTACCAAATATTCATGTGACACTCAGAGGCAAAAGAAACCAGCAGGCACTCTTACGTTTCATAGGCATGTACTCCGCATAAGTCTCAGCATGCACCAGCTCTTCCTCCTCCTCTTCCTCAGGCTCCTCCTCCTCCTTAATCCCATGGACCTTCTAGAAAAAGGTTTACGTTATTCTTAGGGATCAAAAGTGTTGTAATAAATTCAACTTCATGCCACCACTAAGTTAATTCGCCTTCCTGCTGAGTATTTATTCAAATAAAAACAAACACCCAGGTGGCTTCCCCACCTCAGCATGGAGGAGGTTATGTAAACAGTTTTTACATAAGAGACAGCTGCGAAGTTGGGGGGGGGTCTCACATTCGTGGGGGAAAAGCTCCTCATCTTGATGTCATCGTTGACCCAGATGCGGGCCACATCTTTGCTGGACACTTCCTTCTTCAGGCCATTGTTCAAATCAGCTATGGGAGGGGAAAAAAAAACAAGGCAAGGATGAGGTTGACAAAGAAATCAAAATATATATATTAGAAGGTGCCACTTTCTTCCTGAAACTCCAGGATCTCAAAATGACTGTTCATCTGCATTAATTACAGCCCCAGACTTTCCATTTACTTGTGCGATACCAGGGTGCATGAACCCAGTTAATCAGGAATTTTTGCACCTCCGTGACCACCACCGTCGCCCTAACACCGGCCCTACCTGCTTTATTTACCATCGTGGTTGAGACCAGAATGATTTCTGGAAAAATAGATGGAACACAATGTCGCAGTGTGATGTATGGAAAAGTTTGGCTAAGCTACATCATCTGAAAATATTACAATTTCAAGAGTACCCCAGATGACATTTTAATACATAGCATGTCACATTCAAATAGACCTTTTTTACACACATATATATATATATATATACACACACACACACACACACACACACACACACAACATACAGAGAAAGTAACAAGAATCATATGTTTAAGCCAAACAAAAAAACACCCTACACCTTCAATCAATGATGTGATGGGCCCATAGGAAAAATTCATTTGCCGCTAAGCAACCAAGAATAGAGCGATAAGCTGAAATCGTATACATGGTAACTGTAGGTATCACCTGGGTTCAGGTCAAAATTAAAAGAGGTCTGTATTCTGCCACTGACAGGCAAGGAATGATGCCAGAATGGTCACATACCACAAAACGCCATTAAGACCAACAAAGCAAGAAGCCCAAGAGAAACTGTATCCAATCCAGATAAACTTACTGGTAGCTGTGGCAACAGGCTGGGCGATATTCGGTGGAGGTTTGAGCTTCATGAGTTCACCCAGGCTGCTGGTTTTCAAAAGGTCCTTCAGCTGGATCTGGTCCTTGCTGGACGGGACCACCTCGCACGTGGCGGCCGTGGAATTGGCCCGCACGGTGGTGGAGGACGTGTTGATCACCTTGGCCACAGTTAAGGTCTGCCGGGAAGTAGTACTGGGGCCAACAGATGGCTTGGTCACGACTATCGTCCCCAGGGATGGGAGCTGATTCAGTTGGTTCAGGACGAACGTGGTGGTCGACGGCTGAGGCTTCTGCAGGCGTCCAGGTGACAGGAGAGCAAAGGGGAAAGAGTTTAGCTCTGAAAGCAGCTGAAAGATCAGACAGCTCAGAATATGCATTATTCATGCCAACATGCCATTCACAACAAACATGAAATTTAACCAGGAATAAAAAGTAGGCACCGAAAACAGAGAGATAAGAGTATCTAGAGGACAGCTCAACGAGTTGTATACGTGTTTGATTCAATCCCACATCAATGTACAAAGCTGTACAATATAAAAAAAAAAAAAAAAAAAAAACTTCGTATCAAATACACACCGGGCTCAGATAAAAAGCACAGCTGCCCACAATTCCACCAGGGGTTACAGGGAAAATAAACATTTACACACCATCTGACAGAGAAAGGGCTTATGAATCAATAAAATAGCTCATTGGGCTTAATCCCATGCCAAATGGCTCTTAAATCCTCAAATTATGTACCAGGACACTTCTTGCAAAGTGCGGCCACTAAGGACATTTCTTCTCATCATCCTTCCTAACCCTACAGCATTCAAGCTCACCAAAGAAGAAGAAACACACCACTAAAAGGCACTGGTATGAGGAGAACAGTAAACAAAAACTTGAGGTGAATCCAATATCTTAAAAACCTGATACGCTGCTGTTTTCCACTTCAGAAAAGCACCTCTTTTCCTAAAGGCAGTACAACAAAAGAATCTTTTGGAAGCTCTGATTTTCCTTCCCATGTAAGGAGAGTAGTTATGATCTGGAAATACTGTGGGTCTTAGAAGGAATTTCAGCAGAAATAGAGAGAGGAGAAAGCATCTGCACTATAAAGTGAATTACATGAAATAACTGATATTTATGATGGTTTTAATAAATTACTTTTAATCCTGGATGTTTGTGCATATTTAGACCAGCGCCATCCAACACAGCAAGAATGTACTACACCAGTATAAACGCTCTGTAATTACAATTTCCTCTACACCTAATACATGAGGAGAAATCTACCACAAAATTTAAATACGAATGGAAAGTGATGGGCTACAGGACCATTATTTAGGGTAATGTACTAAAAGCATGTTAATTCCCTAGAAGACTGTCTAGATAAGAACATAATCCACATTTCAAAGCACAGAAACTAGCCACAATAAAAAAAAATCAAAAACATACCCTAATTGTGACTGTAGGGGTTGGGGGGGTGGGGGGCACAGCTGGTTCCTGCCTCAGCACCCCGCCTGCCTCTGCTCCCACGCCGAGATCCAGGGCACTTATTGGAACAGACTGGAGGAATTCGAAAAGGAAAAAGAATGATTAAAAGTTCTCTCCTGAATATGTAAAATGGAGATTGCAAAAAATAAACATCCTGTAATTTGGAAACATTCATTCATATGGGAGAGAAAAATCACCATCTGAAACCCCCTTTCTAGATGTTAGTTTTCAGTGTCTGAATGATGTTGTCTACATAATAGAAAAATGAACAGTATGAAACTGCCAACAATTAGCAACTTAATTGAACTACAAAGAAAACACTTGTGGCTTCTTAGCAGCATGCAAAGGCAGTATTAACAATATCAAAATGTAGTGCAATTTCCCTTTAAGATATTTTCTACCACAGTGGTCAGTCCTATCTTGTGGTCCAGGTTGGTTTTTTTTCTTTAAATAAACACGGTCATACTGACACCAAATAAGGGAGCTACAGCGGTGCAGCTCATCTGTCCGATTGCAGTGCAGCTCAGGTTCACTACCTGTTGTACATTGGTGGGTTGCGCCATGTCGATGGCACTGATGTCAAATAGATCATTGGGGCTGATCCCACTTTCACTCAAGGCAGCGAGCAGCAAGTCTTGTCCAGGATCCATTTTCCTGGTGTAGACAAGACCAAATCAAAATATTAATTTTTGGAGGGAAAAAACACACACAGTCCATCCAAATTTCATTCATACTGTTTTTTTTTTTACCCGGACTGCTACAAAAATTTAAATAACACAAACAGTTTCATAAGCAAATCCAAACTCTACAGCCAGCATGTGGCAGGCTTTTAACTTTCGCTGGACGAAAGTTAACTATCTATATTCCTGAAATACATCATACACGAAAAAAAAACCCATTACAACACCGATTTTTCACAGTCGGAAGTAGACTTCACCATGAAAATAATTCTGACTGTACAAAGGACGCCTTACCGGCTTCTATGTGGAAAAGGTCATTCACAGCCGGCTACAAGTGGTCATAACCTCTACCGAAACACGTGTTCGCATGCAAAAACTTCCGGGTTTGAAGTCAGTGCCTAGCTACCAAGGCAACGTTTAAACTGCCAAATTGGTACCGATGTATTAGAAGAAAATTAAACCGTTCAAGCCAGATTAATAACGGAAAAGAAAGTGACCAGCTAATTGAAGATTGGGCCACAACTTGTATGGTATTTACCATTAGCCAACGGATGCCATCGGTTAGTCAGTGTCAAGTTAAAAATTCAACAGAACCGCAATTTAACTAAAACGTCCAGTATATCAAGGTAGATAAATACGGACAGATGTGGGTAAAGAAATTATAAAAACTAAAAAATACGTTTTGGTGATTCATACAGTCTCCCTGCTAACTGGCTAACGCATGCAGCCCATCGGCTAGATAACTAGCAGTATCGCCTCCCTGTGCAATAAATACGATTATTTGCCCAATTTTAACAATATATCAACTAACCTGATGAGCTAGTTCAGATACTACGAACAAACGGCATAGCCCCAGGACTTTCCGCCAAAGCGGAGGATTAAACGAGGTTATCGTTAAAAACCGCCGTCGTACTTAAAAGCACCAATACTGGGCAAAAATCTCACTTAGCTAAGCTAATATAAAGAAACATCACGGAACTGGGGCCATCTAGGTGACAACACGGCGTGCCGTGCGCTGCCACCTCGGGAGCCACACACAGTCCCCCCCACCCCGAGTTACTCGGCGCCGTCCTGCACAGTCACCTCTCAGCGGGCCACACAAAAACAAAACTAACGTTACTCCGCGATGCAGCTAGCTTGGTGACCAAGGGCGCCGGGCTGCTCCCACAGAGAAGCTCTCAACTCCCACAAAATCGGCCGGCAGCTGTCTTCAGACCTCGGACTCCGTGTGGAAGGGAAGTAACCTTACTTACCCGTCCGATCTAGAGGCTTCCAGTCACCACGACTGATTCGAGGTTGCTGCGGCTGCTGCTGCTGTCGCGCTCCGTTGCTTTCTACCCGACTGTCGCCATCTTTTCCGAGCGAGCGGGGCCGCGTGCGGGTCACGTGACACCCACACCCGAAGGGAGAAGCTGAAAAGAATCGTCCCCGGCAAGCGCGCGCGTCGGCGGCAGCCCAAAAACATTCACACTGCGTCTGTAAGCACACCGGACGCGTCGCCTCGATGAAAGATGCCATTCTTGATATATCTATCATATATTAAACACATCGGAGAAGCGGAGAAGTAAGCCTTGTTCACGTGACCGGCGGCCCCTTTTCCGGATATGACGAGAGATTTACCCGTTTCCTTGTACGTAAATAATGACACAGCTAAGTAGCGGGATGCCATGTTTGGAAGGTCAAATTACTGACCATGATCAGGTGCTTCATGATAAACATAACTAATATTAGGCCTTCATGATAAAGTTGAATAGACCAACATTTCTTACGGAGCGTTTCTGTCAGTCTGTATTTAAAAAGTACGCTTGATATTACTTTACGGATGAATTCCAAGTCACCGCAATTCCATGTGTTTAGAACTTTTACTTAGGATATTTTTTCAGTACTTGGGACAGTCTGCAATGCTGCAGACGATAAAAATGCATTTTTAATATGGTACCGCAATTGCACGTTTGCATTTTAGCAAATTTGAGCAAACAATGAAGTTTGATATGCGAAGGTTATTGTATTTAAATGGTTGAAGAATGGTTTTGGTCCGGAGTTAACTGTAAATTATCGATAAAGACATATAGTAGGTATTTACATTAATGGATGTAAGCCACTAATATGGTGACAGATGATTCTATGGTTTCTATATTTTATGGTTTGTTGACCTTAATTCTTTCAAAAAGCCAGAACACTTGCACATGTTTATGATAGCACAGGATTGCAGGTAAGCGGCCATCAATCTTCCTGGTGGTTGTCACTTGGGGAGGCCTGGAGCCTATCATACAGTTCAGTCCAGGGGTACATCCTGGTCAGGATGTCAGTCCACAACAGGGCATATGCAAGCGTATACTCATCCACACAATTCACACAACCTGTGCAATTTAGGGCCACCAAATAACATAGAAGATACCTGTATGACTTTGGAGGAACATGCAAAGTCAAATTAGAGGATACATGACATATCAAAGGAGGAAAAAGGTCGACTGGTAATTCTTAACATGAGTGTTTCTCAGTTTTATAACGTTATGAGGATACACTGGAAATTCAGTCCCTTGATGCTTCACCAATACTGTCCTTGTTCTGATGAAAACAACTTACTGTATGTGAAAATAAACACTGATAGCCAAGCACATAATAACAAGTAAATAAAAATGGTGGACTTGAAAGCCTTTTTTGAGTACAAATCATATGACCAATTGATGGTACAGGCTCGTTCACACATTAAATATGCAACTGAACCTCCTGGAAATGGACATTAACTGTCTTCTTGCTTTTAAAAAGAATTACTGAACAAAGAGAATGAACAAAAGAAAGTGAATAAAGGAAAATATGGAATATACACATTTTGCATCACAATCCAATCAAAATAAGTGTTCTTGATTAAAAACAATGGAACAATAAGCCACATAAAAGGTCATACATTGAAATAATTAAATCATAATTACTTTATTTAGCCATAACAACAAAGAAAGTCATAGAAAATGTAAAGGTCAGTTATAGAGGTGAATCAGACTAGATTGTACCATATTGCAGAACACAGAAGTACTGAACAAATACCCAACATCCAAGGCTGCAGAACATTTAAATGCAAATAACAATACTTCTACGTTAAGAATGATCACATATCTAACTCTTTTTTTTTTATTTACAACACATCCTTCTTTTTTAACAGTTTCAGTTTTTAGTGAAAATATAGGTGCACTGTATCCCATTAACTCCTACCATAATTAAGAATTATGCTCTTTAATGTCAAAACATGATTGTCATGGGTTAGCAAGTTCATTGTTTCTGACCATACTACATCACAGTTATCAGAGCAATGACACAGTCCAGTCTACAGCTCAAACTGAGTGTGACTAAGATGAGTCATTAGTCCTCTTATACATCACCAGGGAGTGGAAGGGGACACCCAGTGAAGATCATCAGCATTCACTGCTGACAAGAAGTTATTTTCGTAGATATGATAAAAAAAATTACAGAGCTCTTACAAACCTTATTTCAGATACGAACATACCACTCATACAGCTCAATGCATATATGCGCCTGAAATGGGGAAAAGGCATTTTATACTGGGGAAGTAGTTTAGTTACACAGGTGGCAACTCCATAAGTGGGATCACTTTAATGAACTGATCTTTTTTTTTTTACAGAATGCGTGTTTACATTAATGCCTAAAGCGAGCGTTAATTGTCGACTTCCCTTCCGGCGCGGCTGTTGGTTGTCTGGCGGTGCGTTGTTAGTAAATAAGGGAAATTTATTCTTTTTTATAAAGTGCCACCTTCTTTTTCATTGTTAAATCATATGTTACCACACTTAACTACGTATAATATTATTGCACTTTTTTAATTTTGAAGAATGAACACATGCATGATAATCCCTTTCTGCAAATAAAACAACCCGGAGTAGAAGTGAAAACCAGAGGCATGTAGGCATTGTATTCGTCGCTAGTCTGCTTAAACAAATCACATCGAAGCAGCGGGACTTCCGACCAATCAGCATTTAGGTTGATTTTAAAACGGCCAGGTCCGCCCAAGCTACGGGCTCGTGCAAAATGAGCATCCGTGTAATGTCTTTTTGAGATAACAGAGAAAGAAGTGATAGTTTATGGTAATAAACACGGTAAAGGAAATTATAAAGGGTCTTGAGGTCACGTACGTTTAAATTTGGTAGCAGCATTTGGTTATTTTTTTCTTTAAAGTTCACAGACCACTCAGCTGAAAAGTATTGCTCGTAGTTGCAATGGCAAAAGGTAAGTCACAGCAAGTATTTATATCTGTAGAGACAATTATTGCGTCCGCGGTTTTATTTGTAATTGTATTACTTATGGAAGCACCCACACGTACGTCGAGAGCATGGCTTTTAGATTTGCAGTATAGACTGCCGTTCCCCTGCGACGCCAACAAAGGTTTCTACTTTTGTGGCTAGCTTCACTGCTTTAGCATTTTATCATATCTAGTTTTTTTTTGTCTATTTAGCTGTTGTGTTGGTTGTCACAATTATGTGAATGACACATGTGAATGTGAATGCTTGCTTGGAAAACTCGGCAGCTGTTCTGCAAACATTCTCAAATGGAACGATAAAATTTACCTGCAAAGGACAAGTAAGCACAGTAAATGGATGGCTGGGTACGGCATTCGTATAATTGTGTAGGTTTTGGAAATTACAGAAGTGTTGTTAATGTGCCGCTTTGGCAGGCTGTCGCCCTCTCTCGGATAGTAGTGGAACTGCGACCACCTGGGTCCTTTAAATGCTCACGTGGTGCTTCACCAGAAGTTAAAACATGGCGGATGGGAGGAACGATAAAAGCTGCCTTGGTTGAAGAGGGGAAAACACCCTGACGGTGACACTTCTGAGTGCCCGGTAGGCCGAGGAATACGAAAACCCTTCTGGCAACTGAAGAATGTGTTTTATTTCTTGGTACAAGGCAGACAGAAACGCCTGACTTCGACCAAAGTTAAAGCTGACTACGCTCCTCGCGTCGCAGAAAAGGGGACAAAAGAAAACCAACCAGAAATGAACGGGGTATGTGCACTTTTTTATAATTGCCATTAAAGTTAAACAGTTGATCATATAATATAGGCGATATTAGGACCGTTAACTATAAATTGATTAGTCGGAATTAATTTGAATCTACGTATAAGCTGAGGCTCTGTCAGTGGTCTGGAAAGCGAGTATGCCCAGTTGGCCATTTAATGCAAACTTTCATGTGGAAATTATGTAATTTGCACGTGAAGTTGCACGGGCATTTGGCATAAAAAATCCGTTTATAAAGTGACTTGTGTGTTGGTATTTATGCATGCGTGGTTCAGTTTTAACTCTAAATGTTCCTGACACATATTGGCATAAGGGTTTTAGTTTTGTGTCGCTGAATTTGCTGATCTCCAAGCCATAAAGGAGAATTACCTAAAGGCATTGAGAATTACTGTTGTGCACAAACTTAATCCTTTTAGATTTGGCACTGAGTGTACTGTTATGATCATCATTCTGGAAATTTGGAGTAACTAAAGCTGCCTTTAATGACTTCCTTTCTCAGATGCTCACTTTAATTAGCAGGCTGATGTATCCTAACGTCTGCAGCGTCATCCTTCTAACCACAGTAGATGTCCACAATTAGTATTAATGCTCACGGTTCCTTTTTGCAGGACGTCTTGTATAATGGTCAGTCTATGATCCAAAAATTGTTCACTTCTGGCAAGTCCCGCTCCCCACTCCATGATAAATCCCTCCCCCTTGGACATGAGGGGAGGGTTTCTGTGAAGCAAGTGGTCCAAAGTGAAACAGACAGACGAGACGAAGGTAAACAACTGGCCTGTTCAGGTTTGTTTTCTATTCATTCAGTTTGCCCTTGGAGGCAGGAAGATGAGTGACAGCAGTGTCCCTGATGTCCTTTTGAGGAATGTGGATTGTTGCCACATAATATTAATTCGTCGTTGTTTTTAAATGTGTGTTTAAAACCACAAAACAGCTAGTGTAACTCGGCAGGTCTGAGTTAGCACTGTGAATGATTTCCTGCCAGTCAGTGGCCTGAGTTTTCAGAAATGAACATCTTATGACATTGTTTAATGGTGGGTATTTGATCCTCAATTATAAAATGAAGCAGTAGGTCTTAAAGCATGTTGGAACACTTCCCCAACCTGTGAATGTGTGCCTTGCTCACCCCTGCAGTGAGGCCTAACAATGTGAAATCAGAAGCAGCTGCTACTGCCAGAAGGGGGGGCCATGACAATGAGGGAGAAAAGTGCCTCCCATGCCGGACAGAGGAACCACAGCCCAAGGAGCCCCAGGGAGAAGCCTCCAGCGCCACCACAGCACCCGGGCCTGCTTCTGGCTGTGCTGCTCGGCGCAGGGTTAGACCAAAGAAGTCTAATCTGAAAACGTAAGTGATTCACATCCAACATGGCTGCTGATGTGATTCCTCAGATTCTAGATTTGTTTTGCAGGAGGTGTGTGTGAGGTGTGTGTGAGGGGGGGGGGGGAGGATATGTACTGGATTATACACTCACCTAAAGGATTATTAGGAACACCTGTTCAATTTCTCATTGGTTGATTAGATAATTGCATTAATCACA
>JAODJW010000040.1:36405475-36420387 GCA_026777045.1 Hyperopisus bebe | reverse complement strand
TAGTAAAAGTATATGGGTTTTTTTTTTTTTTTTTTTTTGAGGGGGGGTGGTGGGTTGCTGGGGCACATACCCAAGTTATGGCAGTCCTTAATGTAATGGCATCAACTTTTAAATATTAATGGTAATTTTCTGAAGCAATTTTTATGTACTTTGTATACGGGTAGGTCAGTGATTCCAGCTGGTATAGACCACGTTCTGCATTTTATCAATCTTAATGTTAGGAGGTATGCTTAGCAATAAATTTATGGTTGAGGAAGAAAGCGTGTGTAAATTAGCTGGATCTTTTGAAGCCGTTAACTGGAATGAGATTCCTAGGCTGTAGCTTAAAGTTCATCTTAAATTTTACCCCTTCCTTGCCGTGTTGAACCTAGTTATTTTATGAACTTGAACAAGAGCTGTACCTCACACACAAAGCTGTCAAATGTCTAACCAAATGTTTCAAGTGAACTTATTAAAATAGTGCTCCTTAACCTGAATTTTTACCATTTTTACTATACATTAAAGCATTTTACTGCAGTCTTCACTGAGTTGTTGAGGCAACCCAGGTAGGTATACCCTGTGTGTGTCTTTGATTATTGCTGCTTCAAACCCATCCACACTACAAATAAAGTCAAACTGAGCCCCTTGGATGTGGAAGTTAAGGCATTTGGAATGTTTTTAAAAAACATTAAAAGTCTACCCTTAAATGGGAGATATGTACTGGCATAATGACATCTGTTTAGCCCTCTACTGGCAGCCATAGGAAAATTGAGACAATGAAACCCCACACTATATGGGGATGACTGCTCAGTCAAATCACTGCTTGGTTTAACAAATGAACAGTGAACTGATTAAATTTGATCTCATCTATTGTAGGTTTCACTGCTTCATTTTTCCCATTCACTGACTAAATCACAGCTGCCATTGTTAATGTATCACCTTTCCAGATGTGGGGACCTTACCAGGAGTGTCCTGCCTCTCACTGCAGCTCCAGCCATCTTTCAGGCCTGTCCTCAGTTCAGTTTCAATGCAATAATGGTAATTGGCACATTGGCTGTCTGCTGATGGATTTAAGAACAACTCATTGAGCTTAAAGTCCTGCAAGCTCCTTTTCCTCCTCTGACATGATGTCATCCTGCACTATGGGCTGTGATGTGTATGTGTAAAAAGTCCAGTTCTGTTAAATCCAGGCTGGGTCGCTCATGATGTCTTGGAGTTCACGATGATTATTTTTTCGTGAAGGAAAACCTGAAAAGGAGGGAGATGGTTTATGCTTCTTAAATGCTTAAGTACCCCCTCAGGAACCAAAAACCTGGAACAATGCTTTAGATAAGTGATTACTAAATAAAACATGTAAAACCTTGTATGTGTCTTTCATCATTAATCCATGTGCCACCTGGTAGTCAATAGCCTCCTTATAGAAATATTTTCATATCCATGACAGAAGAATTTTGTGCTCCCTCCCCTATCCAGAAATTACTTTCAGAAGTGCAAGACATCCGGATATTTTAACATCACAGATGGTGCATAATTTTAGGCAGTGTAGATAGTGGCTTGAGGCCATTGTTTAAGTCCCCCGCAAAACCTGTTTGCTCATAGTCTGCCAGCTTCTCATACCGGGCATTGCACGACAACACAACCTACAGCTTTCGAATGGTTGTCTTCTCTTCTTTAGGCCCTTCCCTTGTCTCGAATTTAGCATTTGAGGCCTCGGCTTTATTGGGTTCCAGGTCTATGTTGGCCATGGACGGCTCAGGCTGGTGCAAAACGCTGCTGTGGACAAACCACCATAGTGTATGTGTTAGAGATGAGGAACTACAATAAGGACCCTCCATATCAGTGTAAAGGGCATTTATCCAGACTAAAATAAAGGTTGGATATAGAAATATGTGGCCTAGAGCTTTCAACCGACCTTTCTTCCATAGTAGGTTTCTGCCGAGTTCATACCTTTTATAGAGCTGCAACTCTTCCTGGGTTAGAAGAAGTTGGGTCTTCAACTGATTCCGCTCCTGCAGCACCTCCTTCAGCTCCTCCATGGTGAAACGAGGCCGATTGGGGTCCTTTAGGTCCACTACAAGCTTGTCTGGACCCAGCAATTGCTGGAAGCGCAAAATACAAGGATTGGGAAATGTTAATTCTCTATGACTACAGGACAGAATGAGTGAGTACCCACCTAGGGGCATTTTGTTGGAAGAATCTCATGCAGTCCAATCACAGATAAAGCGCTGTATAAATAAACCATTTATCCTTTTTCCTACCAGAAAAAGAATTAACAATGTCCTACTTTCAAATTACATCTGATTACAAGAGACCCGGCTGGCAAGAACCATGAGAATTACCCCGATTTCTGGGCAATGAACGTGATTACTGCAGAGAGCCCATTTACAGCAATGTCATTTCTGAAGGCTTACACAATAAACTGGATTGTCTGTTTGAGTGTAGAAATTCAAGTAACTTCCCCCGGAACATTACTTAAGAGCCTCACATGTTCTCGATTAAATTATTCACTGCATACTGGACTATGCTCCTTGCTCACTATCACATTGTGGAAATTAAACACGTGTATGCTGCACATGGAACCACCCAAACAATGTATTATCCATCCTTCACTACACACAGAAAGAGTGAGCAAGCATAGGATTTTCCTTAACCAACCGCTGATTTTACTTGCCGTGTATGTTCTCTAAATCCCCTGATGGAGGACTCACCGTTCCCTGCCCGTTTGCAGAGTTACACAGGATCCTGTCCAGCTCGGTTTTCAGATTGTCCCTTTCCATTTTGAGCTCTTCCACGGTCAAGCTGTACCGATTCACCAGCGCTTCGAACATCTCCAGCACCCGGACGATCTTGAACTGCAGCTCGGAGACCACGTCGGCCGGCTGGGTGATCTTCAGCAGGTCCCTGCCGATAACATAGGAGATGTCGTACACGTCCTCCACCGTGAGCTGAAACGCGTCCTTTTCAAAAGCCTGAGCGGGCACTGGGTCTGACACATCTTGCATTGTCGCTGCCAAAAAAGATCGGCAAAGAAGGGTTACGCTCTGTAGATTACCAGATTATTTTATTTTTATTGAAGCAGAAATGATTGTAGTATGTTCCTCAATTAATGGTCAGTAGTGACCGTTAACTATCCACTTGGAAAACTTCCTTCTCCGGTTTCTGTTGGTGACTCCATTTTTTTTTGTTTTGAGTGACGTGACCGCGGGCCAATGGTTGTGCGGCACCTTTGCGATCCGAACCGGCCGACAGGGCGCCTGCACCGTCCCCTTAGAGACCGGTGGAGCCGCGAGAGCCGTCAGGTGAAAAGGCACGTGATGTTCTCCGAAAACTGAAACTAAAAACGTGCAAATTACTTTGTTTTATGAAATGTTATATCTCCTTCACCATCACGGATAACATGGGAAAGTTTATATTAAGGTTTGGATTATTGAGAAAAACACACACACACATACACACATATTTGTGTTAAATGTATCTTTGTGGGGAACGTCCATTCATGTCTATGGGAAAAACCCTAATCCCAACATGACGACCTATAGCTATACAAGACAAAATACAAGAATACTAAAATACTACTTTTGTTGTTTTTGATTTTTATAAAACTGAATTTCCAAAAAAAAAAAAAAGGAAAAATAGATTTTTATTACATTGTGTGGACAATTGGTCCCTACAGTGTAATATAGATATGCCTACACACAGTGAAACTTGCTGGGGTCTCAATAAATTGTTGCCAATTTTGCAAGATCATCTGCTATCAAAAAGGGCAATCAGTTAATTCCCCCACCCGGGAGTGGGGGCCATTTTTGCAGTGGCCCCCTGCCACAATGGATCTGGGAGTGAATGCCCCTCGCCACCCTTCTGCACTGGGGAAGTCAAGGAGATCCCCGAGGGATCCCACTCGAGCTCCTCCTCTAGCTCCACTATGGAGGGAGGAGCGGTGCTCTGGAATTCGGGGACCTCCTTGGGGATTGGGGTTGTGGGAGCCAGGACCGGGGAGACTGAGGCAGAGGGAGCTGGGACCGGGGAGACTAAGGCCGAGTGAGCAGGGACCGGGGGGACTGAGGCCGAGGGAGCAGGGACCGGGAGGACTGAGGCCGAGGGAGCAGGGACCGGGGAAACCGAGGCCGCGTGGGGCGGCGTGTCGGCTGCCGGGGTTGGACCTTCGGCCGCCAGGACCAGGGAGTTGGGACCCTTGTGGGTCGGTGCGTCGGCCGCCGGGCCCAGGAAGTCTGGACCCTTGGCCGTCGGGGCGAGACCCTCGTGGGGCGGCGCGTCGGCCACCAGGACTGGAGCCTGGGTTGGGACGTCTGGCATGGGCGGAGCCGGGGCCTTGGGCACGGCAATCAGAAACAGGGCTGGACCTGGGGGCATGGAAACCGGGAGCAGCGGCACAGCTGCGGGCGGAGCCAGGAGCAGATCCTCGGGAGAGGGTGCCAGAGCAGGAGCCGGAGGGTGTGGCACGGGCGGAGACAGGACCGGGACCTCGGGCGTGGGCGGAGACAGGGCCGGGACCTCAGGCGTGGGCGGAGTCTGGACCTCGGGCGGCGCAGCTGCGGGCGGAGCCTGGACCAGCTCCTTGGAAGCAGGCGCCAGAGCAGGAGCCAAGGGCGCGGGGTTCTCAGGCACCAGAGCAGGAGCCACAGGGAGCACAGGAGTCACGGGGAGCACAGGAGTCACAGGGAGCTGAGCCGGGAGCACAGGAGTCACAGGGAGCTGAGCTGGGAGCATAGGAGTCACGGGGAGCTGAGCTGGGAGCACAAGAGTCACGGGGAGCTGAGCTGGGAGCACAGGAGCCTCAGGGACCGCTGGATTCTGGGAAAGGGGCGCACCGGTAGGGGCTTCGGGCGACGAAGCAGGACCAGCAGGAGGTGCTGCAGGAACCACCACCACGGGTACCTCAGGGGCTGGCGGATAGGGATCCACCAGTGCAGGAACTTCCGCTGAAGGTTGTGCTCCAGGAGAGGTGGAAGTGCCTTCTGAGGAAGCTGGCTCGGTCCTCAACTGGAGTAGCCTCCTCAGGTTCTCCGCCATCCTCTCCATATCACCAGGCGGGGAAGTGGGAGTGAAAGCAGCAAACTCCCCCTGCAGTCGTCTACAGAGGGGGGCAGATTCCGGGGAGTCTAGTATTATTGGATCCCCCATTACCCGCCAGTACAGACCTTGCTGGATCAGGGTTTCGGGCATAGGGGCAGCAGCGGGCAGTGGAGCCGCAGGCGCTGACATCACAGAGAACTGATGTATCTCTGAGGTAGGTGTCATGGGGAGCTGGGGCGCCTCTGGGACAGGTGGTGTTTCAGGAGCTGACGTTGCAAAATTAGACGTTTCGGGAGCCGGCTTGCTACATTGGGAGGCGAGCGACTCAGGCGCGACGAAGACTGCAGGATCAAGTACAGTGTGGTATACCCCTTTAAGAGCCATGGGGAAGCAAGCACGACCTGCACTAGGCTGAGGAGAATCCCCTCCATGAGTCTTCCGCTTCTTTTTTCGGTGAGCTGGCGCAGCGGGGCTGACGGGGAATTCAGGCTGTTCAGACGGGGGAAGATGCACCTCACTGTCCAGGTTTACCCGCCTGATCATCGTCGTAGCCACTCTAGTCCTCAACTCCTGCAGCTTGGTTCGTACCTCTGCTGTGAGGCGCGAGTCATCGGGCGGGGAGATCTGTCCCAAGAGTTCCCTTGCCCGAATAGCCATGGAGCGAGCCATGGGGTCTTTTTTTATCTCTGGCTGTGTAATCCAATAGACCACCTCGTCGACCAACCGGAGGTATTCTTCCTCTGTGAGGGGAGGTGTTGGTGTGGCGAGTCCGGTCATTCTGTCACAACAACAAGCCCCCGGAGCGCAGACAAATGCACCAGAAGCCAGACTTCGGGGAATACGGGGTTTAATTGGACAAAAAGGCAGGCAAGATTGCATAGACAATACAATGACCGGACTGGGGAAACAAACGGAAACGCGGACTAAATACAATGGACTAATTGACAACGATCGGGAACAGCTGGTAAACATGGGGAATCCACATGGGGTTAATGAGGGGGCGTGGCACACGAGAGGAGTGGGTGATCGGGGCATGACACAAGGGGGCCTTACCCATCACTGGGGCTGAGGTGGCCAGGGTGTTTAAATAGCTACGTTGTGGCCGGGCCCCGGGGGGGGGACGAGATCCACCCAGAGTACCTAAAGGCTTTGGATGTTGTGGGGCTGTCATGGCTGACATGCCTTCTTATTTAAATAAGGGGACCAGAGGGTGTGTTCCAACTATAGGGGGATTACACTTCTCAGCCTTCCTGGGAAAGTTTATTCTGGGGTCCTGGAGTGGAGGGTGAGATTGATAGTTGAATGTCGGATTCCGGAGGAACAATGCAGTTTTCGTCCTGGCCGTGGAACACTGGAGCAGCTTTATACCCTAGCCAGGGTACTGGAGGGGGCCTGGGAGTTTGCCTATCCAGTCTACATGTGTTTTGTGAACTTGGAAAAGCCTTACAATCGGCTTCCCCGAGGTGCTCTGTGGGGGGTACTTAGGGAGTATGGGGTTCGGAGTCCACTATTGTGGGCAATTCGGTCCCTGTATGAATGGAGCAGAAGCTTGGTCCACATTGCCGGTAATAAGTCGGACGTGTTACCAGTGCGGGTTGGGCTCCGTCAGGGCTGCCCTTTGTCATCGGTCCTGTTTATAATATTCATGGACAGGATTTCTAGGCACAGCCAGGGTGTTGAGGGTGTCCAGTTTGGTGGCCTCATGAGGGTGGGCTGGATCGGGAGCTGGACAGACGAATCTGGGCTCTCCCTTAGGGATAGGGTGAGAAGTTCGATATCTGGGAGAGTCTCAGAGTAGAACCACTGCTTCTCCACATCGAAAGGAGCCAGTTGAGGTGGTTTGAATATCTGGTGCGGATGCCTCCTGGGTGGCTACCCAGAGAAGTTTTCTGTGCATGTCCTACAGGGAGGAGGCCCCGGGGCAGACCCAGGACACGCTGGAGGGATTATATCTCTCGTCTGGCCTGGGAACACCTTGGCATCCTCCCCGAAGAGCTGGTAGAGGTAGCTGGGGAGAGGGAGGTCTAGGTATCTCTCCTGAAGCTGCTACCCCCGTGACCCAAACCCCAGACAAGCGGTAGTTAATGGATGGATGGATGGATGGATGGATGGAGTTATAAAGTTAACAGACTTGTTCCTTTATTAAATGTCACTGCACATGTGTTGCCTAATGCATGTAAATTCTTGTGTAAATTCATGTTGTCAGCTACTGTCACGGACACTGCACACCAACCACACGAAATGTATTTGTGGCTGGCACACAGTTAATGCTTCTCCTTAGTGCCACTACAAGTCCTCGTCTATCTGCGTGGCTATCCATTAGGGGTGTGACATTGCACACAGTGCTGGGCAGAATATTATAAAGTAGTATTTAGTTGCTGAATACTGAATATACAGTTCTTAATGTATTCAGATTTGTATTTCGATTGAACACTGAAAATATGTAACTTATTCTGAATAGGCCTACTTTTTGAATCTTTCTCAAATACTTTCAGAAATTGATATATAGCTTTTCTCATAAGAACGGTATAACAATTTAAACATTTAAATTAAACTGTGAACTGAAAATGTACATCAAACTCTGTTTTACTGTTCGTAAAAAACAAGGAAACAAACCTTTTCAGGATTTTTTTAAATAATATGTGGAATATTTGAAAAAAAATGACTGCAGCAACGTTTCTTTACATAAATCCTGAGCTGATATGAGTTTTACATTTACATTTACAGCATCTGGCAGTTTTATACATCGATTATGTTTAACTGAAAATGTTTGGGCATTGATAAAAGGACACAAAAACCACATAATATAAATAAATGTCTGCATGCTATTGTATTGCATACCCAGCAAGCTAAGAGTGTGTTTTGGCTGTTTCACATTCTTGAGTAGTGTTTCTTTCAAGGAGTAAACTTAACAAATAAATTCATCATTTAAAAAGTTTGGTTATGCATTTTTCACAAAGCCTACTTACACTTAACAAACCCGCCAACTAAATTATTCACTAAAATGTGTTTTTTTTTTCAGGTGTAATTGCTACCGATCCCTGGACACAAGAGAGCATATTTTGCTGTTGAAATGTTCATCACTCATGCGGTTGGGGACCTGAATCCCTTCATCCAGACAAGACTTTTGCAGCTGCTGAGCACAGCTGGTGCGTCAGTGCTTTTGCCTTTGAATTCTTTTAATTTGAAGTAGTGTCGAAAGGCCCACTGTGTGTCTGGCTCGTACCCTGGGACAAGATCTCCAAGGCGGCCCCCACCCTCATGTCCCTTACACCCCCACACACACGTTTCCAGACAGCACACACAATGCATGTTTTTTTGTACACGGCAAAAGAGCTTCTAAAACTATATAAAGTTTTCACAAAATTCTAATTTTTAGACAGTTCAATTCAATCAATTCATACTTTTATTAACAGACTCAGGTTCATAGATACACACACAAAAAAGGATATATGAATATGAAGAAAATCAAATAACATACAAACATCTTAGCCAATACACCCTCAGTCTGGATGCATAACGGGAACCACTCACACTGGGATTTGATAGTGCTAAAATGATACTGTCAGTAGATTGATCCAAACGTTGCATAAACTTGACCACCAAACTTCTCAATAGTGCTTTAAAGGTCCTGACTCCTGCAGTTACAAACATCTGACTGGCACTCCCTCCTCTGGGACTCTTAAGGAGGATTCTCATCGCATCATTATATGCATCTTGTAACTTCTGCATGCTAGATTTTTTGTAGATGACCACAGTTGGGCAGTATAGAGTGGTGTGCAGTATGCTTTAAACAATGCCACTTTAACTTTAGTACAACAAAAGCCAAACTTATGTGCAATGGTGTTTGCCTGTGCATATAACTTACACATTGTTTGTATATGTCATCATCATCACTCATGTCATCTGTAATGAAGTGACCAAGATATTTAATCTTTTTACAGACCTCAAGACTATTATAGAGAATTTAAACCCAAGAAATTTGTCCTGCTTGGTTCTACATATTAAAACAGCAGTCTTGCCGGCATTATATTTTATATCATATTGCACACCATATTCAGTACAAATAGTAAGAACTGATTATCAAGGGAAGTAACTCACTCTATTGTCACTCTTTCCATAACCTTAGATAAGGTGCTGGCTAGCACTGTGGGCCTATAATTATCCAGACAACTAACTTTTCCTACTTTGTCCTTAATAACTGGGACAAGCAAGATAGATATAATTGAATCTGGTAATATTCCATGGATCATAAAACCAGTGAAGCTGAGAGCTAGTAGAGGGGCAAGCCTCAAACTGGCATATTTCAAATGCTCCGCATTAATTAAGTCCATGCCACATGCTTTGTTAGGAAGTTTCTGCATGGCATCATACACTTCATGTGTCCTTATAATTATTGATTCATCACTCATGAGTCCTCAACATATGGTTCACTTTTTATACAATTAAGAAGGGAACAATAGTGCTGTCTCCATAATGCTGCAATATTATCTTCTCCCAAGATGCCTTCAACAGTGCAAGGAAGAGAAAGTTTACAATTATTCAGGACCCTCACCTCTTTCCAAAAGCCAGTAATATTATTATGTGTCATTTTATTGGCCATGGAATCAGCCCTCATGGTTTGCTCATTTTTAGATATAAACCGAACAGTGTAAGTTTTTTATGGTCAAACTCTGGGGCTTGCCTAGGTCTTCCAGCCAAGGCCCAAAGGTTATAAGCTTCACGAGCTTCAGCATGATATAGAGCAACATGCTCCTTCCAACCAGGTCTAATGTTATACATCCTATTACCCTTATATTGTTTGTGAAAACTTTTAACACCATCAAACAGAGCAGTCACTACATCCTCATACATGCAACAAAGGTCTCTCTTGTGCTCCTCAACCTGACAGTTGACATCCTTACACAAAAGAACTTCTCTAGGCAAATAAATATTACTTAAATATTTATCTGTGTTGCTATAAGCCGAGAAGTCCTGTTTAGTGAGAATTGACCAGTCTAATTTTGCAGTGGCAACACCACTGGAAGCATTGTTATTACCAGCTGTTGACGGCAATTTTTCAACATTTATTGAAAAACCAAAAGGTATATGGTCTGTTAGTGCTAGTCCATACTCGATATACATATTCCCTAAAGCTGCATGCCCATCTGCCGCACTAAAACAATGGTCAAGTGGTGATGATGTATCCAGGCTTCACTTATGTATGTATAACTGACTGCGGGCAGCAACACTTTACTTGAAAAAATAAAATTATTATCTCCACGAAAGGGGATCACATGACTAGCAAAAAGAGAGCTACTATCTGTAATATCAGCATTCATGCCCCCCACCACATATACACTGTAGGTGCTATTGTCTTGTATAAAAGCATTAATAAAAGCCAACTTATTGAGATATTCATCCTCATTTTCACAAGACTCAAATGGCATATATACATTTAGAATGCCAAAATTATTATATTCATGAGTATATTGTATACCAATACACCAATCTACATCGAGCCTAACTGGCTTTATCACACCATCAAGCTTTTTCTCCCAGAGCACAGCCACCCCTCCTGGAATTCTACCTCTAACTATAATCTTACTAAGATTAATCTTTGACTCCCCCACTCCAAGGAAGTTTTGATCAAAACAGTTCAATCTTTTCTTGTTTAGCTAAAAATGTTTCTTGCAAACATAAGATGTCACATTCTGTCAGCAATTTGTCCACAACAGAGCGCCAAGCCTTATCCCCTGCACTCTGCCCTAAATGCAGGTCACAGCACTTGTAAGACAGTACCCTAATTGACATTTTTAAACTGATACATTAGCACCAGAGGGCACATTTACCTCCCTTACGGGAGGCACAGTATTCAGTCTGACAGTACTGGCCTTACGTGGTTCATAATAATTGGTTAAGTGGTTCATTATTCCAGCAGATTATTTAAATGTCAGAGGGCCCCTTTGGTTCACCCCCACCCCCTCGTCATTGGCCCTGGGTGCCAATATTGCCAAGACCCAAATCAGAATCAGAAGACTTTATTAATCCAAGAGGAAACTGCTCACATTGCGACTGCACAATCACACATAGACACGAAGACATGAACAAAATAGTATAAGTATGACAATAGGAATGAAGTGTAAAACAAATTGGAGCACTGTTGAACATTCTAATAAAATAAAACAAAATAGAAAATCTCTGTACAGGAGTCTAAAGTTTGTCCAAAAGTTACAGGAAAAGTAAAAGTGTATAGGAGTATATTGCACAGTAAAGTAAAAGTATATTGCACCGATATCATTAGTGATTATATTGTACTTGTCGATAACACCAACTTAGATTTCAAACTGTGGAAAAAAGTCAAGGTATATTGCACCGAATCATAGATAATAACAATATTGCACATTTTAATTATATTGCCCAGGTATCACAGAGTCACATATAAAAATTAAAATATTGCACAGAATCATAGGTAAATGTATTACATATGTATTGCAAAACCAAGTAGTGCATCAGTTATTGCACAAGTATTGTAGTAGCAGTAAGTTATTGTGCACCTTATTGTGAAGATGAGTGACGGATGGAGGAGTTATAGAGTCTGATTGCAGTGGAGAGGAAGGAGTTTCTGTGGTGTTCAGTGGAGCACTTTACGTTGGTGAGTCTGTGACTGAAGATGCTTTTCAGGTCAGTCACCACACTGTGAAGTGCGTGATCAGAATTGTCCATGATGGCCTGAAGTCTGGACGATGTTCTTCTCTCAGCCACACACTCTAAGCTGTCCAGTTCCCCACCACCCACAGATCCCCCCTTCCTGATCAACTCATTCAGTTTCTTAGCTTCCGCTACCTTAATGCTGCCATCCCAGTACACCGCAGCATAGAAAATGCCACTGGCCACCACAGTCTCATAGAACATCTGCAACATAGTGTTGCAGACCTCAAAGGATCTGAGTCTCCTTAGGAAGTGCATCCTCCTCAGTCCTTTCTTGTACTGTAGGTTCCCAGGTAGTGGTTGGACCAGTCTAACCTATTGTCCATGTGAACACCAAGGTACCTGTAGTCCTGAATACTCTCCACGTCCACCCCCTTGATTGATAGAGGAGAGACAAAAGACTGCGATCTTCTCAGGTCCACCACCAGTTCCTTTGTCTTGTTGATGTTAGGCTGCAGCTGATTCATCTCACACCAGTCAACAAACCTGTCCATGGCCATTCTGTATTCCATGTCCTCCTCTTGCCTGATAAATCCAACTATCGCTGAATAATCTGTGAACTTCTGTAGATGACAGCCCTCAGTGTTGTACCTACTGTAAAGTTGGATGTGTACAGAGTGAAAAGGAGTGATAATAGGACTGTTCCTTGAGGGGCTCCTGTACTACACAGCACTGTAGACACACAGCCCTGTAACCTCACATACTGTGGCCTGTTGATCAGATAGTCCATGATCCAAGAGACTAAGGGAGAATGAACCTGGATAGCAGAATGCATACTCCCTAACCGGGCTGGCTGAATCATGTTGAAGGCACTGGAGAAGTCGAAGAACATAATCCTCAGGGATGTTCCCAGCTTGTCGAGGTCGCTGAAGGCGTGGTGCAGGAGGTAGATAATGGCATCCTCCACACCAATCTTGGCCTGGAATGCAAACTGAAGGGGATCTAGTGATGGTTTAAACAGTGGGTGGAGGAAATTCAGAACCAACCTCAAAGACCTTCATGCTGTGTGAGGTGAGTGCAAATGGCCTGTAGTCTGATGGGGCACTGGAGCGTGCCTGCTTCAGCACAGGAACCAAGCACGAGGTTCTCCACAGCACAGGGACGTTCATTGAACTGAGGCTCAGGTTAAAGATCCTCAGCAGTACTCCACATAGCTGAGCGGCACAGAGCTTGCGCACCTGTGATGGTTTTAGGTTTACAGTTTAATGCAATTTCAATACAGCAGGGAAAACAGAATTTGTTCTGAAATTATTTATTGGGCCTCATTCAAGTGCCATAATTCAGGCCCAGAAGAGCCTTCCCCCAAGTCTAGAATTCCATTCCCCAAAGGGTCTCTCCCGAGTCCAGAATTACAGGCCTTGAAGAAGCTTCAGCCAGCGTGCCTCCCTCATCTCCAGATAGTGTCACAACCAGCTCCTACACCAAGGCCCGGAAGAGAAGCATACTCAACCAGCATACTCAACCAAGCCAGACCTAGAAGATGCCCCACTAGAGGATCTAAAGTGGGATCTAGTGAGAATCACTTTGGTTTAAACCCCAGATACCCTTGCTCCAGTTCAATGCCCACAGTTGCCAGGCTGCAGGTTCCAGCCCCGGTCTTGGTTCTCCTGTTCTCAGAGAGGTCACTGGGGACATGGACTCTGTCAGCGATGCCCAGTCCCATTGTGGGCAATCTCGCCTGAGCCCACAGGCCCTTTGCAGGTCTCTTGTGAGCCTGTGCTCCCTGCTCCTATTACTCCTGTCCCATCCTTGTCTGCTCCAATTGACTCATGGTCACTCAGCCCCAGCTCAACCACCAGACACCCATCGGCCAACCCCGCAGCAGTCCTCCTTACTCCACCCCCTCAGAAGCTGGTATCCCAGGCACCTATAGAATTGACCGGCCTTGGTCATGGCTACACTAGACACAGGTCAGACCCAGAACTAATTATGAATAATTAGTCAGTAATTAATACCTTAATTGCAATTCTCCATTGACACTTGTATGTTCTTCAGGTTCTTTTTACCCACAGCAGTAGTGCCCCTGACAGTCTTATTAAATGGATGCTGAAGAATAATTAGAAATAAAATTGAATTTGTACTGCCCTTGTTGAACCATAGGTGGCACCATGGGTGGGCTTACCAGGCTTAAATCCAAAACAGTGCCTTGCATATCTGCACAGACTTTTAGGGGCGGATGCTCAAAGAGGGGGGGAGTGTGGGTTAGAGTAAATTTTGCCAACTAGGGTAAATTATGCCTGATCGCTAGTTGTCAAATCCTCAACACTTTCAATCATTTGGGCAAAAGGGGAAGGTGCTCAGGTGCACAGCCCCCCTGCACATGCTGTTATGATGCGTGACAATTCCTGAGCTAAGCCCCAGATACATTCTGCCCATAGCAGCCAGTGTCCTTGTCTTAAACCACCATGCCTCTTAAAAGTCAACGTCAGCAACATTATTTCCGGTAAGCGAGTGCTGAACCATACTGCCTACACAGGTCAAAGGGCAAGTCATCTGGGTTCAGCATCTGAAGAATACCTCGTGTCCACAGATGCCTGTGCAGATTCTCCCTTCTGCAAATCCCTTTCCTTCCGTACCAAGTCTCCTGCTTGGGTCACGGCACAAGGGAGCACGAGACCCGGTGATCTATCTCCACATTATAACCTGAAGTATCAGCACTCGGCCCTTACATGAGGTTAATCTTTTTCACCCAAGATAACAGTTTATGGCACCATTGTAATTTTAGTTTTCTGCAATTAAAGCTACTTTGATCTAGATCAGTGGTAGCTTAATGGTTAGGGAAGTGCACTTGTAATTGAAATATTGCTGGTTCAAATCCCTGATCAACAACATACCACTAAAGTACCTTAAGCAAAGTACCACCCCCAAGCACTGCTCCCTGGGTGCTGAATTAGCTGCCCCCTGCTATGTCACAATATGACATATGGGTTAAATGCAAACGACACATTTTGTTGTTGTGTGTAAACACTGATCACCAATTAGAAAAAAAATAGCTTACACCTGAATAGGCAGGGCTGTAGCCAGGATTTTAAAAAGATTTTTAAAACTGTTGTCCCTTCCTAGGTGTGTCCTGTAATGGATCATGGTTATTGGAGTTGCAGAAAAAATACTGAGAACTTGCCCTTGGGGTCCTCAGTGGTAGGTATAGGCATGTGAACAGGTACATGTGCTGTTGCCTTTCCAACAATAACTTTACCTGGGGTGTCTGG
>JAODJW010000040.1:36387719-36405375 GCA_026777045.1 Hyperopisus bebe | reverse complement strand
CCCTTTAACCTCCACTCCTGTCCTTTTCTGTTGTACATTAAAATATTTAAATTCAACCACATGAAAAGCAACCCAAAATTAATCAGACCTTAATAGCTTCATAAAGAAAGCTGAAGTATAAGCTAGTTTAGGTGAGAAAGGAAGAATGGCAAGGCACAAAATTCTCAACTTTGTTTAACCCACTACAAGGTTCACATGAGATTCACCATTTTAGGAAAAGAAAAGTCATCTGCATAAATGTTAAAATAGTCCTCAGCCTTTCAGTTTAGCATTGAAGTAGGAGACAGACGGAAATTAGACAGCTCTCTTTCAAATCCTGCTATTGTTCATCTATTGGGAAAGTGTCAGATTTTAAACCTACAGGTTTTTACCTGCAAACTATTAACAGTGATATGGCATTCTCCTCTCTAAATGCATCCCTCTCTTGAACTTATTTTCACAAGGTATTGCAGTAAATTAAAGTCATTTAATACAGCGATGCAAGATCTGAACCACAAAATCCATTTATTTTCCATATTAGACTGCCAACTACTTCGCAAATTTGGCAGCAAGAGATCTTCAAATATGTGCTTTTTGCAGCTCCATTTACTCAGACAAAAATCCTTTATTGCGTTTTCTTTCATTGACACTGTGGTGTCTCGATGGTTCTAAAGGCTTTAGTTGCTTTCTTGTGGTGTTTCAGCACCTCTAAGTCCATCGGGTAACTGCCCTATACCTCCCCCCACCTCACACAGCGTTATTAGCCAGACTTTAATACTCACGTAAAGCTGTAACTCCTTCAAAAACTGAATCAAGAACACAGATGTTTTACATTCTCCTTTAAAGTTTAGATGTGGGATCTAAGCAAATTATTGAAATTGCCTTGTGAGGCGACTTGGTATACTAATAAAGTTTACTAAGTAGAGTAGTGTTCACTAGTGTTTAATCTATTACCGATTAAGATTATGTTTATTCTGGGAATAATTTACAGAATTTCGGAATCACGGTCCATCCATCATCTGATCCCGTATCCATCATCAGGGTTGCGATTACCTGGAGAACTTGGGGTACACCGTACACGTATATGCGTCAATACGTGAATAAACTCTAAGTACAGTATAGCTATATGTAAATGGTGGAAGCGGGATCATAACAGCCTAAAGCGACACCTAGCGATACAGTCGTGTATCAGCACGCCATTGAGAAAAATCGCGTTAAACGAGAAGGGTATTGCAGTTAAACACAGCCGGGGCTGCGTTTCCCAGAAGTCTCTGTTAGCAACTTACATTCAGTTGCATGATTCTAGCTAAGTAATCAGCAAAGACACTTTCGCAAAACGCGCCACGGGACAATAGGTTAGTTAGGGGTGGTGATATACATGTACATTCATTACCTCTGCAATGTGAATGGCCGATGAATGGAGATTATTCTCTTGTAGAAATGGAGCTAGACTAATTAGACGCAAACTTCTAATAATAAGTTAATTCAAATAATTTTTCATCAAATTAATTTAATTGTTGTTATTTGATTGGGATCTTGTGAACTTTAAGAAATCTATGTTTTAATAGCTTGGACGTTTCTAAGGTTTTCTTCTTGGAAATGTACATCTAATTTTAAGAAATAATTGGGTATTTAAACCCAGTATGATCTATTTGAGGGATATTACACAGTAAATTAACACAGGCAATTAACTACTTTAACTCCTTTTCATCAAAGCTATATGTATCAGATCATTGTCGATAAAACAAAGGCAAGGGAATTTCACACTCTGCCTGGGAGAGCTGGGATCTCCTTGGGCAGAAGGAAAATTATAATGGGACTAATTAAGCCCCTGGGATGTACAGAAATGGAAAGCACAGGTTTACATGTATGGACATGAAGACCTGGTCAGTAGCCCATCATCTTCCATGGTCACACAGCATTCTATGTTTCCATGGTTATCACTTGCCAAGGGTTCAACACAATGTCATTTGCTAGCTTGAATGTTGTGTAGATTTAACATTGACCAATGCTGGGTGTCCCAGCCTTGTACTGGCTCCATCTAACCACAAGGTAGGGAAGGAGCATGCACTGATTACAGTGCATTGCCACACGCACCACACAACAAACCACCTCGGGGATGAGAACCTGAGTGCAGCCATGTGGCAGGTGATACCTCAGCACCACACTAGTCCGAATGGACCAGCGTGAGGTTTTTTTCCCAGTGGCTGGAGTGCCAGTCCTGCCACCAACCCCCAAGTTATTCCCTGTAAGTTGGAGGACCTCCTTATAGGGCTGGATGTAGATTAACATCATACCCAGGATGAAGCAATTGCAGGTTAAGGGCTTTGCTCAAGGGCCCAACAGAGTTGAATCACTCTTGGCATTCATGGTATTTGAGCCAGCAATGAGTTATGGGATTGGTCTTGTTTCTTGTGGATGTATCCTTGATATTTGGGGTGGGGCAAGAACAATATCCGGGGATCTTTACCATCTTCTGTACTTCTGTTTTTAGTATTGGAACTGGTCTTTGGCAATGGAAGATGATGAAAAATGAGTTTGCGAGAACACAAGTACAGTCAAGTACGCATATTAAGAAACACCCCCATTCATCCCCGGCAGTAGCACTGCTAGGATTCACATTTGGCCAACAAAATGATTTCCCCAGATACAGTGTAACGTCAGCTTGATCTGGGTTCAGAGACTGCAAGTGGCTACAAACAAGTACACTACTAGCGCGTTTGGTCGTTCTAGTTCAGGGAGAATGGGTCTGTTTGGATGATTCAACTCAGAGGCTTTATGGCTACTCAGCATGTTCGATCAGCTCAGCGCAGGGACTGCCAGACATCAGTGCCGGCTGGTTGCTCTGGGACTGCACAGTAAATTTGCATGTTTGATCACCTCAGCTCAGGAAATGCCTCAGGTCAGATAGATATAACTAATTCAATAGTCAAAAGTCAGCATGTTTCGCCAATCAGCTCATTGGTTCTCAAACTTTTTCGATTCAGTTAGATTAGAGAGACCCCCACAAAACAAGTCTCCCAACTCCTTTCTTTCCTGGCCCACTTACCAAACAGGATATACTCTATTTCAGGGGTACTCAACTATAACACCAAGGTCACAATTACATTAGCAACACAAAGCCAAGGTCCAACAGGAAGGACCTACAATAAAATTTACATGGGGGGGCCCATGATAAATTTTGCCGAGCTCGTGGGATGGGTGCATATTGATAGTTTAATAACCACTGAACTAGCCCAGGGACTGACTCAGCACATGTGGTTAACTAAATTCAGAGACTCCCAGGTAATAGACAGCATGTCTGATCAGGTTGGTTCAACAGCAACCATATAGCAATGCATTATTGTGCAGTATAATAATGCACTCATTGCGCTGCAGTTTAACAGAGGAGGAGCGGTAAGGAGCATGCACTGATTACAGTGAGTTGCCACACCGACCACATGACAAACCACCTCAGGGATGAGTTCATTCTTGGGAGGCTAGTTAGCAAGACCAGTCTTACCAGGACCACAAATAAGATCTTTGCGTTCTTGGAATTGAGAACCACCTGGGGTTGGACAACTGTAAGCAAAGTAACCAGGACAACCCTAAAGTAACCAGTTGAAATATTGTAATACAATTACTGGACTATGTAAATTAGAGACACATTTAATTTGATTTGATTTAAATAGTAAGTAACTTTTCAGGAAAGGCCTAAAGCATTCTGAGCCTTCAGCTGCCCAAATAGATTCTGCTGCTGGGCCAGTGGGCAGCTCCTTACAGAGGATAGTTTCTAGATACCCTGTAGCTGGTATGAAGAGGCACAACAAAAATTCGTAGTTTATTAAAAAAGAAAGTAAAGAATAGTGAACTGACCCTAGTCCCATGATGTAATGAATCACATATATTATTGCACAGCTGATATGATGCTACACAAACAATGAGTACAAACCTACAGACATTAAAACATGGTATATTTATTGCAAAATCACAGCTGGAAGCAATACTGTTATTTTTTTGCAAACAATATTTTCAAGGCACATAAATTGAATACAAATCAATGCCAGTCAATAAATTTCTATACAGAGAACTGATGGCACTTGAGTAACCTGAAAAGCAAATTTAAATAGCCTTCAGATTTATTTTGTACAAAGTAAGTTGAAGTGGAGCCTACAGATGTTTTCAAAATATGTAACTACGGATACACTGAGCCACTGAACAAAAACACAGCTCGGCTGGGGTTCAGGAAAGCCTAAAGGTAGCGATGCTGTTCTCGCATGATTACTGTTCTGCTGGACTGATGTACAAGTATTAAACATTCCCTTTAAATGTGTATCTGCCTGTTGATCAGTTTAATCAAACTGCTTCACTCTTAAATGGTGTACCTTGACAATTTAAAACATCTTTAAATCCCTTTCAAAAGGTTATTTTTGAGATGTTTTCACAGTGTTCAATTATCCCTGTCTCATTTTTAAATTTCCATGTTTTCATAAGTTTATAGGTCAAACAGTGATTATTTAGTTTACTTGTTTGGGTTACAAAGGAACCCTGTGTGAGATTCACAGGCACAAGTACCCTCCGACAAGCTGACAGCAAAACGGCCGACAATCGCGGGTGATCTCATTAAACAAGACAAACGAAAGAAGAGCTTAAACAACAAAAATACTCATTTGAAGTAACTCTAAAAGCAGAGTGAGAAAGCAATGGAGAGCAAACATTAATATTTATTTTAAAAATGTATAGAAGAAAATATAAATGGGTTTTTATGAACACTTCCGTAGTGTCATCGACAAATGCCTTTGGACTGTATTGACTACAGTGATTGTTTTACAAACAATGAGAAAAGGACTATTCCTCTTTCAAGATTCAAAACAAACCAATGTTTTGACGCCACCCCCCAGCTCCAGGGCTCTGGATTGTGTAATAGATGGACTTGGTAGTACCTTGCCTTATACAGGGCAAGCCAAAAGGTATGTATACAGCTCTTATTTTACATAGTAAATGTTCTATTTTATAAAGTAACATTTTTATTTTGCAAAATTGTTTTTAAAGGTAGGTATACAGTTTTGACAAAACCTTTACACAGCGGTGGATCAGGTGACATGGCGGCACTGACTTGGCTACCATGTTCACCCAACCGGACACACGTGGACTTTTTTTTGGGTGTAGTAAAGGAGAAGGTTTTTGAGAGGAAGCCCCACACAGTGGATGAATTGAAGGAGTTCATCTCGCAAGCATTTGTGGATATTGATGCTAACTGGGATTTGTGTGCTGAAGTGTGTTACAGTGACAGGCTTCAGGAATATATTAACACTGATGGAAGACATTTCAAACACATAGGAGACTAAATATGACTCAATCAGTACTGTAAAATTAAAGCAGTATACCTACTTTTAAAAATGACTTTGTGAAATAAAAACCTACTTTTAACCCACCCTGTACACGGTGGTTCCTGCATATTCAAAATAAACAAACATTGAAGAATCAGGAATCCAGTGCTCACCACATGTAGCTGATATAAACCTGGGTGGGTAGGGTCAGTGAAATTGGCATAAAATGCCTCACGCCAAGTGCAGTAAATGGGTCTGAACAGGGCAGACCCCAATGGTGTGCATGTCAAGCCATGTGTCGTTCCATTGCTCTCTCACTATAACCAGATCCATTAAAGCTCATCACGCAGCAGCCCACCAGTACCGTGGAGAAGGTGCCATGCTGTGTATCCAGCTGAAATACCACACAAACCGTCTGTCCATTTCAGGTCTGCTGAATAAGCTGACCTCGTTCTCCGTCCTGCTCTCCTTCTAATGACCCACATTTAGGAGGCTCTCCTGCACCTCGCCCTAAACTTCCACAATCCCTCACCGTCCCACTCTACCCCTGGCGATCATCTGCTCCTTTAAACTTCCCCTATCTCGTCTTGTGTTCCCACAATGCACCCCTGCTGCATTCTAATGCTCAGCTTTCCTACAAGCCAACACGATAACCACGGGTCAGGTCCCATTTCATTGCTGTATTGTATTTGTACTAATAGGTGGAGATGCTGCACAAGTCACTGATGAATGTACATAATGCCCAAATAAAGCACAACCCCACCTAGCATACTTGGCAAACGGACTCGACAATGGGAGTTATTTAATGCTAATGGTACTTCTAAAGCAGTTAGTATCCTCTATGCCCCCTTGTGGTCAACCTGGCTATTTGCAGACAGGGAAAGCTCCCCTTCATGTTGTAGGTGTATGAAAGTCAAGTGCTAAGTCTTGCAGGCCCAGGATGTGGCCGTCAAGCCAAGACCCATAGAGCTCTGCAGCTACAGGTGTTGCAAAGCCTCCTGGGCCTGCTCTGTGTACACGTCGCCTCTGCCTTCCCATAGGCTCTCCTCAAAGCGTACGTTCCTCTGTGAGGTCCGTCTCTTGTCCCGGGAGAAAAGGCTAAACCTGGGGGACAGAAGAAGGGGCAGACGGGGGTAGGCAGGTTAACTATTTTGTAGCCAAATGATAAACCCAAAAAAGCAAGAAAGGGCATGTAATTCTAAGCAGTCGACATAGGCATTACTGTTGTCATTAACCCGTGTGACTAGAAACTATTAAAAAAATGAAGTGCAAAGGATTTCACTATTTTAAAGCATTAAGTAGAAAAGCAGTTATTTACTAAAGACTGTGAAAACAGCAACAGTGGGGGCAAGTTCTGTGCAGAAGCCTCTTGTCAACATATAACCAGATTAGTGACATTGCATTATGTTAAGAGCGTCAGCCAGCCAGCCTGCTGCTGCCATGGTGAGCTTCCGCTCAGCTGTGCACAGGGACAAACATATTTTCAGACAAAACCAACACCCTTGTCTTGAGGGTCTTTGTATGTCCTAGTGGACTGCAGTCTCTGCAGGTTTTCATTCTACTAGGGAACCTTGAAGACTTTTCTGGAAAGTGACCGCACAGAGGTGACCGTCTCTCAGGGGCACCTGAACACACACCAGAGTGACCCAGAGGGGGGGCCCCACCTCACCCGAAAGTGAGCTGTGCCCTCCATCTCTGAGCGCCCATCAGTCATCCTCCGGACATAATTGCTGTAATTACTTGCTTGGACCCTAATTAATCCATTGCAAATCCTTTCAAGCACCAATTAAAAAGCCTTCTGTAAAACCAGGGTGCTCAGCCTTTTTTGTGTGGCTCCTCACCCACTCTGCTTTTCCAAAACCAGCACACCCACGTCTAAAGATCGGATTTTTCATAATAAGGTGGTGAAGGACAGCAGAAACATTCCAAATAGCTAGGGGACATTTAGGATAATCGTAGGAACAGCTGAGAACCCCACAGTGTTCTGGCCCTCAGTGGGGGGGGCGGGGGGCTGGCTTACCATAACACCAATAGTGGGTGTTAATTCAGGTGTCTGTCTGTCCCAGTACAACAGGCCAGGTCAGTGGGGAGGCTATCAAATGTGTCAGTATGTCAGTAACAACCAATGGTAACCAGTAAAGCCTGGCTTATTCCATGCTGTACATGAAATCTACCACCAATCAGGTATTACATCACAGTTAACTACTTTTTGCAGCAAACAGCAGTATTGCCATTAATACTACTTTCACTGAGACTGAGCTCTTGTTATGGTTATCAGCGCTTGAAGAACACGTAGGGAAGCAGGAAACATAGGATCTGCTACCAAGCACCAGGAAATGGCAGGAGCTGAATGATGGGGTCATTCTGAGTGGCTTTCGTTCCAAAAGCTGTTCTACTGCTAACAGATAGACACCCAGCAATTAGCCAATCAGAATACCCCATCTGTGACATGTGCCTCTAATTGCCAATAACATGCAGAGTGGGGTGAGTTAAAAATGTAAGAATGCTCCATTTAAAAAGGGCAACAACACAGAAAAAAATGATTGTCATACAAAGGAAATGAGTCTTCTGATTGGCTGTAAAGTGGGGTCATCTGGAATCAATCCAGCCGCCACCATCGGCATTATGGCTGTAAATATCCTGTCCAGAGAAGCACAGACAGGGAGAGGTGAGCGAGAGTGAGATGACAGATGCGGTGGGATTCACAGGAACATGGTGCCTTTAATGTGCAGGAGGAGGTACAACTAAAGTGGGCTGGTCATTGAACCTAAAACCTACAGAAATTACAAGGTTTTAGATGAGCCATGAGCTAAAAACCTACAAAAACACACAGAGGCCTGAGCAGGGCTTGGCACATCAAACAGACACGGCGCATAAGAAACTAACCTTCCTCCTGTAAGGTCAGGCCTAGCACAGCTTTGGGAGCCACTTTATTTAATTACTCACCTTATTAAACAACAATCTTCATTTCATGTAAAAATAAACATATTACAGAAGCCCCCATCATTCACGCCTTCCTACATTTTCCTGAGAGCCCCTTTGTCTGAATGAATTTACGGCAGCATTAAAATATCCTGGATATATTAATGCATAAAGGGTGAAAAACACTAACTTTTATCACACCGACAATGAATGGATATGTACAGAAATAGGCTTTCATGAACACGGACAGTGGGATATCAGTCATAGTATCACCAATACATACCATCCTTTTCGTTTCACATAAGTCTGGTTGTGTAGTTTTTGTCATTAGGATTGCAAAGGGGTAGAAAATATCCAGATGGGAATTTGTTCTGCACTGTGGTTTTCTGGCTACTTTTGGTCTGTACTTTTTACCACTTAAATCTGCATGTGTTAGAGTCTACACCAGATGGTGTGATGGCCAAGCCATGGTAATATTTTTATTGTTTTAAATATTCAATTAAACTGTAAAAGTTGAAATATAATGTTCAGAAAACCAATCAAGGACTCCCCAACTAATCCATCCAGGCATGTGTTTGTGTTCAAGAAAAGGGAAATGTGCTTGTGTTTAATAAAAGGGAAATGTGCTTGTGTTTAATAAAGTGTTAAGTTAAATTTAAATTACTTCAAATTCTTTCTCTTTTTATTACCCTACTTAGTTTTTATATGTTTGACAACTGTATGTACACAGGAAAATATAAATTCCTCAATAATTCCCAAATATTCCCATGAATTCCCATAGAATGTTTCCTCCTCTGAAAATTCCAGGAATTTGCATCCCTATTTGTCACAAATAAATATATAATGTTCAAACAATACAAACAAAACAACAGCACAATACCACTTGCCACCTTTTTCCAGCAAAATTTAAAACTCCCTAACTGAAATACATAAACAATTAAAATATGTCAATTATTTTCCAGAACATCGTTGACTTATCTTCAACAATAGCTAACCTCAAATATTACCAGAGTGTTAATAGACATCAATAACTTAGTAGTTCCTGAATTACAGTCCTAGATTTTGCCAGAAATCCGGACTGTCCTGATCACTTTACCAAACCAGTAAATGGGATAACCAAAAACAATAGTAACTGTAAAGTTAGTTTTTGACATATATATTTACTATGGTGAAAAAAATGTGAATAATGTAAAAAATAAGGTAGCTGTCATCATGCCACTATAAAATAAGCCAAAAAAGAACTTATGGAAAGACACCTATTGTCACTGCCACCTTGTTTATCTGCAGCGGACTTACAGACTGTGGCTTATGGACATGCCAATGACGGCATATAGATTATACTCAGCACCTTTGTAAACCTAAAAATACCACATAACGCCCCTCCCACCCTCACCCTGACTCAGGTCAATTTACTGTTGCCAGCATACTGATATTTTATTGTTTCATTGTAATGTTTATGTCGCTACATTATGCTTACCCCCACCCATCTTTGCACTGTGACCTGAGATTTTGCATCCCTCCTTTTCCTGTCACTTCCGGTCTGTATGTCACACTGTGATCTTTGGGAAATATTATCTTGTGTCATTTGCATAAGCATGAATATGACAATAAAGACTATTTCAGGAATATACCGTGATGAGAAAAAGTAAGTAAACCCTCTGGAAAGTTTTGTAATTTTAAATATATTTAGATGTGGATGTCTGGTCTTCACTTGAATGCTAGCAGGTGGTTAACAAAAATTGGAAAAATTTACTGCTGTCGAAAACAGGCAATTGAATCATCTGACTACCAACCTTGACGTTAGCTAGTCTTACCCAGAAGGTGGAATCCTATCAGGAAGGTGTATCTACAGCCTTAGGCCAAGGCTGGTCAAGGTGAGACTGGAATATGATGTCACTTCAGTGCTGAGAAACATTGTAAACAGCGATTTACAATGCTAGCGATTGTCTGGTTTCAGCAAATGGTAAACTGGTTTTTAGAAGTCAGTCTGACCTTTCCTGGCACTTCACTGTGCCACAGACAAAATAAACACTTTGTCTACTAATTAACCAATCAGAGCTTTGAGAGAGAAACAAGGAGGGGCTCCTGACTGGAGAACAGTCACTGAAATTTAGGGGTGTAACAATACACTGTGGTGTGATATTTTGTGATTTAAAAATATGACGATACATATTGCAGGGGTGTAACAATGCCCCGTGGCACAAAATCATATATTAATGTCAACACATGAGGGCGCAACAGGCATAATCTCAGTTTTTCCTCTAGATTTGATTTTTGCTATTCGCATTTAGCATCTGAAGAATAATGAAAAAACTGCAAGAAAAAAGAAAGGGTTTGAAAACTGCCTTTTTTTGTAAATGTAAATGCCTAAAAGAGGAATAAATAAGAACTGTGAGATCTTAGTTTGTCTTATCGAAGCACTAGCCCTGAATCGTCTATCGAACAGAATCGTGTCGTTACACCCCTGCCAAACCACTGCCTGGTCTATGCTCTCAGCGAAACAGGTCTGTATTTAATGTCTGGCAGTGCTTCAGTGAGTCTCCCTTCAGCATATCCCCTTAGAGCAGCATCTCAGGCCCATCAGCATTCCAGTTTCAGTGAGTGTCATAACAACACGCGTGACAAACATGTCAGGGACAGTCAGGGACAGAGACTTATCTGGCTGGTCCAAAGGGTATTGTGTGTGTCTCTGTAACCGATCATTTGTAACAGTCATGGCTCTCTTCAGTACTCACAGACGCTTGATCCCAGACTCAGGCTGAACGTTGGGACGCGGCCGCATTACTGGGGAGGGCGTTGTGGCTGGGGGGGCTGTCTCTTCCTCTGCCTCCTCACTGACAGAGATTGAAAGGGTGTTAAAAGGGGGTTTACCAGTAAGCAGGACAGGATCTGCAGAACGGCCTGCAGGTTGTAAGTCTCCAGAGGGACACTGGAAATATTTTAACCTGAATTCCCTGAATAAAAATATCCAGCTGTGTAAATGGGTTAAAGACAATAATGGCCTCACCTTTTGTAGTAGCTCAGCTCCTCCTGCAGCATGAACACTTTGGCTTTGAGCTCATTCCTCTCATGCAGGACATCCCTCAGCTCCTGGAGAGTGAAGCGGGGTCGGTTGGGGTCTTTCAAGTCCAAGGCATTCTTCTCCTCTGGCATTTCCTCCTCACAAAATGCCTCCTGGTAGACAACAGCGATCATCATAATGTCATTTCAGTGGCAGACATTCAGATGTTGATGGTCACACAGTAGCAAACATGCTGATCTCTGAGTTACCTCTGTACAGTGGTGACATCAAAAGTGAAAATGAAAAATCTCATTTTACTATAACACAGCACAAAATGATTACAACTGATGCTGAACATGCTTCCTCAAGGGGGTGCCAGCTATCTTCTAGTTAGCTAAGCCTGTGTGCCTGTAATTACCAGGTCTCTGGTTCAAACCCAGCCTCAGCATGTCTGCGGGTCCTCGAGCAAGGCCCTTAACCCCCAGCTCCCTGGGCACCCCAAGAGGTGGCTGCCTTTCGCGGAGGGACAATAAAGGGACAATAAAGGATTGATGATTATGGGGCAGTGGTGGCTTGATGGTTAGAGAAGTGCCCTTGTAATTGAAAGATTGCAGGTACGAATCCCCCACCAGCAAGTCACCACTGAGGTACCCTGAGCAAGGTACCGCCCCCAAGCACTGCTCCCTGGGCGCTGAATTAGCTGCCCCCTGCTATGTCACAAAAGCTACATATGGGTCAAATGCAGAGGACAAATTTCGTTGTTGTGTGCTGTGCTTCGGTGTGTTGACAATGACCACTGATCACTAAATTCTAATAAATAAATAATTCTGGTTGCATATTAATGCTTGCCTTGATTTAATTTAAGCATAGGCGTTCAATACTGCACCAAGCAGTTGAAGGCCTAGTTAAATTCAGAAACACCACACCCTGAACAGCCCTGAAAACTAGTCTTCATGGAACTGTGAGCCAAACACCTTGGGAGTTAGGGGGTTTAGACCACACATGCACACTCCATTCTGATGTTAGAGGGAGTATCAAACACATGCACACAAATATAGACACTAGTGTACTTGGAGACAAAGGGAAAGTTGTCATCCTGGTAAGACAAAACATTACATCTTACATGGGGGTTAGGTTCACAGCAAGTGCCACCCAGGAGAGATGCCACTACTGGTTACCCATAGCAACACAGCTTCTTCCTCATCCTCAACATTTTCCCTCCCTTCCTTCGGCTTCCTGTTCTCAAAGCGAGTGGGAAGGGAAAGGCGATCCACTGCTTCAGGGCCCTTCAAGAGGAATTCTGAACTGGTGCGGCACTCAGCCCAAACGGAATCCTGAAGGTCTGAAACTGCCCCTTCTGAGATCTGAGGTAACAACACAGCGGGGCCTCATTCAAATCAGTCTCTGATGCGGTTTGGACTGAAAGCTTAAGCAGTCTTTTTAGACAGACACTATATAAACCTGTTTAATCCTCATGTTCTGCCATTTCAAAAATTATTATATTTCTCAGTTGGTTGAAATTGTAAGAGAATAAGGATGTCTCTCACTCATATGGAAAACTGGAGTCCAACTGAAACTGAAACAGGAATAAGTCTGAAAATAATGTTTTTCTTGAAGTCCCATTCTCTGTTGGACAGGCATCCGGTTCCCATATTGGGAAGAAGAGATTCTTGCCATTTATGAATTTGGGGAGTGCTTCATTTCCAAAGATTTACCTAATTTCCTGTTCAACTAAAACAATGATAATAAACAGTATTTTGCATTAACTTCTGCTAGTTTGACCATGCAACTCAATACAAAACAAAATCAGCAAAATCCTGCACATTTCTTAGCTGAGACCCATCAGGAGTTGTCAGGAATTGACAAGCAAGGACAGCTTTTGATTCAACATGACTCTACAGATATATGCAGCCAACACTGCAGTTACTGACTCCATCTAGCTAGGATAGGAGTTACCATAGTTCACAAACAGCATTCTTTTGCATCCTTATTCATCTTTGGGCCACCAGGGGACACACTTCAAATACATGTCCTAGGAAATCAGCTACTTTCTTGGCCTTAAAGTCTTCAGAAGACTCTGGTCCTGTTTGCTCAATGCTAACTCGCTCTTACACGTAAACCTGAAAGCCTGCAAGCCCCTGTTGTTGCGGTTACCTGGGGAGGTGAGGAGGGCTCCTCGCCATTCTGGCTCAGCGCCCCCTGCAGGCGATCCCGTAGCTTAGCCACCTCCTGCCGCAGACCTGCCAGTTCCTGCTGCCGCGCCTGGGCCGCGGCCTCCAGCTCCACCTTCTGCTCGATGAGTGCCTTGCCCTGCGCCTCCACCAGTGTGATTCTGTGCCGCAGGTCATGATTGATCTTCATCAGCCGGTTCTGCTGCTGCTGGAGCTGGAGGAACAGGGAAGGAAGAGCACACACATGTTCACGAACATGCATGCCTGCGTTTGCAGGAGCTGGACCAGGGGAATCATGGTCTGGCTGTCAGATGGAAACATTATACTCTTATACTATAAGATTTTGTTAAAGCCCTTGAATATTCCTATTAAAAGGACCTTATATTTGTATATATGATATTAATAACATAATAGATGCTTATTATTTATTATAACCTCCTGAGACCCCACCCATTCATTTATGTCCATTGTTGTGGAGATTTTGTTTCTCTTTTCACTGATGTAAGGAAACATATTTATTCATTTATCCATTTACCATTTACATATTTATTCCTGTTGTACACTAGAGGACATACTGTCAAATTAAAAATAAAAATAAATTAGAAAAAATCTAAATTGTAATATGTCTTATTTCCTCCAAAAACAAATATCCTAAAATTGAAGGACACTTTTTATCTTGGGTCTCAGGAGGATACAGCAGTGGTGACCAACTAGTCAATCGTGACTAACACGCTGATCTTTCAGACATTCCTAGTTGATTGCGCCGCATCAATTAGCTAGTGACCTGACACAGCAGAGCAAAGGGTGCTAACTGTATTAGCACACAGACGCTGCATTAATGTTCTTTTTCTTGGACTGCATTCGACACTGAGAAACAACGCCAACATCCCACCTCTCCCAAAAGTTTTGTGAACCCCCCCAGGTAAATGACTTGCTTCGTTGGTGTTGCCATCTCCCCCCTCCCACTCTGTTTTCAGTGTCATTTATGAGGAGGGCTAGAGATGCTGGTCTTACAGCCTCGACATCCTCGTTCTTTAGTGTCAGCTCCCGGTCCTTCGCCCGGATCTCGTCCCTCTGCTTGTCCACCACCTCCTTGAGCTTCTTCATCACTTGCCGTTCCCTCTCTGACATGCCTGTGCCGAGAAACCGGGATCTGGTAGCATTTCACCAAAGTACAGCACTGCCACACACATGCATTATTGACACATGGACTGGATGCCTCATCTTCTCACAACGCACTGCTGTAACGACCTTGGTGATGCATGCAGTCATTAAGACTCCAAATAAGAGGCTCATGTTTCATACCACAAAGGCTAAGTTCTATGTATATTGTTGCTGTTTAAAAAAGAAGTCATATATCCATCTTCTAACTGCTTATCTTCATCAGGATCATGTGAGGCCTGGAGCCCATTCCAGACAGCACAAGACACAGGACCCAGTAAGGGATGCCAGTCTATCGCAGAGCATAAGATGCCAATTAGCCAAACTGCATATCTTTGGGCTGTGGGAGGAAGCCGGAGACCCTGGAGGAAATCCGCACACAGGGAGAAGATGTAAACCCCTCACACAGAGCAGGGTAGCAATCAATCCCAGTGGCAACACTAGAGGGGTGCAAGCCACACCAGGTGACACTGGCGATCAACCATTAACTGAATCAGCAAATTTCCACCATCATCATCCCCCCTCCATTCCTACAAGTCCAAAATTCCATGCTAATTCACTTTTGGAATCTTCTGAAGCGCCCAGTCAGAGTTGTCATTATTAACCAATTACAATGATGCTTCGATTCACGTGGCATTGTCTTCATGATCTATTGTTTACGTTGTTGCTGGTGTTTCGCTGACTTTGTTAACTTTTCTGGTGTATGCCAAATACAATATTGTGGTAATTAGTATCTATGTACCTATATTAATAACATTTTGGAGAATGAAATACTAATTAAAGGAAAAGGAGAAAAATCAAAAGTCATTAATATCATAACTGAACAACAATAATTTTAATTTATATAGCGCCTTTCATCAACCCAAGGACGCTTATTCAATGAAAAAAGATTTTACAAAACAATTTTGTTGTTAGTATTCATATAATCTAAGAAATACTACATGAAAGCAAATTGCAACTATATCACATATAATTCTGTGATTAAATTTGATAATAAACTTACATGTATAACAATTACTGATTATATACTCAAATGTATAACTAAATGAAGAAACTGACATTTCTTGATATATATTTAGAAATATAGCTACATCTTAAATTAATTTTTTTAGTCATTTTAAAATTTCATGACAGAGGAGCTTTTCAAAGCTGAAACTAATACAGAACTATCTGTGATCTACCATGGAGCGATCAAGGCTTTCCAATCTTGTGAGTTGGCAAAAGGTATTGATTTCGATGAAGTGACTTGCAAGTGTGCAGCTTTGAAGGCCAGGAAAGGAAACTTCTGAATTATTTGGTAAGTGCTGAAATACTTGTGTATTTGTTCCTGTTTGTTTTTACAGTATTTCATTTATGAGTGTTTTTACAAGTGCATTTCTCTACAACTTGTACATTATTTGGGCTGGTATCTATTATGAAAACCTAACCCATTAATGTAGCTTCTCATGTTGACTTAACAGTAAAGTTTAATGTTAAAAATAAGTGTTGATGAAGTTTTTAAATGTTTTTACTTTGAATTGTATTATTTTTCTTACTATAGTTTCATTTTAGCCACATGAAACTCACTAAATATAAATATGCACTGTGCATATGATACTGTGATTTAATGGTGCAAACCGTATAATTTTAATTTTGGTAGTTATGTCTCTACATTACTTTCAGTTATATATGGTTAACGAGTAACACTAGAACAACCTTTACGAAGGATTCTGTGTGGTACGGTACAGGAAGAGGTCCATTTGGAAGGGGGGGTGGCCCAACCTTTGGGATGCCGCTGTTCAAACCCTCAGCTCTGCAGGTGCAAGACTACTGTGCTGCCCTCTGAGCCCCCTGCTGCCCTTAAGAAACTCCACCCATTCGTTCATCCATTCTCTGTCGCTCATCTGGTCTTCTTTTATTAAATAGTAATAAAATATATAAAATAATAAAATTATTTTATTAAAGAAGATCCCACATATGGCAAAATGGCCACTGCAAAATATAAAAGTTGAAAATATAATGCAAAATATTTAGGAGTGGATTTCAAACACCCATCTGTGTAGATTTAAAAGAAACAAAATACATTTCCCTGTTCAAGTTTATTATAAATCAAATGTAGACATATTTTTAGTCACTGATGGAACCTAAAAGACAGAACCTGCATGACTGGCTTTTATGCCGAGTTTTGCCAAATGCGTGCTACAGCAGGTATGACAGCACTTAGTTATTTATCCTGCTGCACTTTCCAAACGTAACTAGGAAAGCAAGACACCATTGCAGGACGACAAATATAGAGACGACCCAATTTAAAGTTTCCACGACATGCGTTTGACTGTGAGGATAAATATAGGCCGCCCAAGCACGAGAGACACATGGATTCATTTCGACCTCAAAGTTCTCTCCACTGCCAAACATCACACTAAGATCTCTCTCTGAGGGCCACATAACCAACGCATACTCTCACACACACACACACACACACACACACACACACACACACAGACACACAGACACACAAACACAGAGACACACACACATGTAGGCATACCTATCTAAATGGGGACCTTCTATTCATTTCTGTGGGAAAAACCCTAATCCCAATCACAACACCCTCAACCCCTATCCAGCCCTAACCCTAACTAAAAGTAATCAAACAAAATACAAGACTTTCCATTTTCACTTGATTGCCTTCACAGATTTTTATAAAATAGAGGTCATCCAAGTGGGGACCTGAAAAATGTCCCCAAAAGTAAGGAAGTTTCAGGTTTTACCACACTTTGAGGACATTTTGCTTCCAAAATGTTATCTATGCAAATCCACAAACACATACACACACACACACACGCACACACACACACACACACAAGTTGGTCTTCCGATCTAAATGGGGACCGTCCATTCATTTCTATGGGAAAAACCCTAATCCCAGTCACGACACCCTTAACCTCTACCCATCCCTAACCTTAACCATAAGCAAATACAAAACTTTTGGCATTTTTACTTTTTTGATTGCATTCACAGATTTTTATAAAACTGAGGTTATCCAAATGGGTCCCCAAAGATGTCCCCAAAAGTAGGGAAATTTCAGGTTTTACTACACTTTGGGGACAATTTGGTCCTCAAATGTGATCTAT
>JAODJW010000040.1:36362134-36387619 GCA_026777045.1 Hyperopisus bebe | reverse complement strand
CCCAAAAGTAGGGAAATTTCAGGTTTTACTACACTTTGGGGACAATTTGGTCCTCAAATGTGATCTATGCAAACCCCTGAGATCCATCAGGAGTTGTCAGGAGTTGACAAGCAAGGACAGTTTTTGATTCAACATGACTCTAGAGACACATGCAGCCAACACTGCCCCCCCACACACACAGACACACACACACACACACACACACACACACAGACACACAGACAGCATGATTCTCCTCCGGTTACCAGTCATGGTGACGGAGATTTGGAAACATATGCAAACATATACTTGGATGGTAAACTTTATACTAGCACCACTCTGGTCACAAGACTCCTACAGATACCAGACAATGGGAGTTAAACTATAACTCATCATCATGGGGTCTTTATGATCATATTATCCATGGCTTTTAACTGTAACAATCCCTGGATATTAACTGATGACATAATAATGGTCTTGTTGGTGCTTTGAGCAGGTTAGCGTTACATGGTGGCTGAGGTTCCCCAAAAAAGCTCCCTTGGGTCATTGATACTCTGATGGCAGCATGTTCATTAATTGGTCTTGCATTATTCACTAAGAGAAATGCTTTTTCTCTTGAATATACACATCATCTCTTGAGTACGAGTGCGGTCTGTGCAATCAAGTGAGTATGACAAGAGGTCCTCTCAATGTTCTGCTCATCCAGCGTGTTTGGTGAAAATGACGTAACCCACCCCCCCACTCATCGTTTAGAGGACAACAAAGGACTGTCATCGATCGATACGGCTTCCTGAACAGCCAAAGGAAAAAAGCTCACTACTCAGCAAGTCGCCAGTCCAGGCCCTCAAACAAACAGTGCTTTCAACCTCCTCATGTCCCTTCGTAAATGCTAGTCACCTCCAATGACCCTTCTTCCTTAGCTTATTCACATGACACTAAGAGGAAAAGGATGACAAAATGAAAACGCCTTGGTAACAGGTGGAATGGTCAAGGTGCAGCATATAAGCATGGTCTGATATGAAGCATAAAATATGAATGTAGGGTGCCTGGAAGGCTATTTAGCGGACTAAAGAAGCTGGCGAGTGGCCATGACATGTCTTGTTGGTAACGTCAGGCTTGGAAAATAAAGGAAAGTCATCATCAAAAATGAGTAACACTGGGTGGAAGTGCATACCTGAAGTCAGAGATAGTCTTTCAGAACTTCAGAGTACCTTGCTTATGGCTAACATTCAATTTACGCCAGTGTCTGTAACACCTCTGTAACAGCCATAAACGACCCAGACGTCACACAACAAGGAACCTGAAGATGGATACTTGTTTTATAACCTGTCACATTTACACGTGTCAGCTGTACCTTTTTTTTTTTTTTTTTTTTAATTCAGGTTAAGTTTGTCACTCAGAAATTTAACAGCATTGCTTCTCATGGGAACTAAAGCTTGAAACCCCTAGACCCAAAGTCCAGGTTCCTTCAACAATGGCACCGCAGCAGGTGCAGACAGTTCCTCAGCCATACCTTCTTGCCTCTGCAGGTCCTCCTCAGACAATGGGCAGTCCTTGTAGGAGAGGTTGTTGAGCAGGCTCTTGTTCTCAGCCTGCAGCTGTGCAATCTGGGACAGCAGGTCCTGGGCTTCCCCCCTCCACACATCCTCCACCAGCTCCAGCTCCTGTGTGTTAAATGGGGAGCGGCGGTCCCAAGCTTCTTGGTTGTTCAGGGCACACAAGCTGCAGGTTCATGCAAGTGATACAACACAAGGGATCCGCACGAGCCAGAAACCGGTAATATAACACCAGTAAACTGGACTATTTTGACACACAGGCGGGCACCGTTACACTGCAAAGCAATGGAGCAGTCCCTCAAACGATCCTTCTCCCCGGCATTATGCGGTCACTGATGTGATCAGCATTTGTTATCAAGCACAATTATTCTGTCAATCGCAATATTCAATCTGACACAACTTTTGGCCTCACTGTTATTTTTTTCTGGTATAGTACTCAATAGGAACTATGACGTCGGAACAATTTAAATGGGAACTTTTTCAAAGAATCTCTTGAGATAGGCCTACCTGAAAGCAAATAAATTTTATTTTTCCGCCATAATTAGACCTTCATTGAGTCTCCCTGAGAAGTTAAAAAGGGCTCGGTACGATCTGGTCGCATTCCTGATTTTCTTTCTCAAACTCCAGATTGTTTTTGAGTCATATTTTATTACGATCATGTGAGCGGCTGGAAAGCCAGCCAGAAAGATGCCAAATACATCGCATGAAGAAGCTATGACAAGGCAGCTCCAAAAATAAAATCTCGTCCGATATAGAGTATTATATGATATATAAAAATAATATTAATAACAATATTGGCTTAGAATAATGAATTCATTATCTTAATGCTCAGTTTCACATGAGGAGCCATATTGTTTTAAAAATTCATAATCGCAACTGAAACACCTTGCCGCATTTAAACAATAACTTTTAAACAAGTTAATCTGCAGCTGAAGAGCCGTCATTACTCGTAAATTGCCTAAAAGTTTTCAAAAACTTGTGGTCTGTGTATATATCAGTGTCGAGCGGATACTCAAAAATAGTTTCCTGTTGATTTACTGTCATTGGCATTGCTTTGTGGATCACTTGTTGGTATGAGAAAAGATTAAATTTAATTTTATATATAGATTCTAAAAATAAACAATGACCGCACCGGTATCGACTTGAGCCAATGTTTCCGCGCGATCCAAGGAATATACTAACGCCTATCGGAAAATGAAAAGCAAGAGTCCGAGGGGAGTGTGCTGGAAATACCGGGACACTATTGTCATATGTGCAGATACTTTGGTTCGGGGAAATACGGGACCTTCTGGTGCTTCTTTTCCTTCTCCAGCCGGTCCATCCGTTCCAGCCGCAGGCGATCCAGTTCCAGACGCAGCTCCTCCGTCTCCGGGCTGATGCTGTTGCGGCTGACCAGCACCTCCAGGATCTCCAGCACTCGCACAACCTTGGGCATAAGCCTGGAGAGCGCTTCGCAGCCGTACTGGTCTATGATCCTCTCAAACTCCTGTCCCACCACTGCGGCGATGTCGTACACGTCCATGACAGTCAGCTCGGTCGCATTCTTCTCCATCGCCGACCCAAAATCTTCCATGACTGCCTCCCACCCTCGACAATGCCGTTCCTGTTCTCCTCTATTTCCTTCCAGCCGAGTTCCTCCCGCAGGCCCTCCTCGTTTATTTCACAGGACTGTTTTCCGCGTTATTAACAAACTCCCACGGATCGCTATTGAGGCGGTGACCAGCACTCGTCCATTTTCTTTGCTCAAAGCTCTCCGTTGATAGCATGTAACTAAAATTCAGGCGGCTCCATAGCAGTCCTCAAATTTTGCTGTGCAAGACCAGGCTGGGCTGCAGCAAAGTCAGTGCGCATGTCACAGCCGTGCGGCTGGATGTGGCTGCTGCGACCCGGCATTGAGCGCTCATGCGGCGTCAGGGCGGGACTAGCTGGGTCACCAAGTCCTGCTGTAATTTCTGTCGTTTCCGATCATAACTAAGTTAATTTTGTTTGTTTTGATATCATGTTGTACTATGCCCAGTCCATTTCTGTATATTTTGATATACAGGTAAGAATTGAACTGTCAGTACTAGGGTATTTGTGTGTGTATGTATGTGTGTATATATATATAACACACACACACACACACACTATATGGATGACAAAATTATTGGGACACCTGGCCATTACACCTAAAGGAACTTTTATGACATTCCATTATAAATCCTTAGGCATCAGTATAGAGTTGGTCTCCCCTTTCCAGCTGAAACAGCTGCCACCTTTCTGGGAGGGCTTTCCACAAGATTTTGGAGTGTTTGTGGGAATTTTTGCCCATTCATCCAGAGTTTTTATGCGGTCCGGCTCACAATCTCCATCCTAGCTCATCCCAAAGGTGTTTCATAGTGTTGCAGTCAGGGCTCTATGTGGACCAGTCAGATTCTTCCACATCAGACTCACTCAACCATATCTTTATGGACCTGTCTTTGTGGAGTGGGGGACAGTCATGCTGGCACAGAAAAGGGCCTTCCCCAAACTGTTCTCACAAAGTGGGAAGCATAGAATCGTTCAAAAAGTCTTTGTATGCTGAAGCATTAAGAGTTCTCTTCACTGGAAGGGGCATAGCCCAACCCATGAAAACATCCCCATACCACCAAACTTTGCAGTTGGCACAAAAAATGCTGTTTCCCTAGCATCCTATGACTACACTTGAACTCACTGAGCTCTTCTGAACAACCCATTCTTACACAAATGTTTGTAAACCTGACTGCATGGCTAGGTGCTTGATTTTATACACCTGTGGCAACGGGTCTGAATGAAACACCTGAATTCAATGATTAAGAGCTGTGCCACAATATGTTTCTCCATATTGTATATATTTCATTAGTGAAATCTTAATTGTAATTCACTCAAATGCTCCACTTCATAATGAACACTGTCGCAATGTTTAATTGTTTGCATAATAGGCCTACTAGTTATACTACAAGGATGTTAACATTTATCATGGTTACATTTATATTTCCACTAGCTATAATTCAGCAAGAAAATAGAAGCTGCAATTAAGAAAAATGAACATCCATAAGCGGAATGTGTCACCCAGTTCCTGCTTATCACCACAAATAGCTTCTCTATAGAATAACTAATAATGGATGTTACACTGTCCTGCTATAACAATTCATTTGAAATAATCTGTCCATGTATTTTCTGATCAGGGTGAAAATTAGGGGAAGTAAACAGATAATGTTTGTATAAAGCCTCAACCAACTTCACTCATTAATGAATTGTAATTTATTGGAGTTTCTGTCAGGATTTTGTTCATGGTGCATCTCAGTTGAGAATGTTTGGATGACTGAGTGATTGTGTATGTGGGTGCCTGTGCAGCTTCAAATCTGCTGTCCTGAGGCCTCCTGTAGTTCAGGTGTCCTGGCCTGTCGGTGTGTGGTTATTTTAATACTTATGAAAAACATTTATGGAAGTCTGTGCCTTATTACTTCAAACTCTTTCCCTATTAATGAAGATCAGTGATAGGCCTATTGCAGTTTTATACAGGGTTGGTTGAGACTTTAGTTACTTTACACTTTTGAGGGGCTTTGTCAGATTTTTATTTTATTAAGTACACACTTGTAGGTACATGATTTTTTCCCCCCCAATGGTGTTTGCAGTGTCTGGAGATATATACCATGAAAAAATAAATATTCTGACATCTGATATGACAGCTGGCGTGCACACCAATGAAAACAGCATTATTTTTCATGCTTAAAGCAATAGTCAATAATAGATTTCAGTGCAAATAAATTTGCAGACAGTATAAGGTAGCAGAAGTATACAAATGTTACTTTCAGACTTCAAAACGAGACAGATGCTTCTGTTGATAAACATTTATTATCCATTTGCCATTTACACACATTAATAACCACAATAATCGATACTAAAATATATTAATAGATCTGAGAGTATAAAGATGGGTTTAATACAGAAACAGGGAAAGAAAGTGTTTTACAGATACCCCATCTATTTTTTAAATAAAGCACCCAAGTGTCATTAGTTATGACTGTCCCAAAAATATATACAGCTTGTGTGCCCATTTAAAAAGCTGAACCATTACTTTTTTCCTACAATACTACATAAAAAATCTCCTCTGCGCTACAAGAAAGGACATTTTCATTGAGTACAGTTTAGTTGCAGTCCTACATACAGTACGCTGTTCCTAATCTTGTACGCTTTATCATATATAAATAGTATTAAAATACACCAGTGGACAAGAGTGAAGACGTGGCCCTGGGTTTGAGCAGTCTGTGGATTAGATGTCTGACCGTTAGGCCTACTGATTGCACTACAGTTAATACATCCCATCTACAGAGCGAAACAAAATTAAAATGAGAGATAAAGGGGGTTCGTCTTTCAAAATGAGCCAGTTCCCACGGGCAGATTCTTATGCTAAGCTAATGTATAATGCCAGCCAAAGAGTAAATCCCGAAATAAAGTCAAAGGAAGGGCTAACCCGGTCACTTGTTTACATGTTCAATAAAAAAAAAAAAATTTCTGATTGCATCTAATCATATGGGGGCTGGTGGTGGTGGTTAAAAGAGTTTTCAATAATGGTGTCTATTTCTACATTGCAAGCTGCTGATTTAATCTGTTGTGTCACTTAATCATCAGTATGCACAAGGGTGAATGGAGCAGCATTTAAAGGTGTGCTTCGTGTCCATTACTGATGCCTGCACTACAACCACTACAACCAACCTACAGGTGCAGAACAGCCCTAATAATAAACCCGTGCATTTACATCAGTTAGTCTCTATGCTTTAGCATCCGTGCTTTAGCACGGCCATGATATATGAGTCGCGATATTGTGTAACGAAGTGCATTCTGTGCTTGGTTACAACACAAGCCAAGTAACAAGTACAGTGCTGTCTCTGGGCTTCCCAGCAGCATATTAATAACTGGGAGCCAGAACAGTAATGGCAATCAGTGCTTGTCAGGCAGGGAAAGGCACACGTGTCATGAACTTTGTCTTCTTACATGCTGCTTTCACTCTTGAAAAAAATCGCAGAAGAAAAACAGAACATCGCTTAGTGAGAAAAGCAAATAACGTCATGTTAAAATAAAATACAAACTTGGCAAAAAATTGGGGAAAAAAAATCAATAGGGGTCGGGTACGGTGAAGCATGGTCAATGTAGACAGGAGCACGAAAAACTGTTTTGTTATGGTTGGTTGGGCTTGTGACACGACTGATGTCAGGAGCCTGTCTGCACCGTATCAGTTCATCATCATGACTGTTCTTCTGCAGCCACCATTCACCTAAACTGGAAGGGAAATTTCAGAAAATGCTTAAAATGCTTAAATAGGGCAAAGTGCTGATTTATAACATTTGTATGCTTCCTCCAACAATTTCCACATACTGTGTGTTTTTTTAATATAATTAATGCATTACGTTAACATCCATCCATCCATCCATCCATCAATATTCTGTAACTGCTTGCCCTATTCAGGGTCTGGAGCCTTTCCTGGAGGCTATAGGTGCAACGCAGGGAACATCCCAGGATGGGGCGCAAACCCATCGCAGGGCAATATTAACATTACATTTATTTATTTATTTAAAGCATTGTACAATTGAGAGAGCAGGGTCAGACAATCCCTGAAGCAATTGGGGATAAAGGCCTTAGTCAAGGGCCCAAACCATTATGCTGGGATTTGAACCCATTACCATCCAAATCACGAGCACAAGGTCCAAACCCACAGAGCCACACATATGAAACAGATATGGCTTATTAGAGGAAGCATCATAGCACGGTCGAGAGAGAAGTGAGAGAAAATTATTGAAACCGGGGTCATCATACAACATGTTTCATAAGACTAATACCTACTGTGCTGTAACTGAGATGCTAATATCGTTTGGGCGTTTGCTCAAAGGCCCTCACCTGGTTCTTGGGTGGGATGTTGGGCTTCTGGGCCAGCGGGGGCTTCTTCATGATGGCAGGTTTGCTGGGTTTGGGTGAAGATGGGGAGGCGGCGCTGGTGAAACCATTGCCCTCAGGCAGCGGCTCGCCAGCCAGCTCGTAGTGCTTCTTTCGCAGCTCGCCCAGGCGCATGCGCTCGCTCTCCAGCAGCGTCTCCAGCTCCAGGACCTTCACCTGCCATGCGAGGGCGACATGTTACGTACAGGACTCGCCAGACACCAGAACTTAGACTTTCCCCAGAGACTTTTCCTGTGGCTTCCTCTCTCAGGTTATCAGAATACTCGGTTTGGACCCCACCGCCTTAAAATAATTCACATACAAAATTAGATTTCACTGAATGATGACTTTTCTGCGAACCTCCTGATTTTACTTAAATACAGGGACAGAGGACATTTAAAACTAGTGGGGGGGCATCCAAAACAGGGACTTGTTAAACACTTTGATGGCTGACCTGTGACTCCATCTCCTCCTTCCTCAGCTTAATCAAAGACATGCCTGAGAAGTCCATATTATCTGAGACAGGAGGAAAATGAAAGAGTTACTGCATTCTACTGGTAAGACAGGTGTTTTTTGCAGGCTGGTCTCTAACTGGTTCCTCATTGGCCAGAATCTGCCTGCTCTGCACCCTTATTGGGCAGCATGACTCAGGACACTCACCCCTCTCCTCGATCTGCTCCTGTCCCGTTTTGGTGGAGGCCACCACTTTGGCTGCCATCTCATTGACATAGCGAGAGGCTTGCTGAAGTGTCGTCAGTTTCCTGCTGTTGCAGTCTGCCTTCACCTGTACCCCGGCGATAGAAATATGAAGGCTGCCCCAGGGTTCTGCTCATCACTGGCTAAACATCACAACCTTAACATTAACAACCAACATGTTACTAAGACCATCAATGTCACACCCACTCATGATAATGTAAATGCACCACAAAATGAAAGGTTACCTTGGAAAATATTATCTGGCAAGTTTGAACTGAACCGAGTGAGTATTAAAACAGATGAGAAATTTCTCAGCTTAATTTAAAATGGAGGAAGTCAAGGGGGAAGGGTTAGGAAAAAGAGTTCTGTCCATCTTCCAACCATTGATTAGCTGACAATTTGACACCAAGGTGTTGATCAAAAGGACTGATTATGCAGTTACCAGCATGCTTTGCTCTGCCCGGCTCATATCTGTAAATAGTGAATTTGTGTGTTTCTGTTAACAGTAAATGTCGTAACCGTGTAATGTTTGCTATGTATTGCATGATTCATTAGCATGTAACCGTGAGTGTTGTATAAATTGTTGGCTTCTCCGTCTGTGCCGCTGCTAGTAGTAGACCAATAGTGGCTATTAATAAAGAGTGCAACTTCCATTTTAAAAGAGCCGTCATCATCTTTATTAAAATGACTCATGCACTTGCCACATTACACTTACTTGTGCTTTGTATGTGGCTGTGCTGCGTCAAAAACATTCTGCGCTCTCTAGTGATGTGGTGCGCCATAGCATGAGCAAGGGGACACTTAAGTGTTCAATTTAATTTTGTCAATTTAAATTTTGTCAGGTTTGAAGTGTGTGGTCACTCTGCCTACTTCCTCAACAAAGGCAATAATTCATTGTCAGATACCCGCATTGCTGATGATATTAATACAGTCATATCACACAAACAAACTGCATACATTAAAAAAAAGTTGCAGCATGTAATGGTTGTATCGAAATCGTGCTTTGGGGAGAGACACAGTCACACTCATTTTATGCAACTCTTGTGCAGAGAAGCCATACAGATGGTGTGTCAGGTGTGTGAATGCAACTATAAGGGGGCAGCATGTGCAACCTGGCAAGCAGCGGCCGCTCGCTCCCCTGATTTATAAATGGAGGTTAAAAGCTATCAGCTGTGCATAATAACAGACATGACACATGACAGTGATGTCATTTAGCCATTATTACATTTCCTGTTTCTGTTCAGTCATGCTTAGCCTACATCCCAGGTCATTCATATCCCATTCCCCAGTGACAAAAAAGTAGGCTAGGCTAAACGAACAGAACACAAATACAAACCTAACATTACTGTACTATCAATGAGGCTTTGTAACCTTTGTAATTTTGAGGGTGGATTGGTGGCACCGAGGTTAATGATGTGTCCGAGCGATTGGAAGGTTGCTGGTTTGAATCCCGTGAATGCCCAGAGTGATCCTACTCCACTGGGCCCTTGAGCAAGGCCCTTAATTAACCTGCAATCGCTTCATCCTGGGTATGACGTTAATCTACATCCAGCCCTATCAGGAGGTCCTCCAACTTCCTGGGAATAACTTCGGGGTTGGTGGCAGGACTGGTACTCCAGCCACAGGAAAAAAACTCACACAGGTCCAATCAGACTAGTGTGGTGCTGAGGTATCACCTGCCACATGGCTGTAATCAGGTTCTCATCCCTGAGGTGGTTTGTTGTGCGGCAACATACTGTAATCAGCACATGCTGAAGCCAAATTATTACCAGAATCTATAAACAGGCTATTACTACTGGTTTAATTCATGAACAGTCCTATTGATGTCAGACCAATAAAATAAATTTAATGGAAAATTTTTACAGTATCGATTTGGTATTGATAACCAGGGTATCAAACCTGATGTAGAAGCCAAAATTTTGGTATCGAGCCAACCCAGTTTTGCACACACAGAGCGGGGGTGGAATTTGAGGCCCACAACTTGGAGGTGTGAGAGAGATGAGCTGTGTGTCACACACACACACACACACACACGGCCACAATCTCACCTTGGAGGCAGCCACTAGTTGGGCGGTGCTGGCAGCAATCTCGTGCGAGCAGACGATCAGCTCCTCATACTTTCCCATGTGCAGTACTACCTTGTCAGCTGATTCACTGTGGGGAGGTTGGGGGGGGGGGGAAATCACACTCTAAAGTTCCAGATGCTCTCTAATCCAGCTAGTCTATCATTTCACATTAATCCTAGCCACAATATGTTTACGTGCGCTCTGAATGTGGCTCCGCTGTCGCAAAAACATCCTGCGCCCTCTAGTGTTGTGGTGTGACATAGCATGAACAAGGCGGCGCTGTTTTATTGTTCGGAAAACCTAGCATCCTTTGACACATTTGAGAATATTTCCCATTAAAACATTATTCCCATGTTTTGTAACAATGGGGTGGTATTGAAGCACTCTGAACCTTTTCTATATTTGAATGTGTAATATATACAGAATACGTTGATATACAATAGAATAATTAAGAATATTGCTCTGTCAGGAATAATTTCTGTCAATACTGAGATCTACTGAGTTCAGGCCAGTTTATCTGGCCAAAGGCCTCTCCAAAGCTGGGGACACGCCCATAAAACCAGCCCAGAATACCAGGGCAATCCTGGAAGTTTAGTGGATCTGGGCTGTCCCCTCTCGGACCACCCCCCAAGCCAATTTTCGCCTTGTACGTCTACGGGCATCCATCCATCTGCCGAGCGCCTTCTTCCATCTGTCTGTACTTACACCATCTGCGTGGCTCCCCAGCCCACGGCCTTGGAGGCGGAGATTAGGCCCTCGGTCCAGCGCGAGTTCCGGGCATAGAACTCCTTCACAGAGGCGGCGCCCTGCGCAGGGGGGAGGATTTGTTGCTTGTTAGTTCCTGCGGCTTTAGAGACGGGTCCACCGCCACCACAACAGAGTCATTTGCCAGCCATCTCAGGGATGCCAAGAGCACTGATACAGCATAATGAGAACGCAATGAGCCTAGCGGGGTCTCCCAACTCACCCTTCCACTTTCCACAATCTCTTTCTGGAGGTCTGTCGAAGCTATGACAAGCATGCGGATGGCCTGCAGGGGGCAGCAGAGACACGCCAGAGTGAGTGCACTCTGGTCCTTCAGCACCATGTGTAAAATTGGTCCAGAGGCTCCATCTTACCTTCATCAGATCTGTGCAGCTATTCAGAATCCTGAAGAAAAATAGATAAATTTATCAATAAAAGACATTTTAGCACACAAGGTCAATTCACATTTTTACTTTCCCTTCCCCAAAATGCGGGATCAGCAGTGCTTAAACCTCACCCCTGGGGAAGCCCCACTATGACAACCGGTGCTTTATAAAAGCATCTTACCCTACTGAAACCACATCAAAGTGGTTTATGGTTAAGATTATTCCTTTCTTTTTTAGGGTAGACTCACTGACCTTTCATTGACTTCCAGTTTGACTCCAGAGGTGTCCTTCCTAGCTTGATTCATCATTTCCTGTTGAGAAAAACAGAACTTTAGGTTTGGAATGACCTATAATGCATTTATCAGCAATGTACCATAATACCAGGACCACTATCAGGCACAATATGAAAAATGATTGAACAGAATGTAATACATTATTCACCACTAAAATAAATTTAGTACATAGCCAGCAATTAAATCCTCCCACCACATTACAGAAGTAAGCCCATCGGTCCAGATATTGCTCCCACGGCATTGTGGGTGCTTAGTGGCAGGAAGCTGACTCACGTCAATCCTCCGCACAGCTTCCTCAATGGCTGCTGACGTGGCTGCCATCTCCTTGTCCACCATGTCCCCGAGCTCCTCCTCACGAATGTCTCTGCCCTTCGGCTGCAGCTCCTGTGTTGCATGGTTTTCCATTAAGGCTTTTTCCTCACTATGCATTATGACTAAGCATAGTACACCTGCATCTAAATTTCATTACATTTTACTTTTTTATTATTTATAAAGTACAAGTGAAGATCAGAGAGCAGGACTATGGGATGTGAACCCACAAACTTCTGGACAAGAGTACAAATCCCAAACTCAGAGTCACACACCGTCCTGCTAATTTCATGAATGTTTAGTTCATTCAAATGCAACACTAACCCCCAAACCCAATAGCATGTATTTAAGTTGTGACACCGAACAGAAAATACCTACGTCCAGCCCCTCCCCCCCCGGGCCGGACTGACAGCTCACCCGGCTTAGCTGCAGGATGCGCTGCACCACCAGGCGTACGGCCCCCGGATCGGCTCGCTGCAGGGAAGCCCTGGACTTCAGCTCGTGAAGGAAGCTCAGACTCTGGGTGGCGCAATTCCGGCAGCTCTCCGTGAGCCCTGGGAAAGGGGGCAGAGCCAAAGGGGAGGCATGACCCCCCTCGCATTCCTGCTAGTGGCCGGTGGGGTTCCCATTAACAATCACGCGAGCCATGTGCTGAAATCCCAGGTGTAGAAAATGACTAAACCCAGCGGTGGTTCATTTAATCAGCTGAATTAACAGGATAATGGTTTGATTCAAAGTGAAAATTCATAATTGCAGGCACTTTCAATTCCTTGTGTAAAGCACAGCTGTGCCACAGAATTAAATCAACTGCTTACTCAGTGGCTGATTGCTGTATTGCGCACGACAAAAGAACCTCCCCCCTTCCTGTCAGTCTCCAGCATGAGAGCCGGCTGGGAAATTCACGCTCCTTAAGTGACTGAATAACGTAACGCTGTTACAGCGAGTGACATAATGCTAAATGCCAACAAACCTGATTATTCAACGTGACGTGTTACTAAACTGAACTGCTAAATACTAACAAACCGAAATTATGGGGTGGTATACGTCACTGATCTGAATGACAAGGCCAGAAGCTTATGTTTACATGACTGTTAAAGCTTGAAAGCTGAATGACACTGAAGTAAAAAGCCAAGTAAAATATGAACAAATAGAATTACTGAACTGTGAAAATAGTAAGTACAAGCAGACAGACACGCAGGCAGAGACAGACACGCAGGCAGACAGACACGCAGGCAGAGACAGACACGCAGCTTAGGATCAGGGCACAGGGCAGCCATTTATCCACAGTGGGGGAGGTGAGCAATGGGGGTTGCTTTGCCAGCCTTGTGATCGTTGCTGGCGATATTACTCACGGTCGGCGTGGTCCGTGGGCGCCATGTGTGCCGTTGCGCTCCCATTAACGATGGTGTCAGCGGTGAGATGGGAGAACTGGGTGAGAGCCCTCAGCAGGTAACTGGCATCTGGTGGCCAGACAGGAAGGCGGCATCATACAGAGGGCACTCACAACAGGAAGCCGTGTATCTCTCTATACCACATGCGGGACGGGGCGGGGTAAGGGGGCGGGGCGCCGCACACATTTGAGGTGGACCGAGTGGGGAGGAGCAGGGACGCTGTACCTCCCATGTTCCTCAGGTAGTCGCCGTGGCCTTGCTTCACCTTGTCAATGGAGCCCAGAGTGGCCTCAGCACGGTTAATGAGGTAATCTGGGGGGACAGGGAGAAACAGGCAGTCAGAGAGCAAAGCCTTCCTTCGGTTTGTCCAAATCATACCACTGCTACGCCATTGTAATCCTGCTGTGCAAACAATAGAGTGAATGATGTTTAAAAATCAGGTCAGTACTGCTATGGAACAGCTAGGGGGGGGGGTACCTGGGGAGCTGGTGCAGCGCACATGCAAAGGGTCGTCTAGTTTGGCTGCGGCGTCCTGGATGATGGCCTCTGCCTCCATCACGGTGCCTTGCAGCAGGGAAAACTGCTCCTCCAACAACTTCTGCTGCAGCTGCTCCTCCCTGCTAGCCTGCGGGTAAGTGGTCGCAGGGTCAGGAGGGTCAGCGCCTCCCCGGTGCAGCCAGATGGATGGCGACCTGCCCCCCCCCACCCACCTTCTCCTGCAGTTTGCCCTGCAGCTCGCCCAGCTCCCGGGTGCTGCGCTCCCGCTCCAGCTGCAGGAATGACTGCTGCAGCTGCGCATCCTGCCGCAGTGAGGACAGCTCGGCCTCCCGCTCGCTCACCGAGCGCAGCAGCGCCTCCTTCTCCGCCTGCAGCGCCGCCACGGCGCCGTTCAGCTTCTGGCCCGCCTGCGGCACACGCAGCCACACAGTTCATGATGGGGCGGCATCAGTCATGACACAAACACAGCGATTCTTGAACAATCGATGACTTTCCCTCAACTCACTGAGGTCCGTGGAAACGTAGAGGGTTAAGAAGTGCAGCGTGAAAGGTGGAAAACAAAGATGAAATTGTGTGACTGAGTAAGGGACGGCAGCAAGCAGAGGTTGTGGGAGAGAAACACCTCTAGCAGCTAATATCTCTACATTTACATGCACACCAAGAAAATCAAATTACTGTGTTAGTCCGACTAAAACCACACTTTTAAAGTGCATGTAAACATGTTAATCTGACTGAAATCGTACTAAACCAAATTTCTCAAATTCAGACTAAGACACCCAGATAATGCGACTGGGTGTAGTAGGACTGGACGACGTGTGATATTAATACCAACGTCGCATGTTATGCACATACAATTCTTACATCACTAGTCAGCTGGATTAAGATCAGGCTTTTTCTTACCTTCAATTTAGTACGAATATTATAGCGCAGGGAGTTTACTCTGTCATAGGGGGAAAAAACAAACCCAACGAGTTTTGCCATTTTGTTGGTTGTTCATTTTAAAAATCAGTTTGAAGTTTACCTCCGCTGCTTTTGCAAAAGCGCTAGATGTGCTCTCCGAGACAATCATAATCATTTTCATCCTTAACTGCTGTTTAAAATCACTCCCAGACAGGACTGAGAAAAAACTCCTTTTTTGTTTCACAAGTACCCCAATACTTAATAGAACAAAATCACATCGCAATATCTAAAAATTTTCCAATATCGAGCTGTCATAGTATATTATACAAAATACTTTATTTCTTGTTATGCTATCCTTATCTTGTTATATCTGTTCTTCCAACCAAATCACAATTATAGCTTGTGTCAGTTCCATTTGTCCACGGATCTATGACTATTTAATGAATTTTATATCTGTGACATAACAGGTCACCCGGAAAAAGCCCAATACCAACAAGCTGAAAGGAACCATATCGCCACTTATTGTAGCAGAGTCAGACATACCTCAATCAATAAATCGATTCCCCTCCCGTGCATATATGCTGGGACAAGGACAGTAGTCCATTTAAATAGCATAGCTGAGCTATAACTAACTTATGTAAGCTGTGCCTGTAAACGTACTGATCAACTTCATTCATGCAATGAGTTGTATTTGTCAAAAAGAGTACCAGTTAATGTTTTCACTTTGGCCACTTAGGACAGGATATGTAGTTGTGGCCTGGCAGGGAGTCCTTTGGTCTGGTTCTGTTTATGACCCAGTAGAAAATCAGCCACACGCAGGGCCGAGCGGCCAATGCCGTGATCAGCCACACGCAGGGCTGAGCTGCCCTATAGGCAACACAGGGGCAAACATGCCCTTTTATTAGGGTTCATGAAAAAGTGAGTGAGGGGGAAAAAAAAAATTTACTGCAGTTAATAGTTTAATACAGTGGTACCTCAGTTCTTGAACTCATTAGAACTCGAATTTCTTAAAAGTCGACCTAGAACTCGATCTGAATCTCAGAAATTGAACCATGAACGCCGACCTAAGAACTTGTATGCACAGGGAAATGAGGACGAAATGGAGACAAAGGCGCAGACATCAGGGTATCAAGAAATACGGGGTTTAATTACAGGTAAGGCAGGCAAAACACAGGCGGACGATACAATGACTGGACTGGGGAAATGAACTGAAACAAACTGAAGCGCGGACTAAATACAGTGGACTAATGACAACCAGAAACAGCTGATTACACGGGGATTCCACACGGGGTTAACGAGGGGGCGTGGCACACGGAAGGAGCGGATGATCGGAGCAGGTCACGTTTTTTTTTTTTTTTTTAAACTTTATACATTGTTTGGATACATTTATTTTCTTTACAAATTAGTGTTTTGATAAATGTGCTTAGATGTGTTTAGTACAGTATATGCTCTTCCTGTTTTATCCGGTTCATTTTGTGTTTAAATACTAAAAAAAACATTTAGGTGTAATTTTTTGGGGCCGGGAACCAATTCATTGGTTTTCCATTATTTCTTATGGGGAAAATTTAATCAGAACTCGAACTTTTTAGGATTCGATCCGGAGTTCTGAACGGATTAAGTTCTGAGGTATCACTGTACTTTGTACTTTGTGAGCTAGCTAGTTAGCAGCCAGATACTCTGTGCTGCTGATGTTACAAACTGAAATGTTTCTCATATAAATTGACAAAAATTGTTTTCTGCTCCTCTGGGGGGTTTGGGTACTCAGCAGAACCTCGATTAGAGCTCCAGAACAGCCAGAGACAGCCCTGGCCTTAGACCCCCAGTGGCGTCACATATCGCTCGCACTTTCTGCCTCAGGGCATGTCACTTGTCCCAAGGGTGATGGGCCAGCGCTGTGTGGGGAGGGGGGGGCAGGGATGCTTTCAGTTCCTATGTATGACTTTGACACGGATTTGCCTGAGGGATATGGCTCAGCGGTTTGCATGCGATTTGTATGCTGAGTCCATCAGAGAAGAGCTGCCACCCAAACACACAGAAACTGGGCCAGACGGTGCTGCTGTGGAACAAGCTGGGGAGCAGAACACCGGCAGGGTGCCCACCATCCCCAAGGAATCCTTGAATTACAGCTGCCCACTAACTTGAGTAACGCAGGCCTGATCGCTGGAAATACAGCCCGACGATGAAGTGACCGCATGTAGGACAGAAGGAACCGCAGGTCTGATTTATGTGTGACTGTCAGGCTCAGCTGCAAGTTTCACGTGCCTGCATGTATTTTTTTTTTTTTTTAAATCTGATAGAAATCTGACAGCTGATTAAATCAATGAGGGACGAACCATAAGCCTCTGTGTTATTTGCCCACTGCTGGGTTGCTTTATTTTCTGAACCTGAAATTTCAGCACATTTGCTTGAGCAATTTTTAACGGGAATATTGACCCAAAACACATGCAAAACAATTCCTGTTTTGCAGCTTCATCTGCTTTAAATTAAAAGAAAAAAACAAGTTTTCAATCTCCTATTATTGAGGTCTGCTGTTTTGAGCTTCAGGGTTCCTAATGACAGATACCAGGCATTGTAAACTGAATACAGCTCTCCCTTTACACATATGCGTGTGCGTGCGTCTGTGTGCGTCAGCATGCGCGTGTACCGCAGAACTCCAATAACCCGGAGGGTACTGGCTAAGCTGAAAAAGGCTGCTTGAATTTTTTTTTTGGCAAAACAAAAGCTAGAGGAAAAAAAAACCAACATATGAACAATTCGCTAAACAACTAGTGCTAAAACATGACAGGGGGGCGTTGGGAAATTTTACCACTGCTGATCAGTGATGCTACATTGTTATTTATTCTGTGGGGAAAGTGATCGACTTGCGATGATTAAAAACTGTGTACATACACATAATGCTCTTTGGTCCAATTTTGGTTCTGGTTCCAATAACAGGCACCCATTTCCCCATAGAAGCTATCTGTAGGCGTGGTCTTACCGCCAAGTTGCCCTCCAGCGCCCCCTGGATGCGGGAGACCTCATTCCTCTTCTCCTCCAGCTCCCGCCTCAGCCGGTCCATCTCGAATTTCTGTTCCTCTAGCTGTACGAAGACACATGGCCGCGTTAAATGACGGGGCTTGAACCCCAGCGAGTAGGAGGGGGCGGGCGGGGTGCGCGGGTGGGACCGGTGGGCTCACCTTCATGTCGGAGTCCTGCTTGATGCGCTCGATCTCGAAGGCCAGCTGCTGCTTGGTGCGGGCGACTTCCTCCTGCGTCTGCTGCGTGGCCGACAGCATCTTCACAGTGTCTGCGCTCTACAGCCCAAAAACAAAGATGGCCGGGGGCTTGAGAGCCACTCACCCATGTGCTTCCATAGTCAGCCGCTTGCCGAATGCTCAATAGGCTGTGTTTGAAGGTGCAGGCAGGCAGGCAGACAGACACACACAGACACCAGACAAAAAGACAGAGACAGACAGACAGACACACACACAGACAGACACAAACAGAAATACAGAGACACATACAGAGAGACAGAGTGAAAGTGCGAGTACAGTTTAAGAAACATGGGTAAACATTTGAATGGAAATGAGCAGGTGCACTTGTGACACTCAGAGGGTCCACACAGGGGAAGCGAGGGGAAGCAGAACTGTCAGACAGAGGATGGAAGCAGGGGATAGGGCGCTGTGAGAGGTCAGAGGTCAGCTGGGGCTCACACCTTCCTGAGCAGCTCGGCGTGGCTGCTGACCAGCTCGGCGTGCTTCTCCTTCAGCTTGGCGTAGCGCATCTCTGTGGCCTGAGCCCGCTCTAGCAGGAGACGGGGAGACGCGTGGCTTTACGTTACTCCCATGATACCCAGTACCCCTATGATACTGGCCCTGATGGACCATGCGATTTCACAGGCCAAACAAAATGGCTTGAGGGTCAGACTTTAAACCTCCTATGCCCAAGATGCCGTCAGCATTAATATGTGCGCTGCTATCTACGTCAGACCTGCTTGTAGATGCTGGTCAGAGTTGGGTAATTCAGGTCCAGAGAGTAAAAATCCAGACCGGGATTTAGTTTCAACCAACCTGTTGAGTACTCAGTGGCTGCGACTCTTTATGCTTAACTGGTTGGTCAAAACAAAATCGTGGTCTGGACTTTTACTTTCTGAACCTGAATTACCCAACTCAGGTGCTAGTGTCAGTGTTCATCTGCAGAGTTATTGTTGGAGTCTGGACCATTGTGAGAATCAGAGTTAATGTCAGTGTAGGTGCTGGATTTAGTGTTAGTGTCTGTATTAGTGTTATAATCAGTTAAAGCCAATGTTCGTGTTAGTATCAGAGTCTACAGTCCAGTCACTGTCTGTAAGGATCTGCGCTTGGGGCCATGACCCAGCAACAGCTTCAGTAAAGGTGTGCGAGCTGCACGGGGCTGAGCCCTCACTCTCTGCCTCCATGAAGGTGGCCTGCAGGCCCTCGCTCTCGGTGCTCTGCCGGCGCAGGGCCTCCAGCTCCATGCGAAGCTGCTCGTTCTCCACCAGGGCGCGCTGCTTCTGAGCCCGCTGTTCCTCCAGCTCTGCCTCCAGGCTGTTGATCTGGGACTTGAGCTGTGTGATGAAGCGCTGGGCCTGGTGGGGGGGGGGGCACACAGCGGGTTAGCTAAGGTCACAGCCAGGCAGGTGCCAAGCTAGCCCAAACACACTGGCCTGCATCCCCCTCCTCTGAGCCGCTCTGCCCCACCCTCTCCATTCCAACACCCTCTGTCACATTCCACACCAGCAAGGTACGGTCTGGCCATCACACATGCCAGCAGCCCTCAGCTTCCCTAAGATCACCATTTTATTCCCCAATTATGACCTTATCTTTATATTTTATAGCTTACTCTCTTTTTACATGTTCTTATTATGCACAGCTGCCCGGAGTTACCAGGGTCACATTTCACTACATGTTGTATGTGTACAACTGTATGTGACAAATAAACCTCTTGAATCTTATGAAACATAGCAGGGGGCGGAGCCTATTGCACACATACATACAGAGGCTCCCTGTGCGTGGGGGGGAGCCTTTCCCCTGCTCATCCTCACCTCAGCTTTGATCCTCTCCAGCTCCACCCGCAGTAGCTCGATCTCCCGCTTCAGGTTGTCTATCTGCACGTCTCTGTTGGCAGGTTCACAAAGCTTAAGCTGGGCAGACTCCCCCAGCCCCACCCTCAATGGGCCTCATTCACCAATATCATCCTAAGATTTTTCTTACATTTGTCCTAAGAAAAGTCTATGCCAGATTCACAATGTGTTCTTAAACTGCAGAACTGTTTGCAAATGTGCTCCTACAGCGATGAACCCCATTGTCCTTGTGAATTTAAAGCTTGTGCCAGTTGTCCTAATTAGCACAGGTAAATGCCTGGCCAATCACCATAAAAGGGCATGAGACTGCAGGGCTGTGTGCGATGGTGCAGGAAGAGGGGGGCAGCACCCCCTAATGTTTGGGTCTGAATCTTATTGATTGATTTACTAGCACTAGTAAATGAGAATTTTCTTTTTCCTCCATGGGTTATGTCCACTGTTCATAATGGCACCTTGTGCAATTAAGTGCATTCCTTAGCTTTCATTATGAATCAGCACGTTACTGACGCCAACTTAAAAGTTTGGACTTCTATATGAGAAATCATTTTATCATATGAATCACTAAATTTTTTGTTATGTTCAGTTGTGACACTTCACCCTAAACAGGGTTAGTCTCATTTTAAATTGTGAAATCTTTTATAATTCTTATCTCGCATCCTAACTGTGGCATGTGTGACCATGTGTCATCATATAGTGCGATGTCACTATATATATATAACAGGAAATTTAAAAAGGGTGGAACACTGGACTCCAAATTTAAGAAACTAACAGTGGAGGTACTGCTGCAGGAAGGCAAGAGCAAATTAGTAAGTGACTAAGTGACTTAAGAAAAAAAATTAAGAATGGTTATTGAATGAGACCCACTGGGTTGCACCACCATCCCGCTCCCCAAGAGCTTACAAAGACAATGACAATCCTTTATTAGCACTGACCTTAGTGGTTTTGTCTTAAACATTATTCACATCACTAAAATTAAAAATGTACCATTCATTGTATGCTTTATAGATTAAAAGTGTCTAACAATGTTCACCTTTTTGATGTTATTTGTTCACTCATTTTCTGGGAAACTTAAAGTTTGGCAAAGTTACCCAGAATTCACAGCCTGGTTTGTTAACTATGGTTGAGGAGAAAATCAAACCACGTGCTACTAGTCATTTGTAGGGCTGCCACGATTAGTTAATGTCGTCAATGTCGTCGACACTGAAAATGTGTCCACATCAATATTTTAAATCAACATTATTTTAATGAAGTTACCATTATGATTTCTAAAATGCTACAATTCATAACAAATGTTTTCCCTTAATATCACTGTGAAATTGTGGGAGTAGTTCAAATTATTGCAAACCAAAAAGGTGGTTTTACACTGTGCAAAGTTCAGCAGCAGCAGTGTTGTGCAGGAGCGCCTGAAGAGCAAACGCACAGGTGCTATTCTGGATCACCACAATAAGCAAAACCACCTAAGTGGTTATTCATGTTTATTAAATTACCATTAGTATGGAGAGCTTTTCAATATCTTTGTCCTTGTAGCTGCTAAATACACTCATTAAAGCCATGAAGTTGTCTGCCTGCTACATTAGAATCTTGATTGAATAAGTGTTAAAGAAAATGTTTAGGCTAAAATCTGGGCTTGTTCTCCACAGATTGACGGTGGCAGTGTGTGCTTCTGTCCATTGGGCCTATTGGGATCTTCAAAACAGATAATTATAAGCTAAAACTAAACTAAAACAGAAATGAAAACGGACACTAAATAAAAGAAAATTTGCGAACTCTATTTTTATTTATAGAAATAACTGTTAATGAAGTTAAAAAAAAAAAAAAAAAAAAAGCAGCAAAAAGTACCACCACACCACCAACATCTTTTTAAAAAAGATGTTGTGGTTGCTAAGCTGTTCCTTTCTTGACTTCAGTATTTATTGCTTCCATGTTTTACCAAGACAGTAGCACAGGGTCCTCCGCTGGCAGTTTAATAAGTATGAAGATACGTTGAATTTATACACATTACTAACCTTAGGGGCTTCATCATATGCACCTCATTAATTTTTTAAGCATACTACTAATTTGCTTATCGAATTGTGGGTGAAAATAATGTCCGTATAGTGCCAAAAAGCCGGTGTCCATTATCAATTTTCTGGAGTAAAATTAATAATTTAGATTAATCAAACAAATGGTAAAATGGACGAGAGATCTATCCATTAATCCATAGAAAAATAGTCATTAGTGGCAGCCCTAGGTATTTCTAAGTTAAAAGAAAGGTTCTGTCTCAGATAAACAATAACACATCCATCTGTTAACGTGCAAACGGTGATCTTTACCTCTCATCAAAACCGCCATTGGGGGGTCCAAACGTTCGATCAAATATGTCCAACTATCAAAAATAAATTAAATAAAAAGACATCAATGCAAACAATAGACCACTAATGAAGACACACACACAGCTCAGCATTGACCCAGCCAATAACAAAATTGCTCAATAAAAGAGATGTACTCTTATCTTCAGATCAGATACATCTTTTAAGCATTTTTTAAGTCTTAAACAGCATATTACCAGAAATACCTTCTAGGTGCCATTAAATCCAAAACAAAAAGGACGTCTTAACAAATCAAGCTACAGCGTAAAGAAGCCTGTGTTCAGTGCAAATATATCTGCTGTGTTTAAAGTCTATTTAGTGAAATGAGTGCGGTTTCCATAGCGCCGTGACCTGCAGACCTGCCATTGGCCAGTCAGAGCAGTACACAGGCAGGCTGGACGTGGTGCCTCAGCACCCGAGCGGAGCAGAACGGAGTGCGAACCTGCGGCTGGCTCTGCAGGACAGGCTGGCTGCTGTCGCTGACCTCCACCAGCGGTTCTCCGTCATCCTCCTCCACCGGCTCCTCGTCCGGGATCACCACCACGGGCTTCACGTGCTCGGCCAGCGCCGAGGCCCGCAGGAAGTTGGGGGGTGACTGAAACATGACAAATTTCGAGATTAAAAGAAACAGCGCGCGGGTGCAAGTTGCGGGAGTTTGTCCCAGACGCCCCAGGGCCGTCTTATCTCACATCGGGAAGCCTGGGGATCTGGATCAGCCTCTTGAAGTACATCATGTCCCTGGCTTTGTTGAAGAAGTTCTTCAGGCTGGAAGGCAGACAAACTGTCCTTCAACTCTACACAGGGTCAAAGGTGAAAGGCAGATATGCAAGCCCAAATACGCATCATTAAAATGAGAGACACAGCAGAGTCCTATGCATCTTCTGTGCCCACTTAGTACAGGGATTTGCTGAGCGTGTCTAATCACAGGACAGTGGGACTCCCCGGAAGGGACACCAGCCCACTGAAAAGCACAGGTGGGTTTATAGGCACCATTTTACACACATAAATGCTCGATGAACCAATTCATTTTCTAACGGGACTAAGACCTCACTCACTGCACAGAACAGCTGTTAGTGGTTTAAAGAAAACTGAGAAGCTGAGACTGGGGACCTCCAACAGCCCACCACCGACTGTGAGATAGGATCTCCCCAGTAGAACATGCCAGTCCCTGCAATATCATGAGCAACCGCAACTCCAGGTAACTGCACAAGAGAGCCCCCTAATGGACGTACCGCAAACTGCACCTGGCCAGTAACCTCTGGGCTTTGTTATGCAACAGGCCTCACTTGCAGTGACTTTGCTGATCTTTGCTGCTGAATTACCTGTGGAACTGGTCGTGGAATCGGTCGCGGTGGCCCTGGAGTGTGTCTGCGGGAAGACCTGAGGCCCAAGGGAGATTCACACGTTAACTTGGCTGTCCCAGTCATCAGCAAAACAGCTAAATGAAGGCACACGCATCCTGAAAACATCACTGACATAATTTGCATTTTCAAATGCAGAAAAGTACAAAAAGAAAAATAAGAATCAAAGAATAGTAACAACAGGTCCAATGTGCAATAAATATAAAAACGAACATTGCAAATAAACTTCTGAAGGGAGTAAACAGTTAATTGGAATCAAGAGGTGGGGCATTAAGACTTTAAAAGATTCTGGGAAAAAAAACGATGTTCCATTCTGACTAATCATATGCACAAAGTCTCAAAAGTTCAGAAGGGTCAGAATATGCCAGTGTGGCCTTCAGATCTTGGGGGCGGAACACAACTGGGAAGTGGGCAGGGACAGGAAGCTGGACCACTCACAGGCATGCAGCTTGAAGAGCAGTTTGACAGTGAAGTGGTAGAGGTGACTGCAGTCCTGAATGACTTGGATGAGGGGAGCCAGGCGACATTGTCCTGAGGTGGTGGTGGAGATGGCGATGGATGTGTTCAGCTGCCGCATCACTGTGGGTAGAGAAGCAACAGAGACCGTAAGGTTAACAGCTAGTCAGCCATTAACCTTCACCAGCTGCTGTATGAAGGCACTGCCTGTACCTAACTTCCCTTATTGCGTCAGTGCTAAACCACCAGTGACTCAATGTCTATTTCTGGCGGAGTGACAAAACTAAGTAATTATGGCAGACAAGTGGGCCTTGCCAGATAGAAACCTATGCAAATTACTCTGCTCTGATCTGCAAACTCTCCCAGGGGGTGTGTACAGTTTCTATGCATGAAGCATAAATGTGCTCTACCCCAGAGGACTCTGGGAAACTGGGTAATTCCAATTCCCTTCCTATTCTGAGAGCAATGTTCAGCCTCTCTCTTATATTGACTGCTGGTAGTAACGTTAAAAACTAGGTGGCCATATCTTTAATAGGAATCAGACAGATGATCCGTTTGTGCCCATATTTAGGTCCCAGCAACTGGTATCTCATGTCTAAAAAATGCTCCACCCTGTCACTGGCCCAGCCCGGGACCAGCTTTTGGGGTTGGTCAGATGGTTGGAATGGGTTTCCTCTCCTTTAGGGTGACTCACCAGTCTCAGCCAGCTTCAGCTCGTAGTCCAGGTAATCAAACACCTCCACGGTGAGCTGGAATCTGCAGTAGGAAATGGATACCCGCTCAGGTACCTGCTCCAGGGATACCTGGCCACATTGTGCACACTGATAATGTTCCCCGTGAGAAATGGGGGCTGGATCTGAGTTCCCACAATTCCCCTTCACTCCCTGGGAGATGGCGCTGGCTACACTGAAGTTTCTTTTGTTTGAGACAAAAAGCCGACACGTTGAATTCATAGAGGAAACCCTCTAGAGAAAGGAAAGAGAATCTGAGGAGAATGAGACCAGCAAAATGCAGACACTCAAGCCTTCTGTCCAGTCCAGCGTCTCCCCCCACCCCTCGCAGTGTGGAGAGCAGCCCAGCCGCTTCATTCATAAAACATCCCCTGTAGGGCTGGACAATTTATCGATTTCAAATCGAAATTGCGATTTGAAACAACGCAATTAGCAAGTCACAAAAATTGCGATTTAGGATATACATTATACAGCACGTCGGACCCCGGGTTTAAAACTGCTGTGAAAATAGTTTTACAAATTCATGTCGAGCTCTGTGTGACAGTCATTCTCACCAATCACGAGCGCCGTGCTTCTCGCGTGGCAGTCATGCTCACCAATCAGAAGTGGCCCAAGAAAGCGTATAGGCCCACAAACAGCAAACATTTGAAACCCAAAGAAAATGTTACATTCGCGGTGCAGAAAAATACTGATTCCGCTACTGAGCTATAAGTGAATTGCCTTCCTATTTCATGGTCCGAGATTGTTTCAGAAAGGT
>JAODJW010000040.1:36339580-36351976 GCA_026777045.1 Hyperopisus bebe | reverse complement strand
ACACACACACACACACACACACACACACACACACACACACACACACACACACACACACACACACACACACACAGCACGCCCCTTTGGCTGCTGAGAGATCTGAGAGACCGACTGGCCTGAGTGAAAGCGTTCGGTGAGCCCTAATCACATAAAAGCCTTATTTAGGTGAACAGCATTTACACCCCCCTCCAGTCAGCACAAGAGCGGCACTGTGGCTCCCTGGTGAGCTCCAGTGACCATCACAGAGGTGGTCTTGGTAACCGAGCACCCCCCCTCCCCGCCCGACTGAACCTGCCCACCACTTGGGTGAGAATAGCAAGCTGCAAAAAAGGGGCAATGGAGGGTTTGTGGGGAGATAGGGGCCGGGGGGGGGGGGCTGGATGGATGCCCCCATCCAGCACGCCTGGCCTGGCACCACAGCCCAGCAGATGGCCTGCGAATGGGCTCACTGCAGGGAGACATCAATAATGCATTCAGGCTGGCCATGCAGCGGAGGGGCCGGCGTAGAGATGGCGCCTGCTACCAGGACCCCCCCAGGACCCCCCCGAAAGCCACCGGGTCCTCATGGGACGGCCACAGCCACAGAAGTGTCTTACGGCAAGATGCACGGACTTACTTCTCCTCACAGCTCTGTCAGACAGAAATCTGAGCCCACCACACACGCACACGCCACCCCTCCACACCAGGGAAAAGCCAGCGTTAAGGCTACATGACAGCCACACATGTAACATGCTGATTTATTTTGTCACTAATGTTAGCAGAGTGTAAGTGGGTCAGACAGGACGACACACTTTCTCAGGCCAATCCACCGGAGCACACGGCACAGACCAGCCACAGCTTCACCCCCAGGGTCAGAGATTCTGCACCCCCTCAGCCCCAACTGGCACAGACACCCACCTTCTCATCCCGGGTCTTCTGTGCCGTGTCCTTGTGCCTGGACATGCTAACCTGATGGCCACGGAGGCAGTTAGGTGTTAGGCACCCTGCGTGCCTGTTTATGCCTGTTCCTTATCAGCTTAGTCCAACAGACCTTCAAGGTCAAGCAGGACCCGGGAGTTCTCTCACTTTTAAGTTAACTTGCTTAGACCAACTCTGATAAACAGTTGATACTAACCAAAACTAGCAATGCTAACGCTAAAGCAATGGGACAGGACAAGCTATTGCTAACAATTGCATAATGGGTACTACATATTAGCTTGATCAGCTCAACACGTCTGACCTTATATGTGTACCAAATATGAAATACACAGGCAAAAGATAAAAGTATTTTAAGAAAAAAAATTGCAGCTAAGCAAACATAAGGGAATGAGGTCCTACCTGTGGACGTGTGTGATGGCATCTCAAAAGCACCATTAGCAAGGTAAGATACCTCAGTGTGAAAAATTAAGCCTCGCTGTCTAAGAAATAAAACCCATAAACCCTGGAGACCTCTTTTGGGTGTGGCAGTACAACACCAAATTTCACAGGTTTTACAAAAAGTCGATTTGTAACAAGTACCTGTGGGACTGACTATGAAATTGCCAATGACTTCTCCAACTAACAGCATGTGTTCAGAATATGGGGAGATCGGTGCCAAATACCTGAAGGGCTGATCCACACCCTTACGTACCCCCTGCAGCGTGACAGTAAGGAGGGTTGCCGTGAAGCTGAGGTCCCTTCACTGGATGATATGGTGCACTCATCTGTAAATTTCAGTCTGTACCAATAACCAATATATTTTTGTCTAGTATTACCAATACTGATAACCTATACTGAAATCAGGCTAACCTCTGAGCGGATATTGGTGATGTCACTTCTTAACACCTTATATGCTGGTATGTAGCAACCACATCATACAATGCAGGCACTGAGACGTCAGCAAAGCAGTGCTGACGTGGAAGACTGTAGCGAGGTTCTAAATGGTGAATGAGCCGACAGAATCCCTCATCCTCCGCTATGCAAAATGGCTGATTGTCCATTGAATCTCTATGATTTTAGTAATTACATCGTGCGACTAACTTTGAATATTGACTAAAGTCTAAACATCGGCTGGCAATATCGTCTAAAATTGACACTGGACAATTTTAACCAACATCAGCCAAAACCGATATGTATGAGTGCACCAGTACAATTTTTTAGCCAAACCTACAGTCTACATGAGCAGGACCAGGAGGCTGTGATGAGGACCCATCACTTCAGCATCAGAAAGATGAAGAGATGAGATGAATAAAATTACCAAACTGAAAAGGAGGGCCTTATCACCACGGCAACATCTGGTGCTACAAAGACAGACTGAGGAGATGTTGACGGTAAGTTGTGAATGAGCTGAGGGACTTGACACTAGACAAATCTGCCTCCTAGTCAAAGTGTACGTGCGAATCATGGTTCAAGAAAAATGAAGAGTAAAGATACGCTCTTTCCATAAACACAACACTGCTTATTCAGCCCAAATACTGTCTTAAATACATGAGAACCTGAGCTCGTCACAGGGAAAATGGCTAAAAGGGAGTGGTTCCCTGCAGGAACTAGCACCAATTAATGTGCACTACTGACAGAACTGTTTACCCCTGATACTACCCGAAACAACACTAAGTAAGGAGATATGGAAAAAAATATAAGACAGTTCTTAGTCTGTAATGCAGTTGCCTATAAATCCAGCAGCGCTCAAGCTGTAATGTCAAGTTCCATTCATCCACTCTGTACATTAAAAAAGGGAAGACTGGGAATGTACAGGTAACAATTTGCCATTCTTTCTTGTAGCCAAAGCCCTTATGAATGCACTGTACCATTCATTCACCCTTAACACCGAATGCCTTGCTTTCTGAGAGTTACTGTACTCGCACACTGAAGGTGTATGAGGACCCTCATCAGCTGTCATGGGTCAATGAATCTAGATGGACATGGAGAGTCACCTGGTGCTGATCCATCATCTGGATGAGGCAGAACGCTGCAGTCTGCACTGGAATGAGTCACCAGTTCAGGCTTCAGAAAGAAACCTCAATTTTAAAATCTAAAACACATAATCAACCTTCAGCAGGAACGCTACAAAACATGAAATTAACTTTCCAACTGCGTGCTACTTTCACTTTGCAAGACATATTGTTTATTAAACAGCATAGCAAACAAAATCCACGTCCAATCCCTTCCAGTGAGGGATGCTGCAGGATTTAGGAGGATTAAACTCAACTGAGCTTCTTATGTAATTACACATGGAGTGTCTCCTACAGACTCAAAACTCAAATAAAAAGTTGGTGGGAAAAAAAAACTCACCTGATAAGGAGGCACTCGACTGGGTAATGATGCACCTATGACAGAGCACTGAGCAAGACTCCTAGCTGCAACAGCTAAAACCCATACAGAAAACAGGGCAAACAAATTCAGGGAAGTTATTTTCCTTATCACTTAAGGGTGCAACTAATTAGACTATGGAAATAAAATCTTCGCAATCATGCCTTTTGCTTGGGTCACGATGGAGTGCTTCTGAAACACACTGCAGTGTTTGGGACATTTAGGAGGCAGTATAGGGGCTCAAAGTGGGAATCAGCCAATCCCCCCGCGTCCAAGGGTCCGGAGACAGACTACGCAGAGGCAGACATTTTGGGGTGTCTTTGGCATGTTTTAGGGACAGCCCACATAGGAAGTGCTGCGTCACCCATTACTGCTGCCACATCATCACGATTAACGTTCCATTTACTCAAACTGCAAGACTTCATTCGTGTGCTTCGCATTGGCATTTCCCATTGGGATGACGACATCCCTATAATAATACCCTAGCGCCCCCCTCCCAGCCCCAATGCTTCCTTTTCCTGTAGATGTCTCCATGGAGACCCCAGTGGTGCCACGGCACCCATGTTGCTTGGCAGCACTTGGCCCTACTGCGCCAAGACCAAAGACAAAGACGCTCAACATGGTGCAAGGAAGAACCCCCTCCACATTTCAGATGAGGCAAATTCGAAAGATAAAATCTTCACCATAAACAGAAAGAGCTTTTGGACAGAAGTTACTTAAATATTGCCACAAGTTCCTTCTCCCTCCAGAAGTATGTCCTCTGACTTATCTCAGCAATCTTAGCATGAAGCCTAAACATCAATCTAACCACAAGCACTTCCTCATCTCAAACAGGCAGATCCCAGCACCTTTTCTATGCCTGGATCATGATGCAAGTTACCACACTGCAAGAACAACCAGATAACTGTAATATCCTGTATACCTAACCTACGTGAAATACTGTAAATTTCCCTATTCATTGCTAAGGACACCCAGCAATACTAAAGCACTACATTTTTTTCACTTGACATTTATCTGACATATTTATCTATGTCTACGACTGGGGAGGTACACAGACATGAACAGCTTAATGACTGTCTTCCTCTGTTGTAGTTCTCAGTGATCCGTGTTGCTGGAATGGCTCAGGACGTGCAAAGGCAGAGCAAACAAGGAGAGAGTGTGTGCGTATGTACACAGCAGGGAAAGTGGGAGACATTACCTCCCAGTCTGACCTTGTAAGCAAAATCAAAAAAAGAAGCTGAGATTACGGGGTCAAAATAGTACATGCAGCTAGGGCTGTTCGATATCATATCCTGAAGAACTTGGTAGTATACAGCACATGCACGTTTATCTCCAGACCTTTCGATAACAGGCCGGCTTTTCGGTACTATACGCACAGTTGCTTAAGTCCACAATGTGGTAAGCAGATTAGTAGTATGGCTAAAATATTAAGGAGATGTATGACACCAAAAGTTAGCATCCCTAAAAATTTGGCAAATCCTTGGTTTATTAAATTTTGGATAGCGGAGAACGCCATATCCTACCGTTTTGGCAAGTCAGGGAAGTGATAAGCACTGAAGTGGTGGTGAAGAAAGGGACAATCTAGCAGCCATAACATCCTTTAAAAGGAGGACATACTGCAGGTAAACAAGTTTAAAAGGCGTCGGGGTGTACTCTTTGCAGTTTTAAGTCAGACACATTTATAACCATAAGGATATGCTGAATTTATACAGATTACTAACTTTTGGGCTTCATAATACTCCCATCATAGTTTAGGTGCACTAGTAACCTGCTTACCAAATTGTGGGCGTAAGTAACCGTGCGTATAGTACTGAAACGCCAGCACCCAGACACATGTTTTGCCCGGTTTCTAAAGCCCAGGTGATTACTGGGCATGTGCCATATAATTGTAATGTGATTTCGTGCAGAGCCCTATATGCAGCATCATTTATTACTTTATTTATAGCAATCCAGCTTCCTGCTTAAAAGCGGAGGCCCCCACAATGAACAATGGCCTGTAAAGTAATTTACCCATGTGCATCCCTTGCCATTTAGCTACTGAAAAAGTCACTAAGAGTGCGTTTCGGATCAAAAGCTTAGCCACATGCATGTACAAGGAAAACAAGAACCTGTCAGACTGGAAAAGCCATCTACAGGTAAACTCCATGCGACTCCATGATGACAGTATTATGTTGTTAGCAAACTGATCCTAGAACGCTTGACACTCTGGAGCCTTAAACTCACCCACAGTTACAACAAAAGTGTGTGTCGACAATAATCACTAATCACCAGATTAAAGTGAATCAATCCAACTTCTACATTCTTCAAGCAACGTTTGCATATATACTGCTTAACACAATGGTGTTTAAAGAGGGAGGTGATACTGACGGAGAAAAGAAAAAAATATTTTATTACACACACACACACACACACACACACACACACACACACACACCATTTTCATTTGGGGGTCTCTAGTTTATGAAAGGCTGAACCCCCCCCCCCCCAGTACCACAGTAGTGTGTCATAGATGGCACTAAACGGTCTGTGATGCTTTGAAGTCTTTCAGCAAAGCTTGAACAAGCCACTAAGTTCTTACAGACAGAAACTTGATCAACATCAACCACCTTATAATAATGTCACTTAGCTGATACTTTTACCCAAACTGATATGTGACTGAAGCAACACAGACACAAAACCTCACTCGGCAGTACTCAACAGTGGATCCAAAGGACGTCAACAGACAAAGCCTTCCAGTTGCACAACGGTGACATTAACCACCATGCCACAAGATTTTCCTGTTTTATTTTCTGTATCCTTTCAGTTCATCTTTATGGTTTTCACAATGCCACCTGAATAGGATTAGAAAGCAGCATTCAAGCAGGGTAAGAACCAAACACGTCAGGCAGAGAGAACAGAGAGAGTGCAAGCGATCAGAGATGGACAGTAGGAGAGGTCCAATTTAGCAGAATATCCCCCCCCCCCCCACATTTCCACCATTTAGGATAAACAAACCCATGTCCATATTCATGCCATACAATGCAAGCACCCCTGCAGTATGCAAATTTACAATGACAGGTTCCATTTGCTGACAAAGTATGTACGCCTTCAAACGCATATTCAATATCAGCTTTGGTCGGTTCAAAACTTCAGATTGTGTGTTCATAATACAGTTCAAGTCCAGGTTAAAGATTCCCCATGCACACACATTTTAGTAACCCGTAGAAAGAGAAAAGACAAACTTTTGAACAGAACAAGTGCTGCTTCTCGATACAATTATCAGCATGACATTCAGAATTAATATGTGCTTAATTTTCTTGTCACATATACACACATTCAAGTACAAGTATCAAAAACCCATCACAGCAGTCACAGAAAATCCAAATGTTATTCAATTCAAAGCAATTTTAAAATTGTAAAATCACATAATCTGCTTGAAAAGCATAGATAATATTGCAACCATGTCTGGTGAAATGTCTCGCATAGGATAAGTCATGTGACCCACCAGGTGAGAAATTCTCAGATTTCAGCTGTGATCGAAACACTTTCCCCACCTGCTCACAGACCAAATATTTTTGCTTAAGACTCATCTATTGCCCCACTGTTCAGATTTGCAACCGTTCCCCTGCCCCGTGGCTTTAATGTGACACCTCCTGTTTTTTTAATCATTTTACAACCTGTTTGTATAAAATACATAATGATTGGTCCTTGCAGTAAACTGGGAACACCCTTGTGGGTAGCATATTGCGCACATGTGTTCTGCTTGCGCAACCACTAACAGAAAGTTACTTCTCGGAGCCAGTGTAATGCATTTCACCGCATTTAACCAAACTGCATGGCTTTGCCGAGTTTTCCCTCCACGGACTTTGACACATACGGTTTACTGTCAGAATTTAAGATAAAGAGTCGGGGCACTTTCGCACGCCGGTGGATTCACCGCAATCACTGCAGACGGAGGTGCAGGCGAACCCCGACCGGCACGGTGCAGCACTCCGCCTGGTCGGATCCCGTTTACAGCAGTACGAGAAAGTACCACGTTATTTTGCTTTTTTTGCACACGTTTGATCAGTTGTCTCTTGTATTCCTGTCCTGCTGACATTTAGGTTAGTTGAAATTAATGCCTTAGTTAAGTACGCATAAAACACTCATCTTGTAATAATTCACCCAGATATCTCTATTTTAAATGTTGTGCCTGTAAAATAGCGATTCATGGGTGTATAATACCTTATTTAATAACCAACTTAAATCAACGTAAGATCAGGGGCTACGACAACACACACAAGTCTACCAAACCATTAAACAAACCACAGATCGCTGGCATATCCCGATACGAAGAAATATGCAGGTTCCTCCTTCATAATGGTTTCTGAATATAAAATAACGAGTACGAATTCAGATTGAACGGCTTGTTATCAGATCGTTGCAGCCATGGGACTTCAGTTTGTCCTGAAGATGACCCTGACGATGCAATACGTTTTCCTAACTTACCGCGGTGTAGTTTCTCGCCGACTGGCGACACGGCTCTATATGTGAAACAAATAATTAATTAAAACAAAAAATAGAGCGCGTTTGGACGCCATTGGCCGGGAAGGTGAACCACAAAGGTCCCCCACTTTCTTCCCAGTAGTTGGACCCCCCCCCCCGTCCCAGTGCATTTGGTATAATATATTAAACATGATTTTTCTATAGCCCCGGAAAGCGATGAAAGTGGCGTTTGCGGCGCCCTAACACGCCACCCCGCTCCCATAAAGGACGTATCATCGGATAAACCTGCTTTCCGGCGAAGGATCCGGGGCCAGGGTCACAGCACGAAACGGTGACATTTCGACAAATGTTTTAAAATCGGCGTTTCAGAGAAGTAACGCCACATATTCGCGTACCTGCTGCTTGTCAAAATGCTCCCTCTCCGCCCCCAGGGTGGTCTCGGTCCTCCTGCTTTTCACCCTGGTAGGCACCTGTCGTATTGAATTCATCCTCCGGTGTGGGAACTAGCCAAATGCTGGTTCCGTCCGACGATCTCACCTTAAATATACCGTGTATATGTATTATTAATTCTTTAGATGCCCCCTTATAGGACGTGCGCGGAGCTTAAGCGGTCGAGGCTGGCTCCCGGCGACGTGCAGAGGACATGGATCCGCTCCGAAGACGATGCATTGGCTGAACTACACTGAGTGCAGTGGACGCAGCATGACGGGGGAAGGAAGGCAGCTGAACACAGCGAGCGCCTTTGCCTCCTCCTTCGTCAGGGCTATTCCGGGGACTGAATACGCGTAGCGATGAGCGTGGGGGAGGAATAAAGTGACTGCCCCCCCCAAAAAAACTCGTTTTCATTCGGCTGCTGCCCCGAGTCCTGATCGTACCGTCCCATGTGTGAACTCCAGGATCTGCAGTTCGATGTGCATTAACTCTGACTTAATTAAGCGATATATCGCCTTTTTCAAACAATAGAGGTTACGGATTACCAGTTATGCACATACAAACGCTCTGAAATTCACGTTATTGTTAAAGGACTCAAAGACAAGTCAAGAAAACAATTCATATACATATTTTATTTGGAAAAATGTGTACGGGTTTGTTGAAATGCAAATATATGTAGCGATAACCCCCAAATAAACACACTTATAAACATAAACATTTTTTCCCAATGCTCATGTCTATGTGAATCTGATCTAGAGGCATTAGCGTTCGTCAGTAAACACGCATGGTAATAATACAAAATCAGACAATTACTATATGGAGCTACTATAGAATAATGCCATTTTTGTTGCCATAAAATCATATTTTAAAAATTATAACGGCTATACACAAAGGTTAAGTACAGCGAAAAATGTGTCATATTATAACGTGACACATTTATTTAAAAACTGATATATAATTTATTCAAAAATCCGGTTTACATAGAGATACGAAGGGCACCCTTCTCCCGCCCAAAAAAGAATCCATTTCGTTTTATATTTTACACGTCAGTGTCCCATTAGATTTGTGGTGCAGCTGAAATGAGGCCTAACAAAGCCCTGCTATCCTTTCCTAAAGGAACTGCTGGTGTAGCTCAGTGCAGGAAAGTCAGCTGAACTTCTATACACTTTATCTAACTTATTAAATTAAAAATGTCCTGAACAATCATGCATTATTCATGTCAGCCATACAACACGTTTTGTGGGGAGTAAAATTAACTGCATATCGAGTGCAAGATCACAGTGAGCTTGGAGCTTATCCCAGGAAACACAGGGGATGAGGCAAGCCACAGAATTTCTAGAAGGAGGAAACTGAATATGTGGAGAAAACCCATTTGCACATGGGGTGAACATGCAAACTCCCACAAAGAGCCTGGGGTGGGTTCGTCCCCACAGTCATCGAGGTGCGGGGCACCAGTGTGCCGTCCTCATTTACACTAGGAGAAACATTTGTACAAGTGATACATTACCCTGGTTTCTTCTGCTTCATGGTATTATTTCAATGTAATATTGTTATATTAGTGGTAGCTGATTAGCGTTAAATATGGCACAAACATGTTATATTCAGTGTTTGTATTGCTCCTATCCCAGTGAGCAGGTATGATGATTACTGATTTGTGTTGGGGGGTGGTGTGGTTCCCAGTCTTCATTCACAGTTGCCCACAGAATCAGCACTGCCTGCACACTTCACAGGTGAGGGGGTGCGGACACCCCCCCCACAATCCTGGCACCTTTGCTGCTGCCAGCTGCTCCCAGATGACAGCCACCTGCCTGATGGGGAGGGGGCAGGAAGGCTGCTTCTTGCCTGGGGGGCACTGTCCTGCAAATAACACTCCACTGTGAACTGAAGGAGGCACAGTCTTTGGCCTGACATCTCACATCTCCACAGACATTAAAAATGCTGATAAGTTTAAAAGTAAAACTGGTACTGAGCTAATTCTTTCCCTGTTTGCCTGCCTTATGAAAACAAAGACTTTATAGTATGAGAAAATGCTTTTATCAAAAGCATAATATTAGAAGTATAATGTTCATAATACTCACCTATACCTTTAAGAGAAATGAAAATCAATATGACAATGCTCTGATGTAAGACGATTTTAAGGGTGAGCCCCATCAGGCAGGTGGCTGTCAAAGATGCTTATAAAGATTAAGACATCTGTTTGATCGGGGATATTGACATGACAATACCCAGTATGACAGCACAGCCCAGATATACAAAACAAAGTAGATGTAATGGAGAGGGAGAAACTCTAATGAAATATATTAAGTATGTAACCTTCATATTCAATATCAAAATGAATGTGAAGCATCTGGAAACATACAGTGAGTGTGATGATGCCAGAATAGACGTTCATAAACACCAATGAAATTCACCAGGCAATATATTACATCTTGACCTTGAGAAACAGGCTAAGATGTTTACTGTTTGGTGCAGTTGACTGGATTGGGCCAGTGACTCTGTCCGTGTTTAATGGACTCTTGATTAATCCCTTGTAATGCCTAATAGCGAAGCATGGAGGCCCCGACTGAGCCTAAGCTGGATGAGGGACGTACCTGCCTGGGAACCCCGCTGCCGCTTTGACAGTGACTGTGTCTGTGGCCACATGCAGGGCCTTCACTCAGGTAAGCCTGGCACCACGTTTTGTGTTCCAGACTGGCCACCATCTCCTGGGATTGAGCCAGCAGCTGCTGAAGGCGGCCAGTGGGGGAGCTGTGCTCTTTCTGCCAACAAGGTCAAAGGTCAGGAAACCTCAAAAGCCTCCTGACCCACCAAGTGTTTCCGCCAAGCGGCATAAATGGATAACACTAAATGCAGTTTCAGGTATTAGCACTAGAGCACACCATCAAAATCACCTAGATAACAAATATGAAGCACCCAGATAACAAATATTTACCTAATATATTTATGCAATACAATTTATCCACACCCTAAGTTTCAAAAAAGCATTGTTTACCATGTGGCTGCTTTTAATTAATTGAATGCTAAAGGTCATATTGGACAACTTTTTTGCTTGGCATTTCAGACACTTGTAGACAATGGAAATTGTAATTACATGACAAGGCTTCCTTTCGTCATCAGGAGGACTGGGTTTGGTTCTTTGGTGGGTGTCAAAGTCGGCCCTAGAGTCTCTCCCTGGTTGGGCGGGGCCATTGACGTGACAGAGCCTTTCCATGGTCCCTTGCTCCTCTGTTTTCAGAGGCACACTCTTGGACAGGTCCAAACATTTCAGGTCCAGAAAGCTTAAGTCAGCCTGACTGGAATGAAAGAGTGCAGGTTCATAAATACAGCCTCATTCAGACTATTTGGAACCACCCAATCAGCAGGGTCATTCGCAAACATTACCAGGCGCCAATATGTGACATATGTATGAGCTACACTAATGGAATGCAGTCAGCAATGTTTTTAAAAGTAAACACTCCGAGAAAACTCACTTTTTAACCAGTGTATTCTTTATAGGAATGCAGAAAGACTGCTGCATATGGGGAAATACGATCCAGGGAAGATGTATGACTCCTGTACATTAAAATAATCCTTCTGTGTATTGGAGCATGGGGGCTGGTGGGCGCTGGGCCATCTCAGGAGAGAGAGTCAGGTGACTGAGCTTATTTGTCGTGATTCGTTGAGACGTTGCTCTTCAATGTTTGTGTATACACATGGATATGTAGATACAAACGCCTTTCACCATTTTGGGACACTACATTGGAAATGTTTCTACATACAGTACTGAGCAAAAGTCTTAGGCAGTCAAAGAAAATTATGTTTAAATGATCTTCCAGTTGGCGTAAAACTATGATGTCCATCAAAGTGTGTTAGCTAAGCCATTTCAATACCTCTCCTAATGTCCACTATTTGTAGCAGCATTACAACACACCAATGTATTTTTTGACTATACCACTACCCTACCTTGTTTGGCTAATCAAAACCATGTTGTTAATTAACTTAAGTCAATTAATTAATTGAGATGGTAGTGAAATTTAATAATACATGGAACGGTTGAGGCGCTTTTGAGGAGGGGTTTGGGATCCAAAGCAATGTTCATCTAGCTATCAGTAACCTTCTGAAAAACAATAATTTTTTTTTTATTTTTCCTTCAGTTACTGTTAATTTGCAAATGTTATAAAGGTAAATTGTTTTTTTGAAAGCTATTTACTACCCAGATATATAGCCTTTCTTAGATTTTTGCACAATACTATA
>JAODJW010000040.1:36322942-36339480 GCA_026777045.1 Hyperopisus bebe | reverse complement strand
TAAAGGTAAATTGTTTTTTTGAAAGCTATTTACTACCCAGATATATAGCCTTTCTTAGATTTTTGCACAATACTATACATTCTATATTAAAGACATGTATATAATTTTGTAATATCTATTCATACATTTTAAAGCCCAAGAAATGGCAGTTGTTACTTTTATAGTTGCTGTACATCTCCATTAAGTCAGAGCTTAGATTTCCCTAAGAGCCTGAGTGGCGAGGGTCTGCCCTCCTGTCCCTGGCACAGACAGTCAGGCTCTCTGTCCTTTCTCTCCTTGGCATTTCAGGAAGATGGGGGTCTACAGGCTTTCTTAATCAGGACAAATTGGGGGGGTGTCATCTGTGGATATTCAACGTCGAGCGAATAACCAGCAGAGAAGGCCCGTCCTTCTGACCTTTCTGCTCCCTGGCGGGAAACGGGTTTAGAAAAGTCTGTGCTCTGCAAGGCTATATGTGGCCCGTTCTTCTCTGCCTCTGCAGAAGGGTCTCTCTTTGCCAAACAGAGGCACAGCTGAGACACGGAAAGCTGCCTCGGCTGACAAGATGCCCTTCAGCCTTCCCAAGTCTCTTGCTACTATCAGTCTGAGTGGAAGCAACTTCTAAGGAGTCTCTTCTTATACCCACCAAGTTTTGCAGAGACATTAGTATCTTTGCCATGTGGCAGGAAAAAGTTTCTTCACATCCTTAAAAACTCTCAAAAGTATGACCATTAGAGTAGTGTGATTTCTGCATGCCATACTTTGACAAATGTTAAATTCAGAACCATCCATTGAAAGCCCCCCCCCCCCCATGAAAGAATGTACATAACGTTTGGAATGTTTTTCAAGGGTTTGTACTGTCTCAGTACAGAGAATTTTGTAGCTTTAGTGTCATATGATGTATGCAATTCTCTACTTGATAAGGCAATTTTCTAAAGAACAAAACACTTTCATTTCTCAGCTATCTCTGCATGACACTTGTGACACAGTCAATGAGAATACACAATACCAATAGTACTAGAGTGTCTACATCAAAAATAGGAATGGGCAGATGCTAAAGGTCACTGGTGCATACCACAAGCATTCCTGTGTTGTCAGAAGGCAGAACATATCCTTCGAGAAATATTTAATATTTAAATTTGCTTATGGGTCACTATGAAGTTGGCTGGCTTGTTAAGACTACTCACACTAATGTCTGATCACCCTGCTCTGTTAATTCCTGTATTTAAAGCCCTGAATCTCTCAAGTGATTGGGGGATTATGGCTGCTCTGCCAGGGAATAAAAGATAGTATCTACTGAGCCCACCATATCAATTCCATGTTTGCTGCATTGCAGTCAGCTACTGCCAAGCCTGGAGTCAAGCACTTCTCATGCCTAATCCCATCAGAGATGTCCCTGGATGGCCTGTAAAACAGGACTGTTTGTATTGACGGGGACACATGCCAAAGCAGAGACATGTGGCACGGTGGCCTGTTCTATGAGGAACCTGGGGTGTGACGTTATTCTTTGAGCGCTACGAGGGTGCGGCATATCACCTCTCCGGTGGGCCCACATCCTCCTGGCGTCGCAAAGCCTCCTGAGCCGAATCCAGGTTCAGCTGAAGAAGCTGCAAGTCATTCTGTTGATTTTCACAAATCTGCACACAGACAGATGGGCATGTCAAGTCTCACTCTACCAAACATATTCATCACTTTCCCTCCAAGCTACATGACTTTTATGATGTCATCATAAACATGTTATTTACATTCTAAATATCCAAATGTTCAAAACTCATGTTTACATCTGCAGTTCCCACTCTAAGCGAAATACTCACAGGATAATTTAATTATGTTCTCTTAATGACTTCTCCATGCAAGCTAACATTAAAAGCAGACAGGTCTTGACTTAAATATAGGCTGCCAGGAGAAGTGGAATATCACCTCGTTAACAATTTAGCTGTAACCTTCATAAACCAAAAGGCAAAGCCTTTAGTCAGCATGCAATCGCCTGACTGGATTTGTCCATTGGAATGCAGCCAGACATCAAAATATGCTAGTGCCTAGACATCCTGATAGACTAGATTTGCTGCCCCACAGGAATGGGCTCCGCCTAAAGTCCTATTGAAGGTAATTGCAGCATACCATTGGAGAAAACGAAAACATATGAAGATCACAACGCTGGTATGAGGCAGTCTAGTTTGGTTTAGGGGTAGAGAGTACATGAGGTAAAATTGTCCCAAGCCTGTATCAAAACTAGGTGTAGAACATCCTACAGTATACTGGAAGATCTAATTTACTACAAATGCAGATTAAAAAATAAAACACAAAGGTCACCTTTCAATGAATTGTCTTTTCACTCTGTTATTACACTTTATAACTGACTAAACAATAATACATACTGGGGGAAAGTATTTTCTATTTCTCATTAATATTTCACTATTTTTCAGAAATACCCCCTATCCAATCATTTCATATATCGCTAATCCAATAAGCAAGTATGTAATACATACAGTATCATTATTATTCTCATTATCATTTACCCAGTATGTGGTTACATTAGACCATCAGAGAATGCGCGCTAACAGAGTTTAGAGGCACCAGTTCACCTAACCGCGTGTTTCTGCATGGCAGAGTGACCCCACCACTGTGTGAGGAAACTGGAGCTCCCAGCTGGAAACCAACTCAAACATGGGGTGAACATGCAAATTCCTTACAGAGAGGGGGAATCAAACCTTCAACCTTGGAGATGTGCTGCTACCGTAATACATACTGAAACTTCATGCATTTTTACCTAACAATGCAAAGCATTAGGTCAAATTATAATTTTCAATATGCATTTGACGTTTTTTTTTTTTTACCATCTGAGAAGCTTTGTGTTTTAGCAGAGGCCACAAGCGCTTTGTAAAAAAGATGATATCCTGTATATACCCGATCAGCTATGACATTAAAACAACCAGCCTAATATGGTGTAGGTCCCCCTCATCCCACCAAAACAGCTCTGACCCATGGAGGCATGGACTCCTCAAGACCTCTAAAGGTGTCCTATGGTATCTGGTGCCAAGATGTTAGCAGCAGGTCCTTTAAGTCCTGTAAGTTACCAGGTGGGGCCTCCATGGATCTGACTTGTTCCCACAGATTCTCGATCAGACTGAGATCTGGGGAACTTGGAGGCCATCTCTTTTTAATGTTCCTCAAACCATTCCTGAACATTTGTGGCAGTTTGGCCAGGCATACAGAGACCACTGCCAATAGGGAATACAGTGGTTATGAAGGGGTGTACTTGGTCTGCAACAGCGGTTAGATAGGTGGTATGTGTAAGTACCATACACATAAATGCCAAGACCCAAGGTTTCCCCACAGAACATTGACCAGTGCATCACACTGCCTCAGCCAGCTTGCCTTCTTCCCATAGTGCATACTGGTGCCATCTCTTCCCCAGGTAAACGGCACACACGCACCCAGTCCACATGATGTAAAAGAAAATGTGACTCATCAGACCTGGCCACCTTCTTCCATTGCTCCATGGTCCAGGTCTGACACTCACATGCCCAATGTAGGCCCCTTGATAGTGGCCAGTGGTCAGCAAGGCCACTCTGAGTGGTCTGCGGCTATGCAGCTCTATATTCAGCAAGCTGTGATGCACTGCGTGTTCTGACACCTTTTTATTATAGCCAGAATTAACTTTTTCAACAATCTGTGCTACAGTAGCTATCTTGTGGGACTGGACCAGACCTGATAGCCTTTGCTCCCCACTTGCATTAATGAGCCTTCCATGATCCCGTCACGAGTTCACTAGTTGGCCTTACTGGGACCACTTTTGGTAGGTACTGACCACGGCATAGCAGGAACACCCCACAAGACCTGCCGTGTTGGAGATGCTCGGAACCATTTGTCATGGCCATCACATTCTTGCCCATGTCAAAATCCTTATGCTTGCCAATTTTCCTGTTTCCAGCACATTAACTTCAAGAACTGACTATTCATTTATGTAATGTATTACGGCACCCTTGACATCATGCAAGTCAGATACACAGTCAGTGGTTTTAATATTATGGCTAATCGGTGAGAATCGCACCTACCCATAGCAAAGTTTAGTTGTACTGTTCCCTACGTTATAGAATTATTGTAAAGACATAAAAACTAAAAAATAGCATATATGGAATTATGGATTTATGCACTAACCAAAAAACAATTAATTTGTTGGAGGAGCAGCTCTGTGGGTTGGGACTCAGAAGGCTGCTGGTTCAAATCCCTGGGTTGACAGAGTGATCCAATCATCCAGCCTCAGTTGCTCCAGGTACTGGTTGACCCTACTTTCTCTTCTATGCCAGTTTCATGAAGTGGCCTCCTGGGATACTGTTCCAGCTGTGCTGAAGGAGGTCCGACATATATGCTGAGTACACACTGGGCGTTTTTCCTTCACTCTCTGGTCAAACTCCTCCAAAACCATGGTCACGTGTGCCCAGATCATGTGACGCGATACTCTATCACTTTCGTTGGTAGCAGCTTGGCATGTCCAGACTTTTGACTAATAGTGTGTGTGTATGTGTGTGTGTGTGTATATATATATATATATATATATACACATATATATATACATACACACACACACATATACACATACAGTAAAACCTTGGATTACAAGTAACTTGGTCTGTAAATGTTTTGCAAGACGAGCAAAATTTTTTTTATAAATTTTAACTTCGCTTTGTCTGCCTAGCATCACATGGACACAACTGAGCCGATGGTTCTTCTCTCTCTCTCGCTGCGGGATTGTGGGTAATCGTTTCCCATGCTCGATCTCAGTCGGCGTACCTGACTTGTATAGTCAAAATTTAGTAGAAAAGCATCACCTAAATGCTAGCGTAGCAGTGTGAGCGATGAATTTGTTTAACGACAATGCAATGGCCACATTTCTGCAAAATCGAAAAGGAGGCAAAACCATTTGTCTTTGGATAGGTTCCTTGTTAAAGTCGCACAAAAAGCAAAAGATTCCAGTGAGCCAAAACATAGCAGTGATTCCGTTAGTTATAGTGAAAGTCGTCCTACAAAATAACCCTCCTCCCCTCCTCTCTCTCGTTTCCCTCACATCATGTACAAATGTATATATTAAAGGCGTAGATAGAGTAAAAGTCCCGTTGGGTCAAAACTAGTTGTAAGTAACAATATTTATTAATTTATTTGAAGAAATTCATTCATTCATTTGACCCCTGAACCAATTCTGCATAAGCGATTGGAAGATGGATGGATGTTGACCGATAAAGATAGAGGTGGGGTTACCTGGCGCAGGCAGCGCAGCTGTGACTCTGTGCGCTCCTTCTTGGACCTTGCTAACTCCAGAAGCTCTTCCCTCCTATGTTCCTCTTCCCCTGCAGGGGGGGAGGGGGGTGGAGTTGGGGTGGATGCAGAGGGAAGCTGAGCTCAGTGAGCATGGCTGGCTCTGGATCTCTAGGGTGCTGGGCTACAAAGCTAAGTACAGAAGACGAGCAAGTCAAGCAAAGTGACATAAATCAGCCAAAGTGGTATAGAGACTGTCCTGAGAACCGAAGGAGGAAAGCTGGAGAAGTCGTTATAAATAAGAGCTGTATGGGGAGCTACAAGGCCTTACTGACTGGAGTAAGTAATCGCTCTGCTACTGGCCAAAGCAGACAGACACGTACATAAAGCAGAACAGCTGAGATTGGGTTCTCGCATATGGTGAGTGTGCATAGAAAGTGCCACATTCCATACTGAGGAATGCAGAGGCAGGAGGACCGAGAAGGTTAGGGTCCCAGGGGAGGAAGTCTCCCCCCATCATGGCATGAGCCGGCTCTCTTGCATTCCTCCGCCGCCATGTCCCCACCCCGCCCTTGTCAACAATGGCGACACTATTTCTAAGTGCACCCCCCAGGGACAAGAGGTGTGCAAACACATATTATGTGTAAGTGATATCACTCACAAATGAATTCATTCTTGATGAAAAAACAGGTCTGTAACTGTATATGGTGCAAGAACTTTAGAAATCCATTAAAACACTTAATTTCATCAATGAACGAATAAATGATGAAAAAAAACAAATTAGAGGCAAGACGCTTTTTGGCCAAACTGTCGCCTGCAAGTTGAATGAAAACTAAATTCAAACGAGAAGGATGACTGAACTGTACACGTGTTTTCAGCAAATAGTAGACATCTCATCAATGATGACTTTTGCAAACCCTAAAGGATCATCTTTCCAACAGACCACTGTCCTGGATCTTACTGGGTGCCTCATATGGGCCAAATTGTTCTGCTCTCTCAATGAGGTTCGAGATCAGAGCTACTTTCCATTCCGATATAAGAATGTTTACAGGTTAACTCTACTGTAGCCGCTCTTCTAATTTTGATATGGTGAACAAATGCAAACACTACATTACTACTTGATCTCCTACAGTGGCTTCTCTAGTGTCCAACTCTCCCTGCTATCACTTGCATCTAGTTTCGGTTACGTGCAGCCAGTCATTAGCTTTAGTTTGCCTTTGGGTTAGACACTCTCAGGCTCTCATTTGCATTCAGGGCTGAGGTTTAGCTTGCGTGTGTTTAGGACATTCCCCAGGCCCTGAGTCCACTTCCTGACTAGCACTAGCTTGGTTTGAAGAGCTTGCTTTCCTCATAGTTGAAACTCACGGGACAGCTCAAGGTCAGCATCTAGCATTAGCCTGAATCATTGCATTACATTTTATTTATTTAGCAGAAGCTTTTTTTCCCAAAACGATGTATAAGTCACCTAGAACAAAAGTGAGCCAATCCCTGGAACATTTAGGGGATAAGAGCCTCACTCAAGGACCTAACAGCAAAATCAGTCTGCTGACCACAGGATTTGAACCTGCAATCTTTGATCTCAGGCACAGTGTCCTAACCCACTGAGCCACACACCACAGGGTTTGGAAAATCCTGAGTTACATGTAAGTTTAGCGTTAGCTTCCATTTGGTTCAGACAGCCCCAAGACCTCGCCTGCATTTGACAACTAGCATTAGCTTAATTTACAATTTAATGATCAGTGGTCATTGTTGACACACCACAGTATACTGTACCGTGCACAACAACAGAACGTGTCCTCTGCATTTAACCCATATGTGATATTGTGACATAGCAGGGGCAGCTAATTCAGCGCCCAGGGAGCAGTGCTTATTCAGGGTACCTCAGTGGTGCCTTGCTGGTCTTTTAATTACAAGAGTGCTTCCCTAACCATTAAGCCACCACTGCCACCAATAAACTAGGTATGGACAGCCCCACATTTCTGTACTCAGGTCTCGTACCTAGCAGACTCAGCTGGTTCCTCAGCAGCTCGCTATCTTGTCTGAGACGGGACAGCTCTTCTCCCTGCGTGTCTCCCTCTGAGATCTTCTCCTGCAGCTCTTCTGCAACACGGGACCCGACGTGAGCAAAGGTGTTCTCTGTAAACGCAGGCCCCTGACTGACACAGAAGTAGCATCAAACCACAAAGTTCTGGTTGAGTGTGGGTTCCATTCACTCGTGTGTCAGTGCTTATTTCACAATGACAGAGTCCTGGGAACTCACTGGGTACAAGGGCAAATAAATTCACAGACACACCAGAGAGTCTCACACCGACGTAGCCAGAAAGTTCTTAACGTTACTAATTGCACATTTTTTAACCCTCTTTCAGCCTACAGGGATAAAGAGCACTGGATCTTTTTTTAAATATTCAAGCCATGTATATAGGTTACCAGCCCCAGGGATGACAACGACTTATTTTTAAAATTTCCACGTCTGAATGACTGACTGCTGTGCTCGTGCAAGTGTCAGCACACAAGCCAGCTTCTGGGTTTAAGCTCTCGGGGTTGTTACACAAGCATGACCTGTTTTGCAGAAATGGAGAGGAGGGGGGGTGCATTTCAATTATCTACATGAGCAGAAGTAGTGGGGGAGGGAAAATTACAGGCCCTGAGAGGGAAAATAAAAAAATTAAACCCTGCTCCTAGCATCCCTGTCAAGTCTGCGAGGAAGACTGGTGAATGACATGGCTGTTTCCGTGCAAATGCAGGCATGCGGGGGACCTTCACGTGTGACAGCCATGCGGCGCTTCCCTCCTTGGAGCCTGAAATTCTGCCTACCCCGGAGCCGGAGGCACTCGTTTTTGGCCTCCCTGTGACCACATCTCTGTTTCTCTGCCTCCATCAGCGCCTTGGCCTCCCGCAAGCGGCACTCCTCCAGAGCGGCCTCCAGCCTGCGGAAGCCGCCTGTGAGCTCCAGGATGCGGCTGGTCGCCCCAGTCATGTCTGTGTCCTAGTCAAATACAGCATAATAGTTAAAATTTTAAAAGAAATAAAATTCTCATGCCAAAAGACACCAATGACAAGATCTCATCATAGAACTAAGCTAGACTGAGGTGATGCATTGATAATTCATTGATCTGTAAGCTAATAGTGTCAATTTGAACAGATAAGCTGCCTCAAGGCTGAAGCCAAGTGTCACCTTTTGCATTGGGAAGACGCAATTTTCAATGTCCAGGTCCATACTGAAAACTGTGACATGGACAACACCAATGAAAATAACATCATGGCGAAATGAGGTAGCCCCATAGATATATATCAGGTGTGTGATGTCATGGGTCAGGTGACACTGATGAGGCTGTAACAGCCATGCAGCGATGACACATCCTTTCTAATGGCTGCCACTGGCACAGCAATACCTGGAAATTAAACGTCACAAGTCCAACTAAACAGTGAAATTATGACAAACACACACACTCACACAAAAAAAAAACCTGAGGTACACTAGTGTTTGTGAATTACCATAACATATGTAAGTATATTGTTAGTGAAGACACAGGTTCAGCGTTTACCAAAAGAGACTGAACAAATTACTAAATTCTGCCAAACTCTCAACCTTTTATGTGCTATATAATTTCCAGTAATTGAAACTTAAACCAGGGAAACAGGACTAATTAATGTAGTAAAGAGCTAATTACTGACATCTTGTGGCCAATAGGTTGAAGTACAGGAGAGTGCTGTAAAGCATTGCATTGCAGAAGGCTTGCACCCCACACTACTGTAATGCTGGGGTTACAGCCTAGAAATAGGGCAGAATACATTACAGGACAGGTAATATGACTACAAAAGGTCCAGTAACAAGCAAAAGTCTAATTATAGCCTTTAAAGAGTTAACTGTAAAAATAAATTGGACCGTAAGATAACTGTTTTCATGTTTTCATCCATCTTTCATAAGAATTTATACAGGGTTGTGGTGATGTAAAGTGAGAAGAAGCCTTCAGAGAATGAGGTCAGTGAAGGAGGATGACACAGGACATAAAAAGCAATGATGGCACTAAATAGGTGTTCACTGCAACCTATTGTCCACAGTATCCCAGCCTCACCTTCAGCTTCAGCATGGCCTTCAGCTCCTCTTCTCGAGCCTGAAGCTGACCCACTTGGGAGGAGAGCTTGAGCACTGTAGAGTTCAGAGTCCGGTTCTTCTCCTGTCAGTCACAGAGCAGCGGGTCACCCCTAACCCCACCTCTACCTGGACAGCCAGGCATAGGCACCGCTACACTGTACACATAAGCAACTTCACTTAAGTGCCACGTTGCTGTACCTGCAGCTCCTCACACTGGCTGGCTAAGTGCTGCTGCTGCTGCCCAAGCTCACAGAGCTCGTGTCGGCTGCCCTCCAGGGCCCGCTGGCCGTCCCGCTGGCGTGCCTCTGCAATGCGTACCCGCTTGGTGAGGGCCTGGAAGACCACGTTGCATTTCCGCAGCTGGCCTGGGCCATGGAGCATGAACCAACACGTTGAACACAGGAAGTACTCTGCTCTCACTGTGAAGAAATTCTTAAAGAACACTTCACCTTTGAGAATGATGAATTAGGGGAAATATTAACTATAATAACAACCAGTTTTAATAGAATTCACATTATTTCAGTGTTTGTTTTTTTATAGAAATACTCTAACACTGTTACTAACTGTTCTTGTCACACAGGGTCAAAATTACCCTGGAAGTTATCTCAGGAAGCATAGGGCACAGGGCAGAGGACAATCCGGATGCCAGTCCATCACAGGGCATGAGGCAGAGGACACCCCGGATGCCAGTCCATCACAGGGCACGAGGCAGAGGACACCCCGGATGCCAGTCCATCACAGGGCACGAGGCAGAGGACACCCCGGATGCCAGTCCATCACAGGGCACGAGACAGAGGACACCCCGGATGCCAGTCCATCACAGGGCACACACTCACATGCAGATAAAAATAACACACTACAGAGGTGTGAGGCTGCAGTGCTAACCACTGAGCCACCTATTATTTAACTATAATAACATTTATACCGAGCATATAACTGAGCTCTCTCATTATTACTAGCAGGGGTGGATCTAAGGGATAACCATGCCCCCCAAAGTTAATACATGGCTACCCCTGTTGCACCCCACATCAAAATAATAAAAACAAAATATGCATTATTCTTTTTTTTCTAAGTGGAACCACAGAACAGACACGGTGCGGTGTGAGCACCACCAAAAACATAGCTGGCTCCTGATGCCCACCTCAATTTTCTGCTGAAGCCACTGATTACTAGAGGGACTACAAACTGACACTAGTGAAACCACAGCATAAACACGGGGACTAGAACCCACACAACAGCAGCCCCTCACCTTCCAGGCTGGAGCACTTCAGCTCGAGGGTCAGCACCCTCTGTCGATCTACCTCCCAGGCCTGCAGCTGCTTCTGGTGGGCCGCCACCATGTCGTTCAGCTCGCGGTCGCGGTCCTTCAGTTCAGTGACGAGCAGCTGTAGCTCACGCCGCTGCTTCTGGACCAGGCTGTCCACCACCTGCTAGGAAACAGGAGCCCAGCCGCATGCAGACAAACACGCAAACACATCAGCCACCAGCAGAGCTGTTTCAAAGCATCACAAGTGACAACATTAAATACATATTGATTTTTGTTATATACTGCACACTACTGGCCGAAATTGTGGAAACACCTAGCATTTTTGTCATTGTGCTTTAAAAATTACAACACAAATATTGGCGGTATTGTTTATAAACAAAGAATATTACAAAAATCATACATTGGATGATTAAATAAGCAACTGGAGCAACAGTTAAATAAAGTTCTGCAATGTCTAATACTGGAAGTGTTTCTAGTGTATAAACAAACTGCATACCATCCCAGTCACCACTGTTCTCAAAAGACTTTCCTAAAGCTACTCATATTTACCATAAGCACTATAAAAATGGAATGGAAAGGGTGTGTGACTAGTGTTAGCTGTTGAATGAATTTCCCAGAAAGCTCCCTCTTAATCTACATTACAACAATAGAGCAGCAGGCTGAATAAATGTGCAGTTATATACTGCAAGACAGCTAATGGGATGCCAATCCAATGCAGGGTAAATAATTTAACATGGAATAAATAGCCATATGTTTCTGCTCCTTCATTTTCTAATTGATACACACAAGGACAGTTAGTAAAACTACATCTTACCTCCAGCAGATTCAAAGTGAAACAATGAAAACAATGAAATGTTTTTTTTACTGCAATACTAATCTGGCTGGACTGCAACTGAACCAGTCTGTTTCCCCCTTAAATCTTGAAACCAGTGTTTCAATGTGTCCACGTTCAATTGTGGAGTCTGCCAGGTGGTGATATAAAGATTTAGACCCATTTTTATTGGTTACACGATAATGTCAGTGGTTAAAATATTTACGGTATACTATGGTTTGTTTTTCTTTTTTCTTTTAAGACACTGAAACATAACATTGTAAACATGCTATTAATTTAAATAAATTGTAATACAAATTTTACCAGGACATTTTTTTAATACACAACTGTTTCAATGGGAATGACCATTTCTTTTCTGACCAGGACTATGCTCCAACTACTTTTTAATTTTTTCTAATGCATATTTTAAAAATTGAATCAGCAAGCATTAAGGCTCAAATGACTGATTATCTGGGGGCTCCTGTTTTGTCTTTGATGAGAGGTGTGGCTCTTGGCAAAATATTTAGGTTTGCGATTGTGTGTTTGTGGTGTGTATGCCTTGTGATGGAATGGCCATCCAGGGCTCACCACACTATACAAGACAAATGGTTATGGAAAATTAAGGGATAGATGGATGGGTACACCGATCGATTGCCCAGAGACTAGAATCAGCCAATCTAGACTGATCCATCAGTCTCGTGTATTTCTGATTTGGGGGTTTGAGGTTTATTTGGAGGTTTGTAACCTATGGATTTTTTTATTTTAAGACAAGTGAAAAAAGAGAAAAAGGTCAATGTCATGTTATCTGGTGAATTTAACCATGCTGGAAAATTATATAAGCAACTGAAATTTGTTTTGCTATTTAAATCTGTTGCACCTACTCTTGCTTGGTAAAGTAAAATATGTCAGTTAAAGTTGGGTGTACAGCAACTCATTTTCAGTTAATTGTTATATGTACCTCTTTCCAGTCACAGAGGACCCTATTTTTAGAATTGAGTGAGAGAAGATCTTGTAACTTAGTGTAGTTTGGTAGTCTCAGGGAAATTGCAAACTTTAACAATTTCTTATATTATGAAAATAAAACTTTGCATTGAAGAAAAGCTGATTCTTGTTTGTATATGCTGTCAATTATTGTTCTTATAAAGAAAATCAGAATCGGCATTGCTCGGTCACACTTACAAAAAAAAGGAAATTGGAATCAACCAAGAAAGTTACAGTCAGTGCATCTCTAATAATCATCACTTTATTAATCTCTATGGGGAAATTGTCTTTACACCTCCCTCAACTTGCTCTTTGTAAGCAAGCTGTCCACAAAGGGCAGCCACCTGCGGCAGCACCAAGAGAATTGGGGGTTAAGGGCCTTGCTCAAGGAGCCGCAGATGTGCTGAGGCTGGGTTTAAACCAGCGACTTTGTGATTACAGGCACACAGGCTTAGCCCACTGAGCCACACGCTGGATGTATGGATGGATGAAGATATGTTTTTATGGTTGGCGTGTGTGCGGTCCTCCTCACAGTAAAACAGTACTGTTAGTGCGTATCTTCAGGTGAGTAGATGTCCTTAGTGAGCGAATATGTGGATTGGACAGTCCCGTGACGGACTGGCATGCTGTTCTGGCAACCCTAACTGGATAATCATTTACTGAGGCTGGGTGGATGGCACTAGTTCTGAATCAGTTTCCTCTTACCTGGCCACGTTGTCTGCTGAGCCCAGATGCCAGCGAGCTGTCAGGGCTCGCCGTTTGCCTCTGTGGCTGTCTCACTTCAGCGAGCAGAGCTGGTGCAGAGACACTGTCATTGGCTTGCGGAGTCACCTGGTTATAGGCAAATTTCACAAACATATTCTGCAATCAACTTATTTTAAATCATATGATAAAGATTCACTTAAAGCAGGAAAAAGAATAAAAGCATTTTAAAACAATCAAATAAAAATCTGAGCAAAATGAGAACCTTACCTTTTTAATTGGGGTGCTGTGCCAGGGGTCCATAGGACGAACTGAAAGATACATACAATATTTACACATTATTTACCCGCTTGACAGTATTACCCATAACACCTGAAATGCCTGAATGTTGTTCATTCATCAGCCTAGGAGCTTACCAATTTAGCTGAGTACCTTAACCATATCTGCAATGGCTACTGCTTCCAAAAATCATCTAAGATTAAGCTTTAGCTCATTCATATCAAAAACAGACATCTTACTAAGAGAGCTTGACAGCCAATTCAAATGATATTGTATTTTAGACTTGAAATGATCGAAAAACGTCATTTTATTAATAATTGTATGATACCCAAGAAGAGACGTATGAAAAATGTAAAATATCTTACCATGTGCCAGACTGCGAGTTGTAGTTTCATCTCCATTAAGTTCTGTTCGATTATCTCTTTCCATTGCACCATTTTCACGATGCTAAGCCTAGTATATGCAGAACTAAACACGTCACAATTATATACCTATAGATTATAGACTTACTAAATTTGGAATAAATCTAGGTACTAAACCTTAAAATTAAAGCCACTTAAAATTAATACAACGTAATACAGTTGTACGTAAATCTACGTACGGTGGTAACACCGGGATACCATATGCAATATATGCATTTTTTCTATAATGTGACACTGAGCTACTTCTCTAACAAGCTATTTAATCTAAACGTAATTTAGAATAACTATTCTACTTACTAGTAGTTTATAGTATACTTTCTAGTTAATATCTAGGGAAGCAGAACAACAGTAGGTAGACAAAAGAATGATCGCGTAACTTGTATACAACCAATTAACGAGCAAAATTAGAACTTGTACAACTCCAGTATATAAGAATAATCTGAATTGAATTGTATGTTAACATAAAGCCTTACCTCTCAAAATACTCATATATTATAATTGCCGTTTCACTTAAAAAATAAATAACTAACAAAATTGAAAGGTCACAAAGAGTGCAGTACAGAAATCGCAAAAGTAATATTTGAACATATTACCAAATAAACTGCCTGTGTCGGGGCATCAACTACGTATGCGCCTTTTGTAAATTAATCAATTCATATATTAAAATTTTACTATGCATTTTAACATATGTTTTAAATAATAATGGTAAAATGTTAACCAAACGTAATGTGTTTTACCTTAAGTAAAGACAGTTAAAATTGGTATTAGTGTTTTATTTACTTCAGGCGTTATAATGGACGCCTACTGATGTCGACCCAAACGTTTCTTTCAGGAAAACAGGACCCGAGCAACACTAGCCGGGGGAGGAGTGGTGCGAGTTATGCTCGTTGATGCTTAGACCACAGTTCTTCCTTGATACAATAATGCTTACTTTTTTATTTAGCAGAACGTAATTTAAAGGCTGTTTTAAAAGGGTAGGTATTTTTTTCTTCTAAAATCAATTCTCGTTGTTATTAGTTTATTGGAAAGAATGTTAGTCGCCGGATGGACACCCATTGGTACATTAGCGAGCTAAGACACCTGACGTTGTAATAAAGCAAGAAAGTTTATTCTCAGTTTAATACTGTCATCTAGTTAAATATAAGCGCGTTTAGTTTACAGGAGCACTAACCACTAATCCTGAGTTTATATTAGTTATTTTTTGCCAGTCATTGTTAAGGTAGGGTCGTCGTTGACTACTGTACTGCCAGTCGTTGTACCATTACACTTAGAAGGGTGACGAGATGCGTTATCACGAATGTGGTCATTTTGTAGTTAAATACTTGTAGTTAATGTTATTTTAAAAATGTTCATAATTTATTCAGTCGGATTTCTAATTAACCATCCGGACATATCAGAAGATCTGCATATCCAATGTCACGTTTTCCAAATGAATGTGGCTCCGTCTGGAGACGGCCCTACTGGATTATGCCCTCGATAGATCAGCAGGCCCGTGATATGGGGGGAAAACTTATCAGAACACTTAAAAATTAATAAAGGTCTTTACTTTTCGCATTCTAGTCAAATGAGTTAATTTAAAATAATGTATTATTTCTAACTGAATAGATCCTCAGTGCAGATTTTTTTGTAATAATTTTAAATATGATTAATGTTGAGTGCATTTGCAGAATAATTGAAGAGAATGCAAACAATTATAAAGAATTTTACAAATGTCACAGCAGCAAAACGAGTTGCATATATTCCTAGCACTGCGCGGAAATTAAGCAATTAGAGAGTTATTTAAAGGTTTTATTGTCTGCTCACCATGATTTCAGCGGTGTGGTGCATGATTTTTACATGTCATCTTAGCCTAGCCAGTTGTCAAAAACACGCTAAACCATATGCCATTATAGATATTTCAAAAACGCCCTACTCAAATTCATAATTAATTCATGCTTTGCCCTCTAGTCCTTCGAAATGATAGTTTGTGAAAGCTTCACAACGGTCTTGTTTTTCTCCGTATCGTCCACTAGATGGGGCCATGTATCAGATTAAGAATAAATCCAAAGGAACCCGGGGGATTTATGACGTCAGTTCCACCCTCGGCACAAAAAAAGTTATTTTGTTAAAAGGGGCGGGGGCTCATTGTGGATATTGATATTTTTAAATAAACTTAAATGTGGTAATGTATTTCCTTTGCTCAGACTTTACATCATGGCTACTACTGAAAATGCAGAATCGGGCTCACCAGAGAACAAGGCAGAACGCAGAACTGGCAACTCAGACAACATGTACCCCTTGAAAGTGCTCTATTGCGGAGGTATTTGTTCAGGTGCCTTAATGGGGTTGTGGGAGCAGTGAAGGGGATTATTGTCAGTCGCTGCTTGTGAAGTTGCCCCGAGTGGCTTTGAAGCCTGATTTCTAGTGTCCTATTACTATGGCAATATTATGTGTTTAATTATTGGGAAGATTAACGGTTACATGTTTAGTGCAGCAAATGTATTGATCTAAGATAATAAAGCATGAGCCTTTATTTGAACATGTCCTTGTAGCAGTCTTAACAGTAAATACTTGTTGCCACCAAATAATCCTGGTAACACCATTAATATACTATTATAATTAGTGATCGACCAATATAGATTTTTTATTACCGTTACCAATTATTTGCTTGTTTACGTGCCCGATAACTGATATTCATAACCGATATTTTTTTACTATTATACTTCTGTTTTTGACACAATGATTATAACACAACTGAACTGAACA
>JAODJW010000040.1:36252163-36266552 GCA_026777045.1 Hyperopisus bebe | reverse complement strand
TATTCAGATCGAGTTCTAGGTCAAACTGGTTTGTTCGACTTTCAAGAAATTCAAGTTCTAGTGAGTTCGAGAACCGATGTACCACTGTATATTGAATAAATTAGATTCTGTTTATTCACTACAATCTCAGCTGGATAAAAATTTTGTTTAAAGGGAAAGTTGGTCTAGTACAGTTCTTTTCATTCTTACCTGCGATCTGACACAGTACAGAAGGTACTGAAATAGTCTTGGTTAGTTCATCTCCAGGCGCTCCAAAAGCAGTGGGACTGGGAGACAGGCAATGGCTAGACATAGATTAAAATACACTGAAAGCCATTTGCCACGAAAACTGATGTGTCGTCCTATTTCCCATCACAGGTTGGTTAATATGTGTGTTTTATGCTTTGGTGCATTTCTTAGTCTGCTGGCAATGAAGCTGTAAATAAAGGCTTCTGTAACCCCATGGCTCTTTACCACACTGTCTGTGAATCAAGTGACAAAAAACATTCAGAAGTGTGGACTTCAATTCATCAATTACAAACATTTAGATAAAAAGACACAATCACTTAAGTTACTGTTCAATTACTCACCAATTATTAATTTACAAAGAGCATTACAAAGAGATGCTTTCTCCCCTCTCGATCCCTTCATGTTAAAATTACTCATAAGTGCATTGGTTAAGAATCTAGAAGAAAATAAATATTTTAATCAATATCACAAACTTAGAAGCCTTTAAACACCAATTTCACATGATGAAGAAAAGGAAATAAATGGTCTAACTGTGGGATTCAGACTTTGATCCATAAGCACAGATAAATTAATCAAAATTATTGTATTAATATTAATATAATACACATTTGAGTGTAGTTTCCTGATATTATAAACAGACATTTTAATCTAATTTTATATCAGTTATAGAGAAAAATATTATAGAAACTCAAAAGTCCACTTGGGTGGAAAATTAAAATGCAAATAGTACCATTTCATTTTAATTTTTGCAGGATTTTTGCACACAGACTTTAGAAAGTAAATGGAAAAGTGGAGATCGTATTTTGTCATTTTCATCCATCCATCCATTATCCAACCTGCTTATCCTACTGGGTCGCGGGGGGTCCAGAGCCTATCCCGGAAGCAACGGGCACGAGGCAGGGAACAACCCTGGATGGGGGGCCAGCCCATCGCAGGGCACACTCACACACCAGTCACGTACACATGCACACCTATGGGCAATTTAGGAACTCCAATCAGCCTAAGCATGTCTTTGGACCGTGGGGGGGATACCGGAGTACCTGGAGGAAACCCCACGATGACACGGGGAGAAGATGCAAACTTATCATTTTCATTTTATTTTTTGCATAAAATACCTCCCATTAGTAATACAACCCCTTTTGAAAAACAACTTTTGGCATGTTATTGGGAATTATTAGAAACAGAACAGCTGACAATAGGAGATGATGTCCTACTATGACCTAGGCTTCCTATTATGACGTGGGTGAACAGTAATCTTAAAACCCACCGGGTTGGTGGAGCGCAACAGGCAATTGTGTTAAAATGGAAATGGTATGTAGCTGACAGGATTATGAGCAAGTGCCGGATGGTCAAGAGAAAGGGGAAGAGCTGGTGATATTGACACCGTTGGTGGAATCCCCTATATGGTGGGTGATGAACAGAAACAGCATGCGAGGTTTATGGATGGGGTGGCTACGTATGTTAATGGTAAGCGAAAGTGGAAGGCTGTGGCATATAATCCATGTATGCAGCAAGTGTTAGAAAGGATAGGAAAAGGTAAAAGTAGCCAATGGGCTGTATTACGAGTGGTAGTAATGGTTTTGGAGCGGGAAGGACTGAGCGATTGCTATGTTTATACTGATTCCTAGTCAGTAGCAAATGGGATGGTTGTTTGGATGCCTATGTGGAGAAATCAGAATTGGAAAATTACACGTCTACTGAACCATTGAAAGTAGAAAAACATGATTGAATTGCCCAACTATTGGTTAAACCTGTCCACATGGGCACCGTGGTATAAATTCCATGACCCCAACATATCACGCGGAGAGGAGAAGGATGTTTCAGGTCCACAGATGTGAATGAAGCAAAGGTGTGGGTTCAACAACAAGACGGCCCACCTAAGCTCGCAGAAGTGATAGCTGTGGGACAAGATAACACTGTGGCCGTTATGGAGCCAGACGCCAAAGGTTGGCACCATGTTCCAACTAATAAGTGTTACTTACAGGAAAGCTAATGTGCATGAGTTCTCTTCTTACATGTGTACAGGATGATGTGATGGTTCTGGTGATGGGTGTGGCCAAAGCTGCTGGTGACATTCGGCTATGCTGCAGTCCTAGAGACTGAGTTGGAACACATTTCCACCTTCAAGCTTAGGTGGAAAAACAGCACCGAGACCCAGCAGCAGGACAACTTCACCTGTCCAGCTAACCAACCCTACTTCATCATTGAACTAACCCCTGTGAACGGGAGTGAGATGTACGTCTGTAGGGGATGCCACAATGGGAAAGAACATTCCCATCCTCGCGTCTGCTGGAGTGCCCCCTCAAGTGGGTGTGACCTAAGTCGATGGATGAATTGGACTGAATATACTATGACCATATGTTGCATGCTAAAATACAACACAGTAATGTTCAACAAATGTTAATGACAGGGGGGGGGGGGCTCCACACTGCAAAACATTAAAACTAGTAGTTAATTCATATTGCATTTTCGGCATTGTTTACTGTGCTTTATTTATTTTTGAATGACAAATCATAACTAGCAAGTCGACAAAAACGCACAGCACGATCCAAACAATTTTGCGGCCTGGCCAACACAACTCGCCCTCGGAGCCGAGTAACGTTGACACCCCGAAAGAGCAGATTTCGTCAGCTGACCAGATTACAGATGCTTTCAGACAAGAACTACTGTTGTTACTACGAAAAGATATCGCGGAGATAATGAAAACAGAGCTCAGGGTAGCTCTAGAAAGTGAGATGTCAGCCTTTAGAGCTGATATTAAGTCAGTGGGAGCAGAACTAAAGTCATATCAGGAAACGACCACAACGGAATTAGCGTCTCTGAAGGGGACTGTAAGTGAAATGGAGCATAGCCTGTTGTTCTACACGGATGATGTGGTGAATCTTCAACGGGAGGTACAACATCAGAATAAGTGGAGTACCGGAAGGCCCGAACAGCTGTTCTACCAACGCAGTGTCAGCTTTACTGAAAAGAGTGCTCGGTCTAGCGGACGCTCCGTTGCTGGATAGGGTGCACAGATCATTGCAGTCTGCCCCACAGCCAGGCGAACCGCCACGAGTTATCGTGGCACGGTTACATTACCATCGTGACAGCATCAACATCTTATGACTCGCCAGGGGAAAAACAGCGGATGTTGGTGGACGATATGACAATGTCAATCTTCCCCGACTTTACCTCGGGAGTGATGAAGGCCAGGGCAGAATACAACAGCATCAGAAACCAGCTTTGAGGTGTTGAAGGAGTTGGATTTGGCATCCTGTACCCAGCCCGATTCAAGATTACATACAAAGTCAAGGAGCGGATCTTTTCTACTCCCTCTGATGCTCAGTCGTATGTTACACAGTCCAATCTAACACACGGTCTTGCAGGTATGACCTGAATGTCCTATTCAAAACCATACTGTAGTTGTAAGTTTCTATTCGGGACTTTAACTGAAGCCCTATATGATCCAGTAGACAATGACACCATGTTTACATACAGTTACCTTTGCTGTCAGTTGTTTAATGCTCTTTCCTTCAACTAGATATACTGCAAAATAGATTGTTAGTGTTTGCCGATAATGCATATGCTTCTACACATTTTGACTTTTGAATCCCAGTTATTTGAATCACATGTTTTGTATTGTGGACTTGGGAGGTTAAGGATTTCTTTTAGGTTCCAACCCCTTTTTTATATTTGGGATTGGGCCTTTTAATTAGAAAGGCTATAGTGGCCTTGCAGTTATGGGTAGGTCTGCGCACCCGAGGTGTTTTCTTTGTTTGATTGTTTTTGTTCTTTTAAGTTTATTTTTTGTTTTGTTTTTCTTCCTGTTGTTGATATGGTCACTAAAGTGTATGCTGTTTGCTATATAACTCCAGTTCATTCTTCCAACTACCCGTCTATATTCATCTCTCAATGGCGGAGACGACAACTCGTGACTTAAGCTCTATTCGTTTTATAAGTAGGAATATCAAGGGGATATGGCACCCAGTAAGATGTTGTAGAGTTTATACGCACCTCCGATTATTAAAACCAGATATTGTATTTCTTCAAGAGACACATCTTCAAGTAGGTGAATGTAATAAACTTCAAAAGGGTTGGGTTGATCAGATATTTCACTCGAATTATAGCGACAGATCTAGAGGAGCTGCCATATTGATTAGAAAAGGCGTTCCATTTAAAGCTACCACTGTGATACCAGGTAACAATGGTAGATTTATTATAGTGGTAGGGATGCTGTTTGGTCACCAAATAATATTAGCCAACCTATACGGCCCAAATTGGGACAACCCAGATTTTTTTTCTAATTTTTTATCTAGGCTCCCGGACTTTAATTCGTATATGTTAATGGGGGGGGGAGGGGTGATTTCAATTGTACACTAGATCCCGCACTGAATAAATCTCACCCTAAACATGACAGTAGAGTATCTAGATCAGGAGAAATGTTACTGTCTTGTATGCGGTCCTATAAACTCTATGACCCATGGAGGCATTCTAATCCCACTTCTAAGCAATTTTCTTTCTATTCACCGGTGCATCGCTCATATTCTAGAATTGATTTTTACTTAATTGACCATAAAGCAATCTCCTATGTTACCAACTGCCAATATCATTCTATTATAATTTCTGATCACTGTCCTGTACAATTAGACTTGGCATTCCCAAATAACATTCAGTCGCAACGAATTTGGCAGCGTGACTTAACTCATGATCCATTCATTAAATTCATTTCGGAACAGATAGATACATACATAGAAATTAATAGTACCCCTGGTATATCATATACTGTTATATGGGAGTCACTTAAGGCCTATTTTAGAGGTCAAGTCAATTTGTAAGCAGCGTATGAGAAGAAGAAACAAAACAGGCATCTAACCGAATTAGCTGAGCAAATTCAAAATATAGACCAGAAACCACCAAGCGAGTGTACTCCTGATATGTTTAAGACACGTCTATTGCTTCAGACAGAATATGATAGCCTCTCAGTGGAGAAGGCAGAACAGCTACTGCTTAAAATCAAGCAAACATACTATGAGCATGGTGAGAAACCTAGTAAATTACTTGCACATCAGTTGAGACAGGTAGCTGCACATAGAGCAATTTCAGAAATCTGTACCACAACAGGTTCAATAACTACAAATCTTAAAAATATTAACAATCAGTTTAAAATGCATTACATAAATTGTTATCAATCTCAGACATCTGCTGATGTAACTCAAATCCATAGTTTTTTTTAATGATTTAGAAATTCCTAAAATTTCAGCCAAGGACCAAATTTTATTGGTCTGGACCAATATCGAATCAGAAAATCATACATGCGATAAAATCAATGGAGAGTGGTAAATCACCAGGTCCAGACGGCTTCCCTATAGAATTCTATAAGGTCTTTGTTACCAAATTAACACCTTTTTTGGGTCTATAGTTCCAAGAAATTATCACAACTAAGAAATTGCCTGATACCATGACACTAGCTGTGATATCTGTAATTCCTAAAAAGAACAAGAATCCACTTGACTGTGGTTCCTATCGCCCAATTAGACTTCTATGTTGTGACTACAAAATTCTCACTAAAATTCTGTCCCAACGTCTTGAAAAGGTACTACCTCAAATAATTAACCCTAATCAGACCAGCTTTGTACCAGGCAGACAATTATTTTATAATGTGCGGAGACTTGTATTCTGCCCACTCCACCCTACATCCTGAAGTTATACTCTCTCTTGATGTTGAAAAGGCCTTCGACAGAGTGGAGTGGAACTATCTATTTACAACTTTTGAAAAATTTGGTTTTGGACCATCTTTTATTACATGGGATAAGATTTTGTATTCTTCTCCAAAGGCCTCGGTTCGTACAAACTTCAATTACTCAGAGTACTTTTTGTTACATAGAGGCACAAGACAAGGCTGCTGTCTGTCCCCTTTTTTGTTTAATTTAGCCATTGAACCCTTAGCCATAGCAATAAGACAATAATCAGAGATCACAGGAATTACTAGGAATTTTAGGATGCATAAAATATCTTTATATGCTGACAATGTATTACTGTACTTATCTGATCCACTAAACTCGATTCCATATTTGATACAGATTCTGCAGCAATTTGGTACCTTTTTGGGGTACAAATTAAATTTTTCTAAAAGCTTACTTTTTCCTATAAATAATCTAGCGTCTATTATAGATTATAGCATTTTTCCATTTAAGTTGGAGAGCCGATCTTTTTCAAGATTTAACTGTTGATATCAATGATGGAATCTGGCGACATATTATTAAGCAGATCCACACTTCCTCTTTCTGCCTTATACAACCTTATACAATTTAAAGTAGTTCATGGCTTACATTTCACAAATGAAAGATTAGCTAGAATTTATCCTGGTACTGGCGCAGGATGTCCCAGGTGTCAACATAGCCCAGCTACAACAGGCCATATGTTTTGGTCATGTCAATCTTTAAAAAATTTTTAGGAACAAATTTTTCATTCTTTCTCGCACATATGCTGTACTACAATATTGCCCAATCCTTTTGTTGCTGTGTTTGGTGTGCTCCCACAAAACAAACACTACACTACTTTACAGGCGAGGGCTGTTGCCTTTTCTTCTCTGCTGGCACGAAGGATAATTCTTTTAATGTGGAAGTCCTCCAGACTGCCAAGCTTTAAACACTGGGTAAAAGTTGTACTTTCTACACTGCCGTTTGAAAAGTTGAGATACAGCCGAGTTAAATGCAGACAAAAATTTCATGCAATCTGGTCCCCTTTCATAGAATATGCGGAAAACATGACTCACTTGAATATGGAGTTATTTTTACAATAGCACGACCGTGTATTGACTCAAGTAACGTGAATTTCATTTTTATTTATTTAATTAATTTTATTATTTTTTTTTTAATTACCTTGTTATTATTAAGCCTGGGCCGGGGAGCGTTTGTTATTTAATGTTGCAATGTTTGGGAAAAAATGTAAAATAAAGTTTTAAAAAAAAAAATGTTAATGACATTTAATTCTAATGTATGGGTGAAATTTTGCAATTTTGATTCCAGTATGTGGTTGCATTTGAAGCCTGAAATAACTCAGTGCAATGATACTTTATGTACTGGGCAATGGAAAATGTATACAGTAACTACTCCCCAAATTTTATATAGGTTCCACGTGTTGCCCATAATAGCTGGAGGGGCATACTGGATTCTACAGGTAAAGGTAGAATGGCTAGATACCTATACTAACAAAACGTATGATGTACGAGATTGTGATAAAACTGATAAAGGATGTATATGCTCACTACAAACACGTTATACTACTAGCTATATGAGACACTTGTTTATGTATCTATGTTGAATCATGGCCAAGGGACCGAATGTATTAGGACGAACTTGCAGATGATTACGTTGCCTAGAATTAATCATTGTCCTCCTGTTACTGTCATACATATGAGGTGATTGAGATAGTGATTGATTCTGATCGTGTATGGACTAATCATCCTGAGATTCAAATATGTTGTCCATGATTCACCCATAATATTATTGTGCTATGGTTGTCTTTTGTCTTTGTCTTCTGTCCCTTTTACATACACAGTAGACAAATACATGTATGATTTCCCTTACACAATTTATCAGTTCATCAACATCTTTGCTTTGGCATCAGTATCAGTATCAATTGATTGCACTAGTGTTAAGGTGGCAGAAGTATCATCTATGTATTTGATGCCTGTGTTTTGACCGTTTGATTTCAAGCAGTAAAAATGGTTCAGAGTTAGTTTTGACTTGCACAGATGCATTTTGGGGAATATAGGTACAGTGCCTAGATTTGAGTTTAGGGTGATAAGGCAATTACTTATAGAACACATGACACCAAAGCTGAATATTGACAATTGGGCAACCAAGAGAAAATAGGCTGTATGGATACCTTTAATATCCAAGACCCTGCTGGCTGTCATCTGCTTTGTAGTTTATTTTTGAATCACAAACAAGTGTTACTATGAAGCACGGCCCACTTCTGGTTAGTTCTGGTGTCACACTTCCTCTAGCAGCAATCTGGATATCTGAGGATTTCTAGATGTAATCTGCATAATGAAGTGATGAGGGAAGGGGGGCATTACATTTTTGACACCCAATTGCCTATTTTACTGCTGGTTACTCTGATTTGCCAGGCAGTCAATCAAAAACTTCTGGTTTCCAAAGTTACCTTTGGAAAGTGACCATCACATGGACTTATGAATCTTCTGCGAGGTGGATCTAGGGTTCTCAGTATTTCTTCAGATATTCTGCTCCAGCAGCGGGATGCATAAACAAGCAAACCAGGGGCAAGAGTATGATACAATTCCAGGGCATACAAGTTTATTTACAGCTTTGAACATGAATAGCATGCAAAAGAAAGTGAAAAAAACAAACAAAAAAATGAAGTAAAACAGCAAGTGCCTTGTCCTAACATTGCATTTCTAATCACTCATTTCCTTTGTCGAGAAATGCCTGCAAAGAATAGGAAAGAGAAGGTTCCATTTTCAATCTATTTATATTGACAGTATCAATGACATTTAATGTGAAGGTAACCCTGAAGGTATCTATAAGATGACTAAACCATATTTAAACGCATCAGTGGCCTCCGATTGGCCTCTGGTGACACCACACCGCCCCTTCTCCTTACAGAAGCCATGCATGGAGGTACCTTTAGGACTTCCTGTACAGCAGACTCTAATGGTAGGTGCTTGACCCCCTCCTTCTCCCTGTACATCAGGTACTCCCGGGCCAAACAGGCAGCATCTACTTCACTGAGGGTAGGGGGAAAAAAATCAAACCAGCAAGACTGTTTATAGTGACCTAAAATGGCCTGTACCTTTCCTGATTTGTAAACGAACACAGTGCTAAAGATTCAATGAATTAGTACAGTACCGCTCACTTCTAATCCCAAAGAGACTGCTGTGCCCTTGATACGTTAATTTAAAAAATACACACTTCAGGCCAGATGTTTAGGCCTACCCTCGGATTTAAAAATAATAAACTACACTTTGTCAAACTTATTACAAGAAAATATTGCAAATACTTAAAAACAAATCTAACAAATTAGTTTTCAGTGTTTTATAACTTGTAGCAACAATCACTTTGTGTTTGAATTCTATTTACTAATGTCAGAACCTGATTTACACTTGGACTCTCTTGATTGTGTCAAACTAAAACGATAGCCACGTCTGACCTGTCCCAGATCAGTTTGAGAGAGGTTCAATGCACTGTCTGCTCCTGCTTTTAATATTGTGTGCACTGTATCACAACTGATGTTAGAATCGATAAATATTTGTTATTTCTATACTTGTAATGGCTAGAAAGGCACAGCTAGCAGTTAAACTGAGAGCTCAAATTGAAGTTTTGAGTAAAGAAGGGTTTTCGCATCACCAAATAGCCAGAAAGTTAAATGTTTAAGCATAGAGTGACTGTTTACAGAGAAAAAAGTTGACAGGAAGCAACAGTGGCCAGAAACAGTCTGGGGCAGGGAAAGTGACATGAAAGATTGAAGATTAAAATTTTATCGTGACTGGAAGATTACTGCAGAGGTCTGAGGGCTGTGATTAATGTATACAGAGGGAAACTGGTATTGGAATCTCTCAATACAGACTGAGCAGATGGATTGCATGGCTGAGTTGCTGCCAGAAAACCTTTACTTCGTGGTGTTAGGAAAAAGAACTACAGTATATGGAGTATTCAGGATTAGGAGCAGGTCTTGTGGACAGACGAAAGTCCATCCATAGGACGAGTTGGACCAACAAGTTCAAAGTGAGTGTCTGCAATTGAGACAGAACTGTTTGCATGCTTGAAGAGGTGCTGGGAGGGTTTGGACACAAGTTATTTCCAAAAATGGCTAGAAAGGATGCTGTTAATCTGTGCTGCTGTGATAAAGGCAAGGGGTGGCTATTTTGAGGAAACTCACACTTAGGCACTCACAGAAAATTCTTACATTACTTCAAAATGAGTCAGTTACATTTAAGTACTTCTATTTTCTTAATAAAAATAATTATTATTAAATAATAAAAATTTTGAAAAAGCAGTGTATTGTTTTTTTTTTTTTAATCTGAGGTTGTGCCCAAACTTCTGGCCTGTAGCGTATATTTATACGATGTATGATTTTAAGTGCCTACTGAAATAAAGGTGGATGCAGCTAATAACTGAGGATTAACTATTCAAATACATTTACATTTAAGCAATACTATAAGTATGGGTCAGAGAGCAGGGTCAGAGTTTCCCTGGAGCAGTTGGGGTCAAAGGTCTTGCTCAAGGTCCCAACAGTGATGTCACTCTGCCAGCCATAGGCAGAGAGCCTTGACCTGCAGAGATGCATGCAGTCTAATAAGAAACACAAGATGACTGACCATTTCCTGCTGATAAGACAGTCCACCAGATCGCGCACTTGGCTGTAATGGCCGCATGACACTATATGCTCCTTGAGGAGAGGGAACAGCTTGGTATTCACCAGCTTCTCATGAAGTCCATTCTGGTTAACGAACCTCAGCACAGTCTCTTTGATCGGGGCGGCAGAGTTGGTGGAGCAGGAGTACCAAATCATCGACAAGAAGAGGTGTTACACTCAAAATCCAACACAAAGAGGAAGTATTGTGTAGTTTGACCAAACCAAATAAATAAACAAAACAAAACATACAGACAGACAAACAGACAACCTTTAAGGGGATTCCTGCCAACTCTCCCGTACTCATGTGCTCCTCTACCTGCTCAAGGATGGTGACCAGGTTACAGGAGGATAGGAAGCACGGCATGAAGGAGGTGGGACAACATACCTGTATGGTCCATGTCCTTATGGAGTTGCTTTGTGCACTGGTGCGCAGTCATGTTGGAACAGGAAGGAGCCATCCCCAAATTATTCCCACAAAGTTGGGAACATGAAATAGTCCAAAATAGCTTTGCATGCTGCAGCATTAAGTGTCCCTTACATTGGAACTACTGAAAGGGAACAAGCCCAACCCCTGAAAAACAACTGCACACTATAATCCCCCCTCCACCAAACTTTACACTTGACACAATGCAGTCAGGTAAGTACTATTCTCCTGGCAACCGCTAAACTCAGACTCGTCCACCGGATTGCCAGACAGAGAAGTGTGATTCATCACTGCAGAGAACATGTCTCCACTGCTCTAAAGTCCAGTGGTGGTATGCTTTACACCACTGCATCTGACGCTTTGCATTGCACTTGGTGATGTAAGGCTTGGATGCAGCTGCTCTGCCATGGAAACCCATTCCATGAAGTTCTCTACATACTGTTCTTGAGCTTATCTGAAGGCCACACAAAATTTGGAGGTCTGCAGCTATTGACTCTGGAGACAGTTGGAGACTTCTGCACACTGTATGCATTGTCCCCATTATGTAATTTTACGTGGCCTACCACTTTGTGGCTCAGTTGCTGTTGCTCCCAATTGCTTCCACTTTGGTATAATACCAATAACAGCTGGCCATGGAATATTTAGTAGCAAGGAAATTTCACAAATGGACTTATTGCACAGATGGCATCCTATCCAGGTACCATGCTTGAATTCATTGAGCTCCTGAGATGGAGTGGTTGCTCTGAGGCTATGGATCTGTACCCTAAACCTGTGAATGCCCAGAGTGATTCTACTCCGTTGGGCTCTTGAGCAAGGCCCTTGACCTGAAATTGCTTTGTCCTGGGTATGACGTTAATCTACATCAAGCCCAATAAGGAGGGCCTCCAACTTACAGGGAATAACTTGAGGATTGGTGGCAGGATTGGCACTCCAGCCACTGGAAAAAAAAACTCATGCTGGTCCATTTGGACTAGTGTGGTGCACTCAGGTTCTGATCCCTGAGGTAGTGCGTTGTGTGGTGGGTGTGGCAGCACACTGTATCAGTGTATGGTCCTTATCTCCTGAGAGGTGACCCATTCTTCCGTAAATGTTTGTAGGAGCAGTCTGCATGCCTAGGTGCTGGATTTTATACACCTGTGGCTGTGGAAGTAATTAGAACACCTGAATTCAATGATCTGGAGGGATGTCCCAATACCTTTGCCAATCTTCTTCTTCTTAGCTGTCCATCGTGTCTGATGACAATGCGTGCTCTGGGGGGTGAGGATTAGGATTGGGGAGGGGGAAACAATGGTTTTGGCATTGGTGCCACTTTATATGGCTGTGGAGGCCGATTCAGGAACCACACACTCGCTCGCAGATAGAGCAGACATGTCCTCATGTTAGGGTGGCGCTGGCCACCCACTGGTGCCGTTTGGCGCGTCTTTCTGTTCTTTTTTGAAGAAAAACGCTATTCATTTGTTCAGTTACCTGGATACAGATGAATTTCCAGGTTTGTTTACTAAGTGCTAGTGGTTCAAGTTGGCTCGGGTTGATGTTACAGCGCTTCAGAAGTTCCTTAGTATAGTCCTTATAGTGCCTTTTTTGACTGCCAGCAACTCACTGGGAGTTATACAACTGCCCATAAAGAGTTTGCCAGGGAAGATGATGGCCAGGCATACAAATGATGTGGCCAACCCAGCGCAGATGCCTGTTTGCCAGAGTTGCTTCCATGCAGATGGTATTGATTAATGATAGAATGTCTGTATGAGGGATTCAGTCTTCCCAAGACAGATTGAAAATTTTTTACAGGCACCTAATATGAAACATTTCCAAGCTGTTTATATGATGCCTGCACGGGGTCCATATTTCTGCCCCATAGTGCATAGTGGAGATGCCGACTGCATTGTAGACTACAGTTTTGGCGCTGATCATCAGAATTTTGTTCTCAAATACCCTTTTTCGGAGTCAAAAGTAGAGGAAGCATTATTGATGCGGTGATTTATTTCCATGTCTAGAGAACAGTCTGATGTGAGCATGGAACCAAGATAGGTGACGTGACGGATGAGGCTAAGAGGGCACCCATGAATATGGAAGCTGGGTAGTGAAGGGGGTTGAGTGATGAGTTGAGCCATAATCTCAGTTTGACCTGAAGGCCAAATGATTGATACAGACTGGAGATGGTATCTAGTGCATGCTGCATGGAGTTTGGACTATGCACCACGACTGCAGTAATCAGCATACTGGAGCTCATATATCTCACAAAATTTTGTCTTTGTTTGTGCCTGGAGCCTGCAGATGTTAAACAGGCTACCATCAAGGTGATATTCCAGGTGAATATCATCTTCGTGTTTCATGGTGTAATGGAATAGACGGGTAAGATACAGCCTTGCTTCACCCCAACTTTTACCCTGAAGGGCTCTGTTTGGAGTCCCCCCATGAGAACTCTGGCTTACATTCCATCATGCAGTTGCTGCAGGATGGAGAGAAACTTGGGAGGTACTTCAAGTTCATGAAGCTGGTTCCAGAGCATCTCACGGATCACAGTGTCAGAGACTTTGCTGAAGTCAATAAAGGCTATGTAGAGGTCTCTTTGCTGCTCTGTACTCTTATCAAATAACTGCCGCAAAACAATGATCATATCAGTAGTAGATCTAGACTTCCGAAAGCCACTCTGTGTTTCAGGGAGAATACATTCTGAGATGGACGCCACCAAACGGTTGAGGATGATCTTTGCCAATACTTACCCAGCAGTGGAGAGAAGGGAGATTCCTTGGCTATTACCACAGCCTGGTCTGTCCCCCTTTTGCTCATATAGGACCATGATGTTAGCGTCCTTCCAGTCCTGGGAGAGAGTCTCAGATTTCCAGATGCCAGTAATGAGATGGTGCAGACAGCATGTAAGGAGATAACCTCCCTGTTTGAGGACCTCAGCCGAAATGCCATCAGGTTCTGGGCTTTTGTTGTTCTTTAAGCCCCTGATGGCCTGGTGGGTTTCCGAGAAGTGCGGCAGGCCGTCCAGATATACACTGTAAAAAGTCATTCTGTGGGATTGTAGATTTAATGACATTTAATGAGTAAACTACATTTTACAAAATTAATTTCTTGTTTTTTTTTGGTAATTTTTGCATTAAATTTATTTGAAAAATACAGGAATAGAGTTTACTCAATTTTGTTGCTTATGTTTTACCTATTCTCTTTGAATAGCGCCAAACAGAGAGAATATTCAGTTAATCCAATGTAACTCAAATGAACTGTTTTTAAGTTAGAGCATTTCCTGTTACAGGGCACGCTTTATTTAACTCGCCAGTACGAGCCACGTGTGCGTTGGAAATTCACCACTGCTGCTGCTAAGTCCTATCTGATTTCGCCATTTTTCAGTTTGCTTTGATTTATCTT
>JAODJW010000040.1:36189129-36212611 GCA_026777045.1 Hyperopisus bebe | reverse complement strand
CATGTGATTGGTTGATTAGATAATTGCATTAATAAGAAATTGAACAGGTGTTCCTAATAATCCTTTAGGTGAGTGTAGGTTTCATTTGTTTTGGGTGCAATTTTGTGTTTTCTCAAGTGTTTTGATAGATTTTTTCCAATTCAATTGATCTTTATATAGTACCTTTCACAACGGAGTTGCCCTAAGGCGCATAACACTGGAGTGTTGCGATACATCCTTGCATCATTTACACGCAATAATTCATTTCATTTTTAAATTATTTTTACATATGACTGATTTGACAATAACATGACGTACTTGAATATAACACAGCCACTGAAATACGTGGGACTGTTACCAACAGTGCTTTTCTCAAGTGGAAGCTGGGGACGAGCCAAGAAAGAGCTTTAACTTTGGTTAAATCTGGGAATAATCAATGGCTTTGTGAAACACTAACAAATCTCACTCGTTCTTTGCATGCGTCGTTCGTTATTCACCAAGACCGATCGGGAAACGCACCCCGGTAAAAACGAAAATGACAGAATCACACTGGCTTTATTGATCCCGAAACAACTCACCTAAAGTAACGGCATCTTCCTTCATGATAAGGTTTTGGTACGTCTTGTCTTTTTCTGAAGGTCCTTTCTGAAGAACAGCCTTCCAAAAAACAAGCACTCATCACCATTGTTATGAAAACCAACGGATGATATTAAGAGTGGCACCGTACACTGAACAAAAATATGCATATTTTGTGATAAATACGCAGAATATCATACTACTCACTTTAGTAAACACGGTCCTTTTCTGTGGTACATATATAAGATGAAGTTTTCCACTCCTTTCCCCAACGAGCAAGAACTGCCCCGCCGGGCAAACGCCCACCGCATCGACATTAGTGTCTGCAATAAAGTGAAAATGAATGAGGGGGTGGGTGTCTGAAGCAGACAACGAAGATGTGACCTGAATCACTGAAGCCGAAAGACCTACCGAAGTTGAGGTGCAGCAAAACGGACTGAAAGCTCTGGTCAAAGAGGACCACTGTGGTATCGGCCACCACCACGGTGCAGTCAGAACTGGTGCAGGCATACAGCGCTGGTTGGTGCGAGATCTATGACAGCAATAATCGGGCAGGCCTCCGTGTTACATAAGAATGTGATAAACGATTTAATTAATTCCGTTTTTACTTCAACTTTTACAGAAAAGAATCAACGAAAATTGAAAACAATTCAATGAATAGCAGGAACGTCTGTAAATGAACTGATGGGGACATACTAAAACGCTTAACGTGACATAATATTCCAAAATTGCCACCAATAATCACCAAATTTCTCTCGGATTGTCGGTGTTAAGCTTTTCCCTTATAATGCGCGTCAATGGAGCAGAAATTGTTTAAGGAGAGATAGTGTCCATACCAGGGCCGTTGCTAGACATAAAGTCCTACTGGAGCACAGGCCCCCACCCCCGATTACCCATACGATGTGAACGTAAGATTTTACTAGGACAGAGCACATAAATACTGGAGCCCGTGCCCCTGTATAAGGGGTCTAACGACGCCCATAGTCTATACGGCTAGCATTTCGGTTTTCATTTGTTACCAGGTGCAAATGTTTACGGCCAGATATGAACACTACTCCACGTTAAGTTTTTTTTCCTACGTTAAGCGCTTTAGTATGTCCCTACTGATGCTGTCATGATCACCTTGACCGACTGGCAATTAAAGCATTTAGACAATGCAGACTGCTGCCCATTGCAGACGGCAGACCTTCACCGCGAGACTGACACACTCACTCTTTCTGCGCAGGAAAGCTTGACAAGCGTGTCGACTTGGTACAGGGCGCTGCCGCACTCCCGGCTCGGGTCGACGACCAGACGCACCGTCCCGGTGTCGTCGCTGGTCAGCAATTCCACATCGTTCCACATCTCGGCTACGGGGTATCAAAACATGGACATTTGTGCTGCGGTACTTAAAATTTGGCGCCAGAGCGCAGTGATAGTGCTTCCGGGTGTAACCGCAAATCGTTGGGTTCTACGTGGGGGGAGCGTCATCTATCTCCCCCCAGAAACACGCCCCTGTGAAAGTAGATTGGTTTATTCTCAGACGATTACGGAAGTAGGCGAAACTATTGAACGGGAAGTACGTCTGGTAAAAGGTTCATTTTACAGTGATCCAAGTCATTGAGTCAAGTAGCATAGCTCTATACTTTGCAGTCGTATAGCGAATTTATACGTACAGATAAAGACAACGGTGTTTATCAATATTTACGTCATCTTCCATTGCATTTGCAAAAATGGCATTTAACAGCAATTTCAATACATAATGTTCATACAGTAATTTAACAGATAAAAATTCAAGTCATAATCTTGAATGTTTTTTGTATATGGCTTCTGGACCCCCTGCCTGGATAAGTGGCAACCTCGCTTTTATTTCCATGGGAGGTTTCTGATGATGACTATGTGTGTGATTGTGTGAATTTCCTGAAAAACCTTTTCCGGCTTTATTTTGGTATCTAGTTTAGTGGGTCTTTTTGAAGGCTTTTATGATAATACTGAGGGTGAAACTGACCAATATTTTATCTGAGGAATGACATTTCAATTGAAAATTTCAGTGAGGATTTTGAAAGAAATAAGGAACAAGTTTTCGAGAAAGTAAGAAATATCCTTTATTATCATGAAAAAAATATCCAAATGTGACACTTCTAGAGAGAAAATGATAAATTGAGTCTGAACCATTTGAGGTCAGTTTTTACACTTTCCCTTGCTTACCTGTCAGCACCTAAAATCAGACAATTCCACTACGATGGGGTCTAATCTCCCACTTGTGCAGCACCTTACTGATTTCAAATTTTGCACAGGATCTTGTTTTTTGGCCCAGTTTTAAAAGTGCCTGGCCAACATATCGTCCAAAGGATAGCTCCTCACAGCCACCTTCTTGGTCAATCTTCTGCAGACGTGACATCACTGCTTCTGTCCAAGACGTCTGGACTTCTTTCTGCTTTCTTGAACTCTGGTATTTGGAACTTGCATATGTGCTGGAGTACTAGACTGAGACTTCAGATTGGGATGGAGACGGTGTACTAGTTTCCTGTAAATGTCTCTTGGTCCATTTCAGTGACGGAGTACAACATCTTTGAATCCTCTAATTCCAGTGTCTGAGTCTGCTGTCCTGGTGAGACAACTGGGGAAGTTGTCCCAGGCCAAGGGGACCCAGAGGAGAGCCCAGGTGAGTGGATTTGCACATCAAGGGGGGCCAGCCTTAGTGACTTTGACCTGGGCCTGAGAATTCTACGAGGTGGGCCAGCCAGTGTCACTATTTCATTGATACACTTGGTCTGAAACGTTGATAGCATGATCTAAGTAACGTACAGGCGTCAGTAACATATGTTGCCTTCAAGTGCTACTCGGAAGATCCCATTAGGGAGTTGGAAAATCATAATTACGACAAGACGCGCGTTCAAGTGGTTACGTCGGAACCGAATGGAGGCGATAAGAAAGCTACTTCTTGTTATGCTTAATTTATCGTCCCTCCAACGCCAAAACGTTAATTGGACTTCAAGAAAAGCAAAGGAAACCAATTTGTTTGTTGCTAACTAGTTACTAGTTAGTCCATTTACAACATAGATTAATAGACTAATAGATTAATATACGTAAAAACAAATTATTAAATTACTTTTCGTAATCCTTTGCTTAAACAACAGGTAGCTAACTAACTTCATATCAAATTTTGAGCCAAAAAGCCATCTAATTTCACAGTGGAGATATCCATTGCCTCCACCATGATTGTTGTAAACACACGCCCCCAACTCGGAAACTCAGGGCTTAAAGAAATCCCGAGTTTCCCCACTGGTAATTAAAACTTTGTAGTGGCGTTCACGTGCTCTCCTCTCGTACTTACGATTTTTCCGACATGACTTGAAGGCAGGGATAGAGAAAGTAATGCTGACTTACAACACTAGCAAAAATGTTTCCTTGTTTCCAGTCGCATCAGCAACCACCAGGGTTTTAAATAAACCGTTTCTGTAATATCCAAACGTACTGCTCAGGAAGTACATTCGTGTCCAATCATTCGCACTTAAATTAGCCGATACTAATTCTATTTGCAGAGTTCCATCAGCTATCAAGGTGCAGCATTAATTTGCACCCAGAGAGGTTTTTGTTTTACCTAGAGTTACCCCCTACGAACACATAACTCAATAGAGCGACTGCGTGGCTATGGATTTCATACATGGATATTTCTGTGATAGTATAATTCGGAACATACAATGTCACTTACCACGTTACAATCAGTCTCCCTGTGTTTGATAAAATCCGAAAGCCAGCTCAGCTTAATTAGAATATGTGAGGTTTGTTTGTTGCCACTCTTTCCAACGGTCTTACGTTTTGCTGTCACAAATCTGTCTCTCAGGTACTTCCATCTATACCTGCAGAACCTCTCATCTTTGCCCAGTGTTTCGGCGATTTCCTTCCATGAATTCGTACACCGGAATGTATATCTATGCTCCTTCAGTGACGAGTTACATATGTGTGGGTACCTCTGCATCTCGTCACACAGTTGCTCATCTAAAGTATCCATAACGTCTATTCTGCTATACTGCTCATTCATTTATCTCTGCAATGTGAAAGTTGGTGCTTCCACCTACTGGAAGCGTAACAAAGCAACTAGCACTATAAATCGCCAATTTCGGCTGCACGCTCACCGTCCGCGCGTGCACCCCTGACGACAAATTTTGCGTCACGCGCACTGAGCCCAGGATGCTCCGCGAGTACCTCCTAGGAACCGCGGTCACTGCGGAGAGTAGAGGCGGCTCCGGCAGTGTGGCGGGTGAGACTAAGAGGCGAAAAGTAGTCTTAAATCAAGGAGTTTACTGTAGTTGAATATTTATAACATGGCGGTAAGTGGATATGGAGCTTCTGAACAAGGAAAAGGCGGATCAATATTGGCGTAAAGACGTGACGAAAATTGCTAGAGATAAACACATCGTGACAAGATGGCGTCTCGGCAGCCATGTCGAGACGTCGGTGTTGAGATGTTACAAATTTAATCACGAGCTCGCCTTCAGTGTTGAGGATGGTTTTAAGCAAAGGTTTCAGTTAAGATAGTTCCATACGCCACACTCACTGTGGAGTTATGTTATGATATAACTCCCATTCCTGCCGGTGTCGGATTTTTTAATATCGATCTATCAATAGAGTATAGGTACCCGACTAACCAGCTAGTTTGAAATGTTTGCTGTTTTAGCAGTAGTTAGTAAATCGATAGCGGGATCAGGATTATTTTTTGCATCGTATTTTTGCAGTAACAATGACAATTAATCACTAAATTCACTATATATATCTAGAAAAATAACCTGTTATATAGTCCTCAATGTTTACGTTCATCCAGTCGAAATTATGTTGTCCTACGAGGTTAAGCCTTAAAGGAAAATGTATTTTAAAACAAATCAGGCAACACCAGTTGTAGGATTAAAAGAATTACAATGTATAATCAAGTAGGATACGTTGTAATTATGTGTTAAAGTACCGGGGTGATTCAGTGATTAAAAATTGTAGTTACACCATCGTAATTCTAACTTTTAGTTGTGAGTTAGAAACGAGTAAGAAATTGTATGGTCAGTGCTTTTAAGATTCCATGCCGGCACACCAGATTTAGATGGCACAATTAAATTTCAATGTAATTTATAGTGGGATGGTGACATGATAGTTGTTTTTGATTGTTGGACAGTGATTCTGTGTGTGTATCCAGGCCAGCGACGCCAATGTAGACACGCTGCTGCCAAAAAAGTCACCACCGGAGCAGGACCGGAGGAAGCAGAGCATGGATTCTTCCAAATCACCCCGAAGTTCCAAGCAGCATCGTTCCAGGTCAAGATCACATTCAAGAGACCGAAAACGAAAATCGAGTAAGTTGCACTCAACTTAAATTAAGCAGCACAAAGCTATATGCTTTGGGACTGTGCACTTTGAAGTTCAGGTCCCAAGAATAAGCTGTTTGCAATGTATTTGGTAAAGGTTACTATGTTAACTAAAGCTTTTTGCCTGAGGACCTCGTATCTGTAAAGTGAGGGAACTCTGCATCATATCAGTTATTTACAGGAGAAGTTTTTCTCGTTGGTCATGCTAGTTGAATAAAATGGAAAATGTATTTAATTCATTTTTGTTCTTTGGTTTGTTTGGGATAAACTGCTACTGTTTCAAGTTCATCTGTTTCTCATTCTCTAGCTGACAAGAGGCACAGGCAGAGTCGCAGCCGGAGCAAAGAGGTAACTAGTCTTAGACAATCGCTCTCGGTTAGGGCTAAGCTCATTTAACATAGCTATTTGCCCTTTATGTAATTGTAGTTGATGGTAAGTACGGAGACATAAAAAAATTGCAGTTCCATATTGGGTTATAAAAAGAAGCATGGCTGACAATAAATGAAATGAAAAGGGTAAATGTTTACCCCCCTCCCCCACTAAGAAGTGTCATTTTTGAAGTACCAGTTTCAAGTAGCGTTTAAATCGGTATTAGATTAAATATGCTTGTCTAGGAGCGTTTTCCTTTTTTTGTTAACTCCTTTGTGTAGATCACATGATAACATTTCTATAATAAATCATACTCAGCGTGCTAATGCACGAAGAGACACTCTGAACTGAAGACCCTGCTGACAGATAGCAAAATTATATGCCTACTTCCTGGAAAGGTAACTATCAGCCAACTCATATTTCCCTTGTTAGAAAACAGATTTTTTTTGCATTTCGGTTAAGCAGCATTCCTGATTATTTCACTTTTAAGTTGAATCCCAACCCAAGAGCTGCTGGGTTTCTCTGAATGGTGCCCCAGTCCATTACAACATCCTGCAGGATGCAGTGACACCTCTGTACATGATGCAGAAAACCTTGATGTGTGTAGCTCCTTATAAAGGAACAAAATGCACTAATATATCATAAGCACAACAATACTCCAGAAACATATGGAAAGGGGAAAGGGAGTAGCATTCATATGCAAGATTTATTAGCATTTAACAGGAGATCACAGGTTTCACAGGATTCTAAAGAGAAACAGACAGGGATGGTGTTTTATTCCAAGCATTTTGTCAATCAAACTTGAGTGTGTACATTCTTGGTAAGGGGTGAGGAGAAAACTCTTTTATAGTATGAAAATGTAGCCTGTCAAAACAATGTTCATAATTTGAGCCCATATTCCCAAACATAAAGCTGCTTTTTTTTTCTTTTTTTTTTTTTTTTGAAATAATCGTATCACAGGTTTGCCTTTCACTTCTGCGAGGATCTCCAAACAGAACTTTTGTCGCAAGGACTGTGTGTTACAGTTCTATCATGATTTCATGAGTTATGGGGTTTGGGGTTTGTGATTTATGAACAGTGACCTTCTCTACATGTCTTGGCAGACATTTTAGAACTCATACTAACTCTCTTTGTTGCACTATTTTCCTGAAAGAACCAACTTCTTCTTAAAACAGGCTCGAAGGCGAGAGTGCGACAGAACCACCAAATTGCACAAATCTGAGGAACCGCACGAGCGTGAGCAGTCAGAGAAAGGCCGGGAGAGGCTGGTGGCTGAGAATGGAGAGGATCGACATAGACGGAAGGATAGCAAGACATCGCGGGGCAGGAGCCACTCCAGGTCACGTTCACGCGAGAGGTAAGATCAGCTTTTGGGGTTATCGAGTGTGCAAATGTCTGTGCGCAGAGCCGCGGGCAGACCTAGGTGCTTATTTTATGTGCAACTTCTCTGACATCGCTGGCCTTCGGCAATTACAGGCGACATCGCAGCAGAAGTCGAGACAAGCGGAGATCACACTCCCGGAGCAGGGACAAACGCTCAAGAAGTCGGGACAGGAAGCGGCGTGCTAGGTCTCGTTCAAGGTCGCGGAGCAAGCACAGACACCGGAGCAGGACTCGCAGTAAGAGCAGGTCAGCAGCTACAGCCGTCTTCCTCACCATAGGTGTTAAGCGTGAAAGTGGCTGACATAGGCACTCTCTTCAAGAGAAAGGAAGAAAAGGATTGAAAAACCACGCAGGAAGACGCGTAGCAGGTCACCAAGTCCTCTGGCGTTCCGGGGTAGGAACACTGCCATGGATGCACAAGAAGCCTTGGCCAGAAGGTATTGCTGCTCTTCTGTTGTCGTTAGGGTAATATTGTCCCTTTTGGGTGTTAATAGCAACGTATCCCCTTTGTTTCCCTTAGATTGGAAAGGGCAAAGAAGCTCCAGGAACAGAAAGAGAAGGAAATGTTGGAGAAACAGCAGCAACAGCAGCAGGAAATGGTTGCAGGTCAGAAGCATTTTCCATACATGGACTCCAGAGGGCACTGCCAATGACGATTCCTTGTAAGCCTTTTGAACACGTGCAACAAGTTGTTTCCTCTCATTTCCTTCGGTTTAGTAGCCGCCCCTCTATTGTGCGATCCGGTTGCTGCGGCTACCAGCAGCTCGGTCCTGAATGTGGCGGCACTTCTGGCTTCGGGGACGCAGGTCACTCCTCAGATCGCCATGGCAGCCCAGATGGCGGCTTTGCAGGCCAAGACCTTGGCAGAGACAGGCATTGCTGTCCCCAGTTATTACAACCCATCCGCCGTTAACCCTGTGAAGTTTGCAGAGCAGGAGAAGAAGAGGAAGATGCTGTGGCAGGGCAAGAAAGAAGGGGTAAGGACAGGCTGCCTTCACTAAAAGAAGTTCCCAAATAAAGTCGCTCCTCCAGATTTGCGTATTTACCATTGACAGTTTTGATTATTTGCGAGCTGGCCGTGAACAATTAAACAAGAATATTTTGGGAGCTTGCAGATAGATCACAGAAACTTGCAGTTGATGCTAAATACAGTACTGAATTATTTGGGTCATAAAATCATGTAATATAGAAAAATTAGTAAAACATATTTGCTACTGTAAATGCATACTATATTTTTAATATTTTGTCTTGACTTGGGTATGACGCACACTTCTGTTACAGCAACCAGCCTCACATTTTAGCTGTTTTAGTGATGGTAGAAGCTCATGTTTCTCGACAGCAACTTTTCAATGTAACTTTGGGTGCTATTCTACCTCACCAAGTACTGTACTTTTGTTACTTTCCGCTCTCCATTGACTTCCGGTCGAGTATCAGTACCAAAAGTGCCAAACCAGCTGGGGTACTTCTTTGGTACTGGGATTTCAAACACTGTTGATTGATTATGCAAATAGCATGCCTCTAAACACAGTATAACCACAATCTTGAAAAAAGTTACAGACATAGAAAACAATGATAAAGTAAAAAAAATTGCAATCTGGTCGTAAAAACAGATACTACAAAATTAATATACTTGGACAGCACGCATATAACATGCTGGCATGGTTTTGTTGTAAAATATATTGGGCTACTTATAAAGTAGAATGGAGTTCATAAATTTCTCACAAACCCATCTAGGAGTGATTTAATACAGCACAAATGAAAATGATTGATTGTCTTAGAGAATGCATGCAGCACTCATGCTAAATAGTAAAGGTAAACTTTAAACTGATTTTTAAACATATTAGATAATCTGTAAAAGGAATAATTACAGTTGCAATGCTAGCTAAAGTCTTTTTTTTTTTTCTTCCTATGCTAGAGTAAAAATGTTTTGGTGAATCTTGAAAAGGAACAATCATTAAATTTTCAAAGCTTGCCAAGTTTTGTTTCCTATGACAAAATAAAAATGTAACTCCCTGCGCCACAATGTCCTTACAGAACTGAAAATAAGAACAAGCCTGATCTTTAATGTAGCTGACTAGCAAAGAATTGCACATGCATAACATGCATGCAAGATTTATTTGTGAATTTACACATTCACAGGGATCTCCTGGCCCCAACTTTCACAAATGTGAGGGGGCTACTGTATGCTGTTATGCTGAATTTTGTGGAATGTTTCACTAACTTAAATGGCTTTTCAGAAGTTTGAAATGTGTTGTGAATGGACCTGGGGTGAAGACTAACGAGCTTGTTATATATTCTTTAAGGACAAGTCACAGACTGCTGAGCTGTGGGAGAAGCTGAACTTTGGAAACAAGGACCAAAATGTTAAATTCCGCAAGCTGATGGGCATTAAAGTAAGTGAACAGGCCACCCGCTGCCCGTGGAAAGACTTCTCTGTGTAGTGTGACGCGTAAGCAGCAGGAAACAGGGTCGCTGTTTACATCCCAGGGACCCACTCTCCTATACTACCCTATTGTAACTTGTGTATTACTGTAAAATTTATAAAACTTAACAAGGAAATGAGAATCGAACGAGTTAGGCAAAAGTAAGGACAGGAGTAAGAATCTAGCAGAAGCCTGCCGCCTTGTATGTTTCATGGCTGTCTGGTTTGCTCCCGATTTTTCGTCGGCATTCAATATCATCTTTTTCCCAGGGTGAGGAGGAAGGTGGTGACCCTGGCCTGCTCAATGATGAAGGCTTGAAGACTCTCCAGCAGCAGGAGGAGATGTTCCGAAACTTGGATGTTCAGTATGAGATGGCCAGGTCACAAACCCACACCCAGAGAGGAATGGGTCTCGGCTTCTCTTCCTCCTTCTCCTCGAGGGGGATGGACACCCTGTGACACTGTTCTCCCTGATCTGTACTTAGCTCCTAGGTATTGCTGGGAATTGTCAAAGCATTGCTGTGGGTAAACTTATCATTTATTTTGGGGTGGGAAGCTAGTGTACTAGCTTGCATGGATGTTGTATTTGACCATAATTCAAGGGAGGGGGAAAAAGTCACCTGAACATTCATATGTAAATAGTGAAATGCTGATTTAGTTCAGCAGTTGAAATCTTTTTTAAAATTATGCAATGGTTTAATGTGACTATGACAACCTGGGGAGCAGAGGTAAAAGACTGCTTTTTTTGTACTAAAATTGTATATATATTTTCATTTGAAACATTCTGTAGCTGTAAAGTCAAAGATCAGTTACCATTTCATCTGGGGAAGGAGGTATGTTTGAGGTATGTAGCGTTTGATCAGAAAGCCTTCACTAGTTTTACTGTTCAATTTCCTTGTAAATCAGAGGGAGTAGTATCCCTGGCGGTGGTTCTGTATGTCAATGCCGACATCAGCAATCCTTCATATAAAATTGTTCCCTCAATAAATCGTAAAAAATTGAAAATTGTTCTGTTGTTTAATGTACAAAACCCTTGTGATTTTGAGATTTATAGTACCTGAACAGTTGCAGCAGCAGTTGGATTCTAGCAGCAGCCAAGTTGTATTTTAAGGAATTCATGTAAAATATTCACTCCTCATTGTCACAGATGCTAGTAAAAGCACAAGACTAGTCATGTTTAGGTATTATACCTACATTTATGGTATGCAGAAGTAAATGAATAATGGTTATTTCTGTGCATTTTGTGAGCCACTGTACAAATGGGGGCAGCCTGGTAAAGGGCAATTCTGACGTGGAAAATAAACAGTTTACAACAAACATCTTTTTTGGGTGTTTTGCACAGAAGCATTGGTTAAAGGCCTACTGCTAACTTTCCATTATAAACTAAGAGCTCTCAACGTCTGTCCACACTCAAAAACACATGACAAAGAACAACCAAAATCTTCAGTCTTCAATCTCAAGGCTGAGCTGATAATTGAGCTTTATTGATTTGGCAACATGAAAAATAATGGGCTTACTGACTCTACCAATGACTTGTAAAAAAAAATTGTACATCACATCTTAAATGTTGTATGTTAGTCTATTTGCATATCAAACTAGAGTACAGGACATGGGCCACACCAGTGATAAGATTGTGGTTTGCAAACTCGAGGATCAGGAGCAGGATGGGGTACTCGCTGTGCCGCTTCCAGACAGCACCGCTGTCACTCAGGCCCATCCAGTTCAGAAGCAGCACCCGCATGGCCTCAGGAAACAACTCAGTGGCCAGCTCCTCGGCGGCCGGCAGATCCGTGATGTGGTCGATGTGCTGCATCTTAAAGCTCTCCACTTGCTGGCTGATGCAGCTGTTTGCAGCATTGAAACGGTGGCCCAGCCACCCGGCAATGGTGCAGAGCAGAGGGCTGCGGTATACAGAGCCTGGGTCCATGGCTCCCTGTCCCTGTGACTCTAGGAGACTCAATACAAGGTTGGACAATCCCCTCTCATCTAACCCATTCTTCATACACTGCTCCATGTGCTCCAAAAGAAGCGAGACAATCGCTTGTTTCTCCCTCTCAACCTCACCCATCAAGTCCTCCATAATAACCAATAAACTTTGGATTTTCCGGGAAGTGCTGTGATACCAGTCTGAGGAGGTTATGCGTGCATGGCGGCAGTAGTCATGGTCGGATGCTGAGGTCACTGTAGGAGGGCTCTCCTCTTCCTGGTGGGCTGTGCTGCCACCTTCCAGCAGCTGAGGGGAATGTACATCTATTTCTGGGGCATTTGAGCAGCTCAACCTCAGCTGCAGCTCTCTGTCGTGGATCTTCACAACAACTTCTGGACTTGGAGGATCCAGCTGCAGGCTCAGATAGTAACACATGTTCAATGGGCTGTCATTCATTCGTGACTTCCACAGCTCCTGTGAAACATTAAATAGCCTTTGTCATGATCAGTTAGACTTACAATTAGTTATGAAACAATATCTTGTGCAGAAATATTTGGTGTAATTTAATTGGGGGTGGTGCTCTCTTCTACAAACTACAAATCCTTATTTGCACTACTTCCATACCCACATCCACTGTTCCGTCTATCTTGCCCCTCTAACTTGTCAAACAAGCTCATCAAACAATTGGCATTCATGCCCACTACATAAAACATCCCATTAAACCCCAAAAAATGGAGTCACCGTTGATCCATGTCTCATTATAACCCCATTAACTGAAAAGTGGTTGAGAAATGGGGCTCTCTCCCTGCCATACTTGAATTTCCTAAGCCTAGTTTTTTTTTTAGACAGTTTTAGTTAGATTCTGCATTAATCAAATACTGATGAACCAATTACTCCATTACTGAACTGGTATTTCTTATTTATCTGTATTTATCTACTGTCCAATATCAGACATGCATCAGTCTTCAGTCACATTACTCTAATATACCAGTACTGGCCCTTGAAAAACTCATATCAGTCGACCACTAGTGTAAGCAAGGAAAGTACCTGAAAAGCCTCCAAGACAGACAGTTGCTCATGCTGGCTGTAGAGCTCAAAAGCTACACGAAAAACACCCTGGATGCTGTAAAACCATAGACTGTTGTTTCCAGTGGGGAGTCTCAGGCCATGTAATCGGAACCCTGTAGACCATAAAATTTGGGTTACAGCTACTGTCAGATGGTAGTTTCTTCTGTTTTTGAAAGCTTTTGAAGTTTGACCAAAATCTCATGTTTTACCGGATGAGAATACAAGTTTGGTTGCCAGCCCTTTCTTAGCAAACTTTGCATGGTATCTAGGATGATTCTCAGTTCGGATACTAGTTTTTGCAAACAAGTCTGCACCAAGAAACAGGGGAAGCATAGAGTCCTGCAAGAAATAAAGACAAGTGTTTTTGTTCATTGCCATAGACTGTGAATTTACCCATGTAGTATAACAAATGTTCAATATTAATGTGTTTCATAGTAATTTCCACCACCGGTGTGTCAATGGGTGAATGTGAGGCAAAAACTGTAAAAGCGCTTTGAGTACTCGAAATAGTAGCAAAAATGCGCTATATAAATGCAATCCATTTACCATTTCAAGTAAGAGAACACAAAAGCTGCAGCACTACGAAATTAAACCTGGTCAGGGCAGGCATCAATCATTAATTTTCATTTCTATGCAATTCAACATAAATCCTGCATAAAAACAATCAGCATTAATACATATACATAAAAAACATGCTTTAATTCACACCCATCAATGAATTAGCTAATTAAGATATATCAAACTCCTTAAGACTAAATCGGTCATCAAGAGCTGCTGGTTTTATGTAACTCGTAACTCTTAATTGTGTGACTCAGGACTACAGCGGCAGGTATGCCAGGTGTACAGGAGACGCTAATTGTGAGATATTTTCGAAACCCGCTTGGCATGGCATCTGGAAAACTGGAATAACAATTATCTAGGTGTAATTAACAAGTACCACCCACGGGCTGGGCAATGAAGTATACCAGACGGCTCTAACCTTGGTATCGCAGCAGTGGCTGATCTTAAAGGAGCAACAGTCTGCAAGGTACAAGAAGCGGATCCCTCTATCAGCGCTTCCCCAGTGGGGCAAAAAAATGGAGGAAATTAAGTGGGGCTCTGCCATTGTCTTAGGGTAGGAACTCCGTACACGCAAGACTGCCAGGGTGCCATATTTCATCGCGAATATTTCGTGGAAATGCCTCCTCAAACCAACTAATCATCATACTTGGAGAAAAAGAAAAACGATATTACACTACTAAACATGCACACACCGTCTCCCGGTTACTACAATCAATCCTGGCAACAAATACCCGTTCTGAGGAGATCATTTTAAACGCATTATAAAGTTGCTGTGTATGTGCCACTCCGGCGTACTTTTGTCTTACAGATACGGGCATTGTTTTCATAGAGTTTCATACCGGCAGCCCTTATACTAAGTTATAAACTTTAGATGTCTTTTTTCATAAAGCAGAACATCAGGATCGGCCCTTGATGAGATCCCCTAAACAAAATTAAATTAAAACACAAAATCTCTGCGCAAAAAGAGCAAGGAAAACTCCTCGATAGAGTGGAAGGGCGCTCCTAACACAAAACGGCCATTTCCAACCGCCGTCAATGCTGGCTGAAGAGGCGGAGTTACGGCCGCACCAGTCAGCGATCCCGTCTCCTTTACCTCTGACCTCCTGAACCCCGAACCGGGGACAGCCAAACATGGCGGAGCTAGATTTCGGTGACGGCGAGCTATTCGAGCAGCTAGAGGAGGGCTCACCGCCGCGGTCGCAAGTCTGCGCCGCAGACGATGGCCAGGCCCTGGAGGAGCTCCGGCAGCTGCGGGAGAGACTGGGGGAGTATGAGGAGACCATCGACAGCCTAATCACCGAGAATATCCTTGCGTGCTGCGGAGGAGAGAGTCCCGCTGGTGTCCGTGGCCTCTCTCGCAGAAAGGGAAAATCAAATCTTACTGTTCGAACAGGAATTAGCAAGATGTACAGTGTTTAGCTTGATCTTTTCTTATTTTAATCTATGGTCCGTTTCTACGAATATTTCCATCGCTCCGTTGCACATTGACTGTTGTTTCTGTTATTTTATGCAAGACTGGCAGAAGGTTTCAGTGGCAGGTTCGCGTGTTGGATACAACTGGGTACAGTGTAGGTTTAGCGGCTGTTGGGGTCTGACCGATGCCAGGTTTCTCCTTCATTCAGTTGTGGGCGCAGTGTCTGTGTTGGTCGTAAGTACAGTGTTTCACTTTCGTTTTCCTGCTGGGATGTCCTTTGCTCGTGTCGCTGCATCGTATTCTTATATTTACATTTTCTAGTCTTATTCTAGATGCCTCACCTCCGCTGATTGGTGTTGGGCAAGGAGATTTCTCACATTCTTACGTTTCCTCCTTTCTCGCATCTGAGTGCATTGCCTGACCTTTTCACTGGTATTCCTTAACAATGCATTTACATCAGGAGCTGAAGAGAAAGCTAAACATCTTAACAAGACCAAGGTAAAACTGATCTATGATGCACGTCATAAAATAATGTAGACTTTGGAATTAAGGCGGCCGTTTATTGTACTATAGTTACGTTGTGAGCGAATTTTAAAAATATTTTTTTCCCCAGCGGAATAAATGTTGAGAACACTAGATTAGACGGGCCACTTCTCCAGATACTATTTGCAAACAATGACCTCTCAAAGTAAGTTCTTGCTTTGGTGAATATTCTTTTTTTTCTTATTTTCTTTCTTTTTTATATAAATGATTAGGACATTGAATTAATATTTGTGTGTGTGTGTGTGTGTGTGTGTGTGTGTGTTTTCCCCAGACAATGTCGCCAGGAGATTGAAGATCACATATTTGATTTGATTAAGAAGCATGAGCCACAAGGGAAAGAGGAAAAGGAGAAAGCATCTTTTCATGTCAAACCACAGGCAATGTCTTATGTTTTGATTGATGCTTATGGAAAGATTATGTTTTGATTGATGCTTAGGAGTGTTCATTATTTCAACTTCCTGCTCTGCTTCAATGCAGGCTTCAAGTTTTGTTCTGGAAGAAAAGGAAAAAATGACCTCGGGTATCAGGAAGATCAAAGATGCTTTCACAGTGAGTATGCAAAGTCGACTGACTGACTGGCTTTCTAGGCACAATGTAGTAGTTAGTGGCTTTGTGTAGTAGGTAGGCTTTTTGGTGTCTTGTCCACTGCATCTTAGACATGTATGTGGTGTGGGTTGTTTTTTTTTTTTTTTTTTTTTTGTAGGTGGTGGGAAGTGTGTTGTACTTCACCAGCTTCTGTTTGGACAAACTAGGACAGCCGCTCCTAAACGAGAATGCTCAACTGACGGAGGGATGGGAGATTCCCAAGTATCCTCACCACTGAGGTCACCATTGGGATGGATGGCGTTATCCACCTTTAGCTTTCATTTTAAGGGTGCTTGGCATTCCAGAGTCGCACTAATACTTGATCTGTCATCTAGCATGGGGTGTGATGGTACTCACTGTAATGGCCTCGTTTACCCATGGTGTTTACGTCTGATGTAGCTTATATCATGAAGTCCCCCATAAAGCATTACCCATGAGCTTCCTGAATCAGCGTTGCAAAGATACCAACAGATCTTTGGCCAGGTGATATCCTTAGATGGACAGGAGTTGCAGATCAAGGAGAAAAGGTACTTCCCCACCATATATTATATTTACGGAATACAGTGGGAAGCATCTGGAATCTAAATTTGGCCTTTTCCTTATAGACCAAAGTCCTGCTGCTTCAATTGTGGTTCAGAGGAACATCAGCTGAAAGACTGTACCAAGGCAAGACAGTTTTATCATTTTTCATTGGCTATATTTTATGACACGCTAGTAGACGTTATGGTTAGTTGCTCCATGCAGTTATTGGCTGATTAGAGGGACTCTCCTTAGTGACATTACAATGAAGAGGAAAATGTTTGTTCCCCACCTCCAAAGCCAAGAGACATGAACCGCATCAATGAGAAGCGGAAGGAGTTTTCGCAGGGCAACAATCAGAGCAACCAGAGGTACCACGAGGAAGAGGTGGAGGAACGTTTTGGAAAATACAAACCTGGAATTGTGAGGTCAGAACCTGGAATTTTGTCCCACATTGCAAGTTGCTATAATTTATAAATGAAAATTACATATTTTACATTTGATTATACAACAGTGAGCCAAAATATTATAACCACCCAAATGTGAAGGAATTATGTTGATTGTCTTGTAAAAACAGTGCATTGATCCTTATTGCGTTTTGGGCTTCATCACAGTGGATGGGACTTGTCAGTCCAGTGCATCCCACAGATGCTCAGCATATCCCTGGCCATCAACATGATACAGCAGAAAAATTAATCTGACCAGATGACCTCCTTCTGTTATCCATGATCCAATTCCAAATGCCCATTGTAAGCACTTCTAATGATGGCCAGGGGTCGGAATGGGCACTCTAACTGGCCCGTAACTACATAGCCCCATACACAACAGGGCTCAGTGCCGTTTGTTTCATGACACATTACTCCTGTGGTAATTTTGATGATCTGCCATTTTTGCCACCATAGCTCTTCTGCTGGTTTGTACCAGACATAATAGCCTCTCACATCTGACACTGAGGAGTCCTAGCTGCCGAACTCCCTGTTGGCAGTTCGAGTGCCACCCCCCGGACTCTATGCAGGTTCTCGCCTCGGCTGACCGTGAGCACGCCACCAGCCTTGTAGTTTCAAAGATGCTCCGACCCAATTGTCTGGCCATAATGATTTGCCCCTTTTTAAAGCCACTCATCTTTATCTTTGCCTATTTCTTCTGTATTCAACATGTCAGCTACGAGAACCTAATGTAACATTTTCTATACCTTGACATGCACTCTTTTTACAAGATAGTTAACATTATTTTCTTGTTCAATGTTTTGGGTCATCAGTGTATATTTAGGTGTTGGCTTGTATGGAGATACCCAGTATGTATTAACACTGGTCAATTTTTTTTTTTTTACTTTGACCTACTGTGATTTATGAAACAATCTTACGGTATTGTTTGTGCTGATTTCAAATATCTAATCTACCTGTCATGCAAGGATTTTGAGTGATACAGTTAAACCTTACATTATACTTATTTACGGCATATGTGGAAGTGACATCTTAATGTTTATGATTTTCTGCTGTACTTGGCCTCAGGAACATTCCTCTTAAGCAGGGGTGGGTAATCTTATCCGCAAAGGGATATGCAGGTATGCAGGTTTTCACTGCAACTCCCTAATTAGGTCACTAATTAGAGGACTGAATGGCTGAAGAGTCCTCACACCTGGGTTTGAACAACTGACCTACAGGTAATCCCAAAAGCCCGCATACACACCAGCCCTTTGCGGATAAGATTGCCCACCCCATGTCCAAACATGTTATAGCCTGTAAACTGTATAGCCAAAACAGACTTGCAGTACTTTGTGCCCTTCTGTAAGGTCCTAAAAATTGAAATAGATTTTTTTTTTCTCTGATATGCCCATACATTAATAAGGAGTTATATACTATTAAAATAGCCTAGAAATGACATCACAGGATTATTACAATAACAAAATTAGACAAACACCTTATAACAAAAACCTTGTGATGTGAAAGATTTTAAGTTTTTTTTCTGTTTTCAGCATCACAAAATCCTCCTGGCACACCAAAAGTTATACAGGAAATTAAAAACCTTGTAAACCAGTGTAATTATCAATGTGCAGTATGTCATCAACATAATCATAAGGACGATTAATTTTCACCCAAACTAATGATTTGTGGTTCGTATAAGCAGTGAGACTTTGGATTCCTGTAGTTCAAGGCATGAAAAAGTATAAAGGAGCGTTGCTGACTTGTGTACTGTGTGCCTGCTGGTTAGTGTGGAGCTGCTGGGTGCTATGGGTGTGGCACAGAATAGCCTGCCTCCGTTTATCTACCGCATGCGGCAGCTGGGCTACCCCCCCGGGTGGCTGAAGGAGGCAGAGATGGAGAATTCCGGGCTGGCACTATATGATGGCAAGGGTAAGCGCTGCATCCAGGCAACGTCCATTCCCTGTTCCCAGATTATGTGTAATTTTATTTGATGTTTCCAGTTGCTGAATACCATTAGGAATCCATGTTGAATGCAGCTAAGCAATGGAACCCACTGTGTACTGTCCCCCCCACCCCAATGTGGCTTAAAAACAGTGGGAAACATTTGAGGACGGTGGTTCAACAACCTCTCCATTTGTGTTTGCATTGGGATGGCTGAGGCGAGTCTTTGAAGATGTTTGTTATAATTGAGAGATATATGGTGTATTAACTTGGACCCCCCCCCCCACCTCACCCCCTGCCTTGGTGAAGCTTCAGGTGATGGAGAACTAGCTGAAGATGAACAATTTCAAAGGCACAAAATCTCTTATGATGTCTCCAAGCTGATTGAATTCCCTGGCTTCAATGTTTCTCTACCAGCCAATATAAATGACGTATGTATCTGTGTCCTTCATCCCAACATTGGTGTTATGAATTAACCCTATTAAGGTCTTAAATGTCATGTTCAGATACTACAGTTTGCTGTCTTACTCTACATTTTTAGGAATGGAGGTTCTATGGATCTGTCCCAATGCAGCCAGTCCACCTGAAACACAATTTTGCAGCTTATCTATCCAAAAGTTTCCCAACGGTAAGAAATAAAACAGATGACTCATAAAATATTATAAAATGCAGTGTTGTTTGGGTTTTTATCATCAATATAATGTTCACATTAATCTCATACATTTCAATAATGTTTTGTTCAAAGCCTGGATCCAACTGTAGTAAGAGATCTCACGAGACTGATTCAACTCCTCGACGTTCAAAAAAGAGACGGTCAGATTTTGAAAGATCGTCTGACATGGATGTTGACTCAGGTCAGTCTGAAGGAAGAATATTGCTCTTGCACAATATTGGAAAATTCAGATATCGCGATATGAATCTTTTTGCAGTATTTTAGCAAAAAAATGAGTTCGAAATTTTATCCAAAATAAACTACAGGCAAATAGAACAGTTAGTCTACCAATAGCCGCTCAGATATGTTGGTGTTGCCCTGACGTAATGCCGTTCTGACAAATCACTTGCTTTCGCTCAATATCATCTCTGTGGATTCCCAAGTATTTCCATGTAGTGGAAGGCTAATGTCTCTTAGTCACCAGTTTTTGTTCATTTTCCTCCTCCTGAATAAAAATGTTTTCGCGAAAGTCTGTTCTGCAAATCTTACCATGACAGAGCCTCTGTCCCCCCCCCGTACTTCTTCATGCCTTCTTTTAGGTTCAGAAACGCGAAGTTCCAGAAGTTCTGACAACTTCCAGTTTCAGCCCCCGCTGCCTCCTGGGTCACCAGGGCTGGACACTCCACCTCCACTGCCCAGGGGTACACCTCCAGCCACACCTACTCCACCTCCACTGCCCAGAGGCACGCCTCCCGCCACACCTAGCAGCAGCGGCTCACCTGCCTTGCGGGGGCAGGCTGGGAGTGGACTGGAGGACCTGGCTGCGGAGGAGGATGGGCTAACGCTGGAGGAGCTGGAGGAACAGCAGAGGCTCATCTGGGCAGCCCTGGCAAGTGCAGACACTGCCACAAACAGTGACTCTGAGACGCCCAATGTGGAAACGCCGCTGATCAGCTCCTCCAGTGCCTCCACCCCTGCACAGATTGACCCAGAGATAGAGGAGACAATGGAGACAGAGAGACAGTTGACTGCTAACGAGGGCAAAGACCTTTCCAGTCCAGCACCATCTGATGAAGTCCTTGTTTGTAAAGATAAGGTAGATGAGGACAATTGTGTCACCGAAGTGGGAAAGAGTGAGGGCGTCCAGGATGACGTGGAGACTGTCCAGGATGACGTGGAGACTGTCCAGGATGACGTGGAGACTGTCCAGGATGAGCCCTCACAGCAAATGGAAGCAGCCAGTCCAAGAACCGGGAAGCAATCTGAATTCACAGGGAAGGTGACCTCTGTTCCCCACCGGAGCAAGTTTGCAGCTGGTATCATCCCGTTTGAAGACACACCGGAATACCGGGATGTCGCTGAGGCAACTGGAGTCTACCTCAGGATAAGAGACTTGCTCAAGAGCTCACCTCGCAGTCAAACCAAAAACAAGAAGTGAAGACATTACACAGTGCAATTTCATTGTGGAATTACAGAATTATATTTTTTAACTAGTCAGTTCTAAACACTTCCACGTATCCCCAGGTTGACAAGTAAAAACAGAAGTCCTATTATTTTATTGTTTTAATAGTTGTGTGTGATGTTTTTTCTTTTTTTTCCTTTAGAAGTTGGAGTCTTGTGATGGTGTATAAAACAAGGTTTTATGGTAGCTATCTTCCAGAAATTGACAGGTTAATTGGTGTGGTTACTTTTGTTAAAATAATTTACACACAATTTTCTAGGTATTATTTAATACACATTTTAGGTGTTTACATTTTATAAAAGTTAATTTCCTTGTCTCTGTGTTATCAAAATTTGTGATCCTGGCAGTTCCCCACTTATATGCGAATGAGCCCACCTGACTCACTAAGGAAAAAAAAATGCATTTCAGTTTTTTCCTTTTAAGATTACGCAGTGAGTACATTTTTAACTGGTCTCTGTACATCTTTCAAAGGTATTGTATTTTACCTGAATTCTGGGACATTGGGTAACTGTTCGTTCTTTTTTTCAGTAAAATGTATGGGCTTTTGCAGCAAGACAACACAACCAGCATTTCTTTGGTATAAATTGTTCCGTTCTTGAAATATGGGTCCCATTTAAATTGTGATTACCTCATGCTGACACTAGGTGGTGCAAAACATTTCAAGAGAAAATGTATGAATGCCTAGTGGGGGTTTTTTTTAATACAGAAAGTTTTCATTTTAGTGCGCTGGTATATATTTTATTTGTGGGAAAGCAAACTTTCACACATGGTGTATAATGGGTCTCAGAACATCCTTTTTAAGTAATGTAAATGTTTGCCTGTTGGGGTTTGTAATGATCAATTAAAATGAAGTAACGGATCTGCTAACTTTTAAGCTTTTACGCTTGTACAACCTGTGTCTGTTTTCATTTAAATTTTAGTGTGATGTTTGTGAGCTGTATGGTCCACACCTCCCATTTTGTGATGGTCCCGGTTTATGCTGGTGCAGTTCCATATATAGTTCATCAAATCAAATGGTTCACATTCTCTCGGAAAATGCTGATAGTAAAGGTGTCGTTTACTGGAAAGTGATATTGCCATATTGACTGGACTTAGACTGCTGAGAACTGCAATTTCAGCAGTGACAGAAATTCGAAACTTGTGAAACACATTGGCTGTTTGTCAATGGAAAGTATCAGATTGCGCGGAGGGGAAGGTGTCAAGGTGTCCTCAGGTGTGGTAAAACTATCACAGTTTGTATGCCTTATTTTTCCGAATTATATAAAGGGTTAGGTTTTGAGAAGGTGTATTGTGATAGGTAAACAAGGACTTAAGATGGTGGGATTTCAAATTATACTGGGCAGGGTGTGGGATCAGAAAAACCTGCCCAGTACATTACTTGATTAAGAAAGGCATGGCATATAATTTGAAGGATTTTGGCATGAGTTGAATTATCCTAAAGGAATCTTGTGGACTGTTGCCCAGTTAACCAGTTGCCTTTGCTTGAGTAGCACATAGTAGATTATTTTATTTGTATGACAATGCTTCAGAGTTGAATTCTGAAATTTGGATGATACTAGGAAGGTCATAGTCATTGAAATGTGAAATATTTTATCACAGTCTCCATATATAGATGGTTTTCTTCACTCGTTTGCAATGCGATGGAAGCTTAAACTGCAGTGATGCTTGTTTTATCCAGTGAGTGGAGATAGGTATCCATGGAAACCACACAGGGGAACCATTTTATACTGTCGTTTAAAATGCTTTACATTGCTTACCTAACTATATGTTTACACGTCTAAACAAAATATATTTATATTGACAAAGTAACTTGTCCAAATGATTACATTATTTATATTGCAGAGTATTTACCGTTAATTGTTAAACCAAAATATTTACTAGGAGTAATTACTGTTTAATAACACCAAAACAACAATAGTGCCAATGGACCTCACTTTTCTCATATTTTCATGTATGTTAACGATGGGATGAGATGTACATCATAATAAATGACAATCGTTTACTGAACCTTTGTTAAAAAGTATATATCAGTATAATAGAAATTGGTTGGGTTGGGAGCCACACAAACAAAGATCTTAAAAAATGTATAAGCGGGAATGGGAGAACGTCTACAATCAGGAGAATGCGCCCAGCGCTGGAGGTGACACGTGACGTAAGCGCGCCGCTCGTCGGCCACAGCCGCGAACGTGAAGACGTTCTGCGCGAGCTCAACCTGCGGCAGGAAGAGGGGCGCTCGGCTCAGGAGAGGAATTTACCAGACTGCTGCACCAAAAGCTGTCGCTGTGAATGGACTGAAAGCGCGCACGTTTGTATATCGCGTATC